>OU426852.1:6855541-7045541 GCA_911387685.1 Dolichovespula media | reverse complement strand
AAAAAAAAAAAAAAAAACAACGTGGATATAATGCAATAATATGAACTAATGCTTATGACGAACAAATTTAACATTTTAACGTATCGTTCGGTGCATTAAATTAAAAAAAAAAAAAAAAAAAGAAATTAAATCATTTTAATGTATTCGATTCCGGGTACTAGTATATTTCTTCTTTTTTCTTTTCTTTTCTTTTTTTTTTTTTCTTTTTTAGGGTACGGAAGCAGCCTATCAAAGTCGGCGTTGGACACTCACAGCCACCTCAGGCAGCCTGGTATGTAGTAGGTAGATATTCTTGAGAAGTTCAAGTATTTATCTCTATTCAAATGTTCATGGAAAAATGAAAATATTTCCTTAAATCTAACAAATCATACTTTATTGTTAAATATTATTCCTTGCGAGACCTATGACGATTCGAAGAGAATAACGTCGGTGAATGTGCGTGTATGACCTGATTCTTAATATATGTAACTAGACATAGTTCAGAAAGGCAAGCGCATGGAATGACCTTCGCGATTATTACATTACTCGCTAATCGCGCAAACGATATTCAGTCGAAGTTTCAGCCTCCAGATTTTCTCGTGCCACGCCCAGAAATTTCTCCTTTCGGCCGATCGATCGGTCTAAATGAACGTTCCCTTTCGAACCGGAGTTTCTCCTTTCTCCACGAATTGTCGGACTCGAATGGGAAACGAATGGTGTCGTAAAATCAAACATTATAATTTTGACTTGAAAGATCTTCGTATTAATATTTATTAGAGGCACATTAATCATTTCCAAGGATATTACAATATCCCTCTCCCATCCCCTCTCACCATTGAAACACACATTATGTATCACTTAATTAATATTTTGATCGTCACAACGAACGAATATGTTTCTATAAAAAAAAAAAAAAAAAAAAAAAAAAATACACACATCCATCGTTTCAAGATAGTCCAATGACGTGGTGATATTCTGAAGATAGAAAATATCATTGAAAACGATTAATCAAAAGTCCTTCTATTAAATTCTTTTCAATGTTTCGATCTCGTATATTACGAAAGCTTGCTTCCCTAGTTGTGAGCACACACATCGGTATACCACCGCGCCCCTTTCCATTATTAACTCGTAAGTGAGTTACCATTCGATCGAAAGGCGATCGCTCTGCCACGTATTCGGGGAACTCAACTAGCGAAACGACCTTTGAGGTCCGGCAATTCGAATACCCCATCCCCATCGTCTACATCTATCTGTTTCTATCTATCTGTCTGTCTGTCGGTTTCTCTCTCTCTCTCTCTCTCTCTCTCTCTCTCTCTCTCTTCATCCCCTCATAATCTTTCGAAATATATTTCCACGGAAGTCGTCTAGATAAACGAAAAGATAATGTACTTCCATGATCGTCGATCTCCAGACGAAATATAATTCGAAACCGATGAAACTGTACTCAAACTTTTACAAAAATATGTGTTTTATGTACCGAAATAAATTTTCAATTAGGATAGTTTCGATGGATTCGACAACATATGCATTCTCCTTCCTTCTAATATTTACATGACATGTTATATACTTTATATACTTAACAATTTACGATTCGCGATAAGTCATATGTTTAGTTCAAGAAACTGAAACTTCAGGATAAGAAAGTGTAATAGCTAGGATAGATTTTTGGCCAATGCGAAGACATTCGCGGACGCCCTTTGAACCACTCCGTCGACGGTAGCTCCAATTGAAATTATTATGATCCAAACGAACTCTATTCTATTGTAGGGTTGCGATTATATCCTTTTGTATGACTCTAGAGCCCTTCAAGTCTGAGCAGTAGCGAGCGACGGTGATGACGCATTGTAAAGCTTTTAAAGAGCGATACGGGGAACACGAGGAAATAACCGTGTAATGGATAGGTATATGCTACGGGGAAAAGGGCAAGAAATGACATCCGATTTCTTCCTTGGAGAAAGAATACAATATTTGAAAACGTATGAAAATAAAAGGAAAATAAATGTTTAAAAGTGTACATTTAAAAGAGTTTACAAAATTATCGTCATCGTCATTTTCATTCGTTTACCTAAATATATATATATATATATATATATATATATATATATATATATATATATATATTAAGAAAGAAATTGATTAAAATTATCAGATAAGATAAAATTTATATAAGAATTTGTTAATATGCCAATTTGATTACTTCCAGACCCCTACCAAATGTTTAGCGCGACGAGTAGTCGCTTGGCGAGTTCAGGATCCGGTCAAATCCAACTCTGGCAGTTCCTACTCGAACTTTTATCCGACTCAAGCAACGCCGCGTGCATTACGTGGGAAGGAACCAACGGTGAATTCAAGTTGACCGACCCAGATGAGGTGGCAAGACGTTGGGGCGAGAGAAAGTCGAAACCGAACATGAATTATGATAAATTGTCGAGGGCCTTAAGGTGAGCTAATCGTATTTTTCATAATAAAACTAAAAAAAAATAAATAAATAAACAAAATTTCAACTCTAATATTATATTCAATCGCGAACGATTAGATAGATCTATTTGCAAATATACTAAGCGATTCCATTATCGAATGACAAAACTAACACAGAACGTTGGATAACGAACGATTTCGACGTACCTATACTTTGATCGAAATTCGATGGGAGAGAAAAAGGGAAAAAAGCAAAAAAAAAAAGAGAAAAAGAAAAGTAGAAAAGACGGGACAAAACGCGGGTAACGTTGTCGTATGGACGAAGCACGACGGCCGTGCCGTTGTTGAGAATCGTAAAGGTAGAGGGAGAAATTTCAATCACTGTTACCCAGACCGGCAGACGCGGCTATTATTTTTCGATCAGATCCACTGATTATATTACGCGACTGCTCGCTTTTCGTTCCCGCTCCCCGTTCCACTTCACTCCCGGTTCGTAGCGGGAACCTTTTAGATGTATTCCAAAACGGTGAGAGCGAAAAATTACGAGTGGTACAACGCACGCTTTCACCCTTCGCCAATACGCTCCCATCGTCCCTCAATGTTCAACGTGAACGTTTAAAATTGGTAATGGCTGTTGGGATTCACATTTTGTGAAATCGTTGATATTGAACACCAGGAATGATCGGTAGCCGACCTGTGAATGATCTATTGCATTATACGAATGATCATTCGTATAAAATTTAAATAAATTATTATATATTTTCTAAATGATTCGATGAACGAATCAGTGAATCAGTTAATTAGACGATATAGGAATAATGAACAGATATACTTTATAAATAATTAAAATACGAGGCTAGTAGCCCGAGAAAAATTATCGAATAAAAACGATCTATAGGTACATTTCTGATCTAATAACAAAATTCTTCCAATGAACCGTTGTTCTACAGGTACTACTACGATAAGAACATCATGACGAAGGTCCACGGGAAGAGGTACGCGTACAAGTTCGACTTTCAAGGTCTAGCAGCAGCTACGCAACCAGCTGCGGCCGATCCCGCGGCATACAAATACCAAAGTGAGCTCTTCATGTCTGGTTATGGTCATGCAAAGTTAAACTTGATGCCACCGCCAGCAGCATCAGTTTCCGTTTCGGTACCAGGTGGTCTTTTCCAATCAGCGTCCAGCTATTGGTCGACGACACCAAGTGCGAATCTTTACGCTGGTCACCACACGGCATCGGGACACGTGCCTCCACATCTTGGCACCTACCCCCATTACGCATGACCTTCTGCCGAACATTGGGGCACTCTTGGTACGCCGCGTTAACGATACCATCTAATAGTAACTGAGGAAATCTCTCTCGGAATAAAAAAAAAAAAGCGTCTCGATACGCACTTTACACGTCCAAAATAGATTAACGGGACGTGTGTTAAAACAGCATCGTGCACCGTCGCACCCCACTCAACCAACTCCCTTCAACAAATCCATAAATCCACCTCGCTCTCTTTTACCTATTGAGTTAATGATTTTTTTTAACTATTACGTATACTACCGTCCACAAGATATTTTTCTTCGTATATATAATTTATTTAAAAACAAAGTAAAGTATCTTCTTTAAATATATTCGATATTTTAATGATTATTATTATTGTTTTATTATTACGAAATTAGCATCCGTCTTTACGTTAATATGTTAATGAGGGTTGTTTTTTTAATAAATGAAATAACATTTACACATTGTGTACAATAGATACAAGAAACGATTGCTAAATTATAAACGGTAGTTTACGCAGTAGTACGAGTCAACGGATATTCATCGCCAATTATTCAAACTCGTAACAAAATCAAACCCAAAATCCTTTTTCCAACCGACGTTCCGCGATTCTTCGATAAAGGATTAAGAAGCAAATACGTGAATTCTTGAGTATTCGCGTTCTCGTCTTGTGGCAATGAAAACGTGAACAACTTGGGATGAACAATCCCCGTCGGACAATTTCGCGAAACTTTCGTGGTCGACGGTGCGCTCGGATTCTTGTAAGATCATTGTAAATAAAGTATATTGCATTACGCGAACAATCGAGAAGTTTATATGACAATATTCTTGAATCACGATTTATCCTTACATATTTTTCAGAGCATTTGCGAATGAATCATTTCTTTTTATTTTTTGTTTTCTTCTTCTTTCCTATTTTTTTTACGACGATCGACAGAAACAAATTAAAGATAATTATTCTGATAATATCGAGATGTTATCGAAATATTAACGAACGAATAACGATGTCATTTCCGTAAATTAACACGGTTGAAAGCAATCATGTAACGATAAATCGTATGATCGGAGTTGGTCAATCTAAACGTCGATTCGTCTATTGATAAGGAACCCCAGCGTGATTCCATCAGCGAAATGTTGAATTTTGCGGCCCGAACGAATCGGTTATGAAGAGACATCAAACAATTCAAAAAGGAACATTCAAAAACACAAATATTCAAAAATAGTCCCGTTAGAAGGGCGATATCAATCAATTGCATTTATTTATCACACACAATTTTAAAACGATAGATAAGCGATTTGAAAAAGCTAATTCATACGTTTCAGAATAAATACCATGACACTTCCGATTGGCAAAATACGTACGTAACCGATCGTCGATTCGGGTTAAAAGCAATGCGTGTATTATAAACTCTTTTAACTTATTTGTTATATAATAATAATAATAATATTAATAATAATAATAATAATATTAATATTAATATTAATAATAATAATAATAATAATAATAATAGTAATAATGATAATGCTAATGATAATGGTATAGATAGAGACGCCTCGTCGTGTCGTTTAACGACAGGTAATAGCAAATATACGCTTCTTGATACTGTGGCAAACAGTGGCAAAGAAGTGTCAGTTCGAACGCGACAAATGAAAATAAACAAAAAAAAAATTATGATGACGATGACGATGACGATGATGATGAAATAAAAAAAGAAAAAAGAAAACACCACGCAGCGAGTTAACATCGATTCTCTCTCATCCAAACTTACAATATTATTACATTATACGTACGTACATACCTACTACATACCGACATGCAAAAGGAAAAAGGAAAAAAAGAGAAAGAGATCCATGATTTCTTAGCGCGATATTTATTTTCCATGATCGATAATTAGTGGTCCTCCTAGTCAAATGGACGTGAACGAATTAACGGAAAGATATTCGACACAGAGAGTAATAAATATTTTCTATGAAACGATGTTTTTCAATAAATAATCCTTCAATACGTGTGTGGCTACTCTATCTATGCAAACAACAATCGAGGATATTGCTCGGTGAGAGGCCAAGGATGATTATTAGTTAGCCCTCGTCGAAGAACGCCGAACGCCGAAAATTCGAAAAAGACAAACTCCCACTCACCCTCCCGCCCTTACCCACGCCCGCTCTATCCCTTATTTTCTTCACTAAAATCCGTGATAATCTTTTATTGTATGTTATATTAGCCCCGTTTTGCGTCCTAAACGATGTACCTCTTGTCATAGAAGCGTAACTCCCGAAATCGTATGCCGTACAATATACCATCCGTAAGAAAAGAAAAAGAAAAAGAAAAAAAAGAAGTAAGAAGCAATTTATAGAATTACTTTTAACGATCAAAAACGCTGCTCCGTACGATCCATAGAATCGCTTTATATGTATGTATGTATGTATAGGATGATATTAATCAGACGAGACAAAAGGGAAGGAAAGAAAACAGATGAAAAAAATAAAAAAAATGAAAAAAAAAGAGATAAGGTGGCTTCTCGTTCCTCGATTGGCAATACTAGATGCGATTCCATGGAATGTCGGAGAAACGCCTCGTGTAGATAGGATGTTTTCATGTGTAGACACGTAGAAACATAGACGAATTAGATTTAGATCGCGAGTGAGTGTGGGAGGTGAGTGTGTATATGTATATGTGTATGTGTATATGTATGTGACTGCGAGAGAGAGAGAAAGAGAGAGAGAAAGAATAAGAGAAAGAGAGAATGTATTATGTGAGCTTGTGTATGTATGTACGTAGCAAGAAAGAGAAAGAGAGAATGCGACGTTGAAATCGAATCGGACGAATGTGATGTACTTTAAGTGATGTGTGTGTGTGTGTGTGTGTGTTATGTTTGTCTCTCTCCGAGCGTATCCGCGAGAGTGGGCGTGATTTTTAAAAATGGTGGAAAGGCGATGATAACGATGACGACGATGATGACGACGATGACAATGATAGATGCAAGGACGGCGAGGATGTCTGGCACTAGCGTAGACCGCGTTAGGTTAGGTAGATAAGCGACCCCTCTCACGCAGCAAGAAAAGTGCATACACGACATATATACATACATAGGAGAGAGCCTCAAAGGTCAGGAAACAAGCGGCTGCTACGTATATTACGATGGCTACGATGACGGTCAGGTGAAGAGGAGTGGAAGAAAAGGAACGCAAAAGAAATATAATAAAGAGAAAAGAGAGAGAGAGAGAGAGAGAGAGAGAGAGCGAGAGAGAGAGTGAGTGAGTGAGTGAGAGAAAGAGAGAGAGAAAGAATGAAAATGGAGCACAAGAAGAAGAAGCAACAACAACAACAAAACAAAAAAGAAAGAAAGAAGTAAAGAAAAGGAATGCGAGAGAAAGAGGGGGCGCTGTTGTTGTTCTTGTTGTCGTGCGCTTGTATTAAAGTCGCCATGTTCTAATTAAACGTGCCGACGGGGTTGTATCAGTCGTCGGCAAAATCAATGTGAACAGTACAGTGTCCAAAGTTGTGTATATTGTTGGTGTGTGTATACTTTGTCTCTCTCTTTCTCTTTCTCTCTCTCTCTCTCTCTCTTTCTCTCTCTCTCTCTTTCTCTCTCTTTCTCTTCCTCTCTCTCTCTCTCTCTCTCTCTCTCTCTCTCTCTCTTATTCTTTCTATCATACGTGAAAGAAAAAGAGAAAGAAAAAGAATGAAAGCAAAGGGGTAGAGAAGAAAGAGAGAGAGAGAGAGAGAGAGAAGAGAGAGAAGAGAGAGAAGGCGGGAGAGGGAGATGATGGAAAAAGAGAAAAAAAGAAGAAAAAAAAATGAAAAAAAAAGAAAGAAAAGAAATAAAGCGAAGAACACGGTAGGTCAGCCTTGGTTGTCGGCGGTTGGCGAATTGGTCGGGTTGCCATGGAGAAAAGCGAGGTATTCCTCCCTAAGTTCGGGACCGCCCCAACGGGAAACCCCCATTCGGGAAATTCGTGGCGTCGCCGAAGCTGCCACATTGCCGGAGGTTTAGCTCGGCTCGGCTAATCGATTCTGCTACCAATCAGCGCCCGCGCTCTTCCACCTTGCTCTCCTCCTCCTCCTCCTCCTCCTCCTCTTCCTCCTCTTCCTCCTCTTCCTCCTTCTCTTTCACCTCCTCCTCCTTCACAACCTTCTACGTTGAAACCTTCCTCCCTCCCTCTATCTACCCCCGTTTATCATCCTTCTCGACCAAGAACACACCGAAGCTTCTCTCTTCTCGTCACCTTTTCGCGACTCCGTTGTTATTCTCTAAAACACCCACCTACGTATCTACTTCTTTTCTTTTGTATCTATTCCTATCGTTACCATCGAGCTATTCTGTTTTGTGTACCTCTCCTACTCTTATTTTTTCTTTTTTCTAGTTATTTATCTATTCACTACTACTAATTCATCTACTACCTAAATATATATATATATATATATATATATATATATATATATATATATATTACCATAGCTCACTACTACTACCAGGTTACCTACTACCATAGTTCACTACTATCACTGTTCACCTTCTAGTTATGTATCTACTACCGTAATTCGCTACTAACTACTTACCTACTCCTCCATTCCCCCACCACCCCACAAAAAAAGTTCTATTTTACGAAGAGACAATCGAGATATAAGCTATTTATATTCTCCTAAATACTTGAGGACAGTCCAGGAAATAAGTTTTTTACGTTGGCCATCTAATAAAGCGATATCCGATAACGGATTTGATTTTTATTTTTATTTTATTTCGTTATAAAAAAAAAAAAACCATCGGGAAGATTTTTCCATTCGAAGGATTCGTATATTTGTTTTTTTTTCTAATGGTATCGATCGTTGATTTCTTTTTTTGTACCAATATATATATATATATAGATAATATTCATCGTACTACTTGCGTCATCGAAGAACATCTATCAAATGAGAGAATCTCGGACTCAGCGAGGATAATAACTACTCGAGAGTACTACTACGTGCATCAAGGTGACATCTTCAAATGATTTTTTAATAGGAGAATCCTTTAGATCGACGACTTCGAATCTGAATGGAAGTTAAAATGGAAATGTAATTATATATTAGTGGCATCGATTAGATGTTACGTTGATATAGTATTTCCATAATGTATTGCGTATTTGCCGATAGTAATTCTCGGCCATTTGAGAGAATAATAAACTCTGTTAACAATCGATCTACTTTAATCGAATTTTAAATTATTATTATACAGCTATAATAATTAATTATTATTTTTAGCATAATATAATAAATCAATTAAAAAAAAAAAAAGATAAATGATGGATAATTGTTGATTATTAACAGTTGAAAGGTATATATGATATACCTTAATACGAAGTTGCCATTTTAAAAAATCAATTATACGTACTTCTTATAACGTTTGCCCAGAAAATTAAGCTTCGAATATTTGTTCACTTTTTTACTTAGAAGTTATAGGCGTTAATATAATACAATATAACGATTATCTGACTTTTCATCTTATCGAACAAATTCAATTTCTCGTTTATTTTGAAGATAATTTAAATATTGCTCTATTTCCAGTCTAATTACAATAGATTTTCTGCACTACGACTGTAAAGAATTTACACTCTTTTCTCATTGTTCGCTTGATCGCTTCGTCTTAATAATTTGACCGAAAAAAATGCTAATTATTGATCGATTTAATCGATATTTTGTTGCTCGATTTCGATTCAATCACGTTCTGCCATCTGATTGTCTTCTTACGAAATAAGAATTAGTGATGATTATTTTGAAACTAAGAAAAAATGTTATAAATTATCTTATTTAATTTTTTAATTTTAATAGTTCTCACTTTATAATAATAATCACAATTGTAAACGATAAAAATGAAAGAAGAAAATTTATCAAATTTATCTTAACATTTTATTTCGCTATCTCTGTTAGGCACAACATTACCGACAATTCGTAAAAAAACAAATCGTCGATACATACCTGATTAATCCCTTATAAAATCCACAACGTTATTAATACGATTATTTACGGTCGGTAAAACAATTCCAACGTGACATTTCAATCCTAATAAACGACTCAAAAAAGGTTTGTCTTCTTTGAAAAAAGACATTACGTCACAAAATGGTGCCTTTCGAAAATATTTTATGCATAAAAATTAAGCTTTTTCAAAAATGCCTCATTTTAAAGTAATAATGTTTATTTGCATATATCATTTTTATATTTCTTTATTCAATATTTCTTTGCACATACAATTATATTTTGAAAGTGTCCGTTCTCTTATAATCCAACAAAAAGACTATTGGCTTGTGATAACTGAAATATGATATATAAATTGCAGATTTCAAATTGTTTAAATATCTAATGAATACTATTGCGTTCATCGCAATCCTAGATTTTTTAATTGACACTGCTGGATTGTTATTCATATGCAAGTTGAATTTCGAACTTAGAAATTCAATTAATGTCGCGCTTCAGTTGATGTAAAATTAATGTTAAAATTTTTGACCAAATAGAGCAGCACCTTCTGTGGTATAGACGAGCAATCATGGGTAAAATCAATAATCCGTGAAATTGGTTTATTCGGTGTAATATATATTGTCACGATGAGAATGATTTGTCCATTCTGCAACAAACAGCGAGCTTCACATATTTCTCCGACTGTCGTACAATTCGCTCACTACTAAGCAGTCGTTCTGGCATAAATTCAAGTCCAAATGATCGGTGACAATGATTCTCTTGTCATTTGAACTTTGATAAATTGCAACTCCACCTTTCCTCACACCAGGCCGATTCAATTTGATGAAAGTGGAGACGCCTCCATGACTTAGAGATTGAATGGAATATTAACACGCAATAACAGTATCTAATTATTAATATTCTTAAATAATTTTCTTAAGATAATTATTAAACCAACATATATCAGAAAAGTAAAAATCTTACAAGAAATGATGAACAGAATGGCAATTATCCAGATACGTATTTCATAAATCGCTGGGTTTTTGCACTGATCATAAACCAGCCTCAACAGGTAGAATCCTTCCATTTGTATGTAATTTTACCAAATTAAACAAACATAATCAATTAATTCAATCGATTGCATGCATATATAATAAATTATTTCTACAAGAATTAAGCAATGAGTTCGCTTCCACAAATCTAAAGAATAGTTTACAGCGGATATCCTCGGTATAAAAGGGTTTTATTTTACCAAGAGTTGGCGAAAAAGGTTTTATTTTATCGAACGCTGGCGAGGTAGGTTTCTATTTTATCGACCGTCAGTAAGATCAATTAAAACAAGCTCTGACTTACTTTCGTTCATATTTTGCCAACCTGACAAAATAACGATAATAATGCTATACTGTTTTATCGAATAAGTAAAGCTAATCGGTTGTAGCAAAATGCAAAATCTCTACACTTGACACCTTACCGCTCTGCCAATTATTATTATCTGTCTGCTAATTTCCTATCCCCTTTCACTGTGTAAAAACTCATCAAAAAGTTGAGATTAAAAGATCGACGAAGGCTGAAAGAAAATTATTGTATGTTTAACGCGTCTTATAAGCTATGTGATATTTAACGCAATATACTATTGTTTGAATATTACCTCATTGTACAATATTACCTACGAGTACATTGTAAATTATTTGAATAATTATAAAATTATCGGATCTATAAGACGATTAAATGTAACAATACCAAAGATAGTATTTCGATTTTTAGTTCTCGGGGTACATAAAAAAAATAACGTGATAACTAGCACGACAATCTAATTTTCGTTCGTGTAGACATTAAACGATCGACGAAGAAAATTATTTTATTTACAACATGTGTTGTAAAGAGCTAATTAATGTTTAACCGAATATATTATTGTTTAAATATTAGTTTAATGTATTTCGAGTACGTTATATATTGTTTAAATAATTATAAAATTAGCGAAAGTATTAATTTTCCAGTTTTCACGTTTAGAAAAAGAAAGAGCTCCGATATTTACTTGTCGAAATCCATAAAAAAAACTGTTTCAATGACAATCAAAGTCAGTAGAAAGTTTGTTTTTGTTGACTTCGTAAAAAATAAAGGAACGCGGGATCGAAATTTTACTGTATTTAAATATTTATTTATATTCATAATGATTAACTTTGTTAAAGCAAATAATGATCAGAATGAAAAAATCGAACAAAAATGGCTCGGCGCGGAACTTGTTAAATATTTATAAAATTTATTCGTAAGACCCATTAATACGAACGACTGAACATATATTTGCTTATTTTTATCATGAAATAATCAGTCAAAAGCTCATAAAAATGCCAGAGGAAGTTGCTGTAGCTTCTCCGTATAAGCGTCGCGGACGTGTTTTCGTCGCATTTGGAATGAGTCAGAAATTCTGAGAATCGATATAATACGCATGCCGAATAATAAAATAATCGTCTGCTTCACGAAAAGAAATCGCATACCAATGTAGGGTTTCTATGAAAATCAGTAGCGAAAGTAGTAGTTCTCCTTTGCCACAAAATTCCAGGGGCGCCACTACACGAAACTTTTTTGTCACGAAATATGTGGAAAACAGCATTTACGCCAACAGCGAGTTTAAATGTAATTCTTATACGATTTTAATAAACAAGATCTCATTTCAAAAATGAAGGTTCAATCGAGGACTTGGCTTTCTCAAATTTTTTTTAAAAGTATTAAGCACGAATTATTGTCAAATGAACACCATTTTTGACAACGTTTTATTCAAAGAAAATAAAACTTTTTCAAAAGTTCGGAAAAGCCATGTCCTCGGTTCAACTTTCGTCTTTAAAATGACATCTCGTTTGTCAAAATTTTTTGAGTATTACGTCTGTACTTATCGTTGGCATAAACCCTTATAAAACCAGGGAAGATGAACAGCCTTATCGAATAAAATGTTATCTTTACATATGGGCGTCGCGCGTGCAGGTGCGCGCATGATGAGTTGTGTGGTTTGTGGATGTATAAGGCGGAGATTACATATTCTGGTTTTTATACGCGATTATACGATATGAAGTAATCATATATATATATACGCATATATGTATGACGAAATATCAAAGACGCCGTATATTTCTCGACAATCAACCGACATATTCTTCTCATCGATATTTATTCCAAGCATTCACTCGAACGATATAAATGTCAACTGTCGCTTCAAGCGATTAGAAATCATATATCTTTATAAAAATTCGTTTAGCAATCTAACCGAAAAATTAAAATGAGTACGAAACATTTAAGCACGGGTAAGTATAAAATAGAATTAGAATAATTAGAATTATTGGAGATGTATAATATTTCATAATTTTTTTTTTTAGGATCAGTCGCACCACCCATTGTACCTGGAAAAATACGTTTGTACAGCATGCGTTTTTGTCCATATGCGCAAAGAATACATCTTGTTTTAGATGCCAAGAAAATTCCGTACGTTTAATTCAATTAAAAAATTTTTAATCTTGAATTACATATTTTTGACATGCATTATTTTTAACAGATATGACGTTGTTTATATCAATTTAACCCAGAAACCAGAATGGTTCTTAGAGAAAAATCCTATTGGAAAAGTTCCTTGTATAGAATTAGAAGGAGGAGAAATATTATACGAAAGTCTTATAATAGCAGAATATCTAGACGAAGCTTATCCACAAAATAAATTGTCCCCATACAGTCCTTTTGCTAAAGCTAAGGATAAATTGTTGATTGAAAGATTTAATGGAGTTATTAACAATATGTACAAGGTTTTTATAGAGTGATTATTTTAGTTTTATTTATTTTTGTTTTATTGTACGTTTTATTTATTTTTGTTTTATTGTACGTTTTATTTATTTTTATTTTATTGTACGTTTTATTTATTTTAACTATTCTTTTTCTACTTTCTTCTAATATTTTATAATCATAACCTTAAAATGATACTATGACTGACATCGATTGATTTTTTCTTTTTATGGATTCTAATTCTATGCGATACTTTTGCAGCTATACGCCGGAACAACAGTAGATCGTGATTTATATAATGAAGCTCTATCTAATTTAGAGTTTTTTGATAGAGAACTTGTTAAAAGAAGGACTCCTTTCTTTGGTGGTACTTCGCCTGGCATGTTGGATTTAATGATTTGGCCGTGGTGCGAAAGAGCAGATATTATTCGGATTTTGCGTGGAGATGAATTTATAATATCTCGAGAACGTTTTCTAAGACTGGTATGCTAAAAGTTAATACTTTTTTACGAAATATCTGTATATTGGAAGTATGTTTTATATATGTTATAATATTTTTGTATACGTAGTTCGAGTGGAGAAATGCTATGAAAGAGGACCCTGCAGTTAAAGAAAGTTATTTGGATGCTGAAGTACATTCAAAATATGTGCGTAGTCGACTTGCTGGAATACCTCAATACGATTTACTATTAAATCTTTAACTAAAATATATTATAATAAAGGCCTTTAAAACTTAACTCATTAAAGTTGGAATGATAATACCGTAACTTAATAATTGTTTATACATGTCTATGTACAAATAACCAACTTTAAACTGATAAAAATTTGTTCAATACTATATTGAACTATGATGCTGCATTTATATAATATATAAATAAAAGATTATCTCATTTCCAATGCTTAAAAAAAAGCAATCTGCTTTAATATTTCATTTATATTACAAGTTTTTTTTTAATATGATTGTATGTATTTGTGTATATATTTATATAAATATAGATGAATAAATGTATATGGATGTTGTACAGCATATAACAAGCATCGTTGATTAGCTAGCTTAATGTACTCAAATACTATTGACTTACTTCTATATTATTAATATTATTTGTACAAAATGTAAAAGCATATTGTAATATATTTATATTTGATTTTTGTTTCGAATAAAAAATAAGTATAGTTCCGTAATATAAAAAATGGTAAAATATGGTATAATTATACCGATAAGACTTGGAACACATAATACAATTCCTTACGATGTATGTACAAAATATTTGGAAAGCTCTCTTGTATTAAACATACAATACAAACCATAAATTAAAAAACAGATAAAAATTATGCTAGCTGCGATTATGAAAGTTCGCGTATTCTCTTTTCGTAAACCATATAATTTTTCTTCGTTTATTTTAAGTACTAATTTAACTTCTTCTAATTCGTTCTCCAATCTTTCACGATTTTCAATAGTAAGTAACTTAGTTTTCAATTTTTTTTCTATTACTTCCACTCGGTGTAATGATTCCTTCAATGCATCCTCAACGTGAAGCATCTAAATAGTAACCAAAGATAGGTTATGATAAGTACTAAATAATTGCAAATATATTTACAGATAATTTATGTTAAATACCTTAACCATAATAGTGTCATTCTCAGACATGTTTTGTAATCGTATCACCTCTCTCACCTCTTTTAAATTAGAAATTATCTTTTAAAATATATTTACAATTAATCTTTTTACTAATATATGATTATGTATCACGTATAGACATTGTATACACTATATATATATATATATATATATATATATCACACATTGTGTACATATCTCTCTCTCTCTCTCTCTCTATATATATATATATACACACACATAAATATACATCTATATATATATGATATATATGTATGACGTATGATGTATATGTATATGTATATATATTATCTAACGACGCACATGCGTAGATACATCGCATCAATTTCAGTATCGTAAAAGATCTATATAGTGTAAGTGAAATATACAAAGGTCATGTTCGGTATTTATTCAACAAAATGTGTTATTTATCAATTACATAATATATTCGTTGATAGTTAAAAAAAATAAGAATAGAACTTTTAATTTATATTTAATATTTATTTATTTAAATAGTGAATAAGTAAGGTGATCAAAAAAAGTAAAATGACGCGAGGTGTTGAACTTATTAAAAGTATTATCGAACGCACCTTTCAAGCGAATAGCTTTGGAAAATGTCTGAAAAACGTATGTATATATCTTTGCTAACGTTTTTTTTTCTTTCTATTCAATTGTACAGGGCATATCTCATAATCTAAGAATGTTAATCAAATTTATATATATATATATATATATATATATATCACGTAGGTGAAAATACTTTCTGCAGGGGATGGCAAATGCAAAGCAGAATTTACAGTTTCTGATGAACATTTAAATTTAGGAGGCTCTTTACATGGAGGTTTTACGGCTACGCTTGTCGATTGTGTTTCCACTTATGCTTTAATGACTTATGGGACTGGTGCCCCAGGAGTTTCTATAAACATTAATGTTTCGTAAGAAATTTTACTTTATGTTCATTATTTTATTACAACATTTATATTAATATTGGTATGGATTATCTACCATTGCCATGCAATCTCAGTTTCTTCTTTAACTATTACCTTTATACAGTGCATATTCCATGACTGTATATATATACATATATATATTGCTTTTCTTATAATAACTTAACATAGAGCACACAAATTGTGGAGTAGGATTTAAAATATTTCTTTTTATTTTTAAGATATATGTATCTAAATTTTCTTTATTTTATATATGTCAATGGCACAGATATATGAAACCTGCATTTCCTGGCGAACTGGTCACAGTTGATGCTAAGACTATACGTGCTGGACGTACTCTAGCATATCTTGCAGTAGATCTTACCAAAAATAATGGCAAAGATATTATTGCTAATGGTCAGCATATAAAGTTTATCGCATGAAAGAATATCTAGGATTTTATGATTATTACGTAATATGTTACATAAAGATATGTATATACATAGATATCTAAACAAAAACATCTGTTTATCTCAATAATTAATATAATTTCCCGATTGATGTAATCATAAAAATATATTAAAGTTATTGCAAAGTTTTTAGCAAAGTAAAACTAATTGTGAATATAATCCAAAATATCTGCTGACATTTATTCTCAGCACCTGGTATAACTTTTCTTAAAAAGAAAAAAAAAATCTCTATTCTTTCTCACACTTCTAATTCGCACGTGTATTACCATCTTCACTGTATGTACAATAAATGCATAGAAATTTGGTGTTGATGAAAAGCATGTGTGAAATTTCAAAGAAATGTGTAGAAAAATACATTTAGAAATTCTCTAACGAATAATATAATATTTATCATGTTATTTCAGCGTTTTGGCATTAGATAATAACGATTTTAATTCGTTTATCCTCTGTGATAAAGCATCTGCATATCTTTGAAGTTTTTCAGATTTATCTTCGGTCTCCTCGATCAATTTTTCCAAATAATCTATTTTCTCGCTGTCTTCGGCGGAAATTACTTGAAATTCTAGATTGTTATGCGTAGGCGATAAATATTTAGCAGCGTTTCGTCGGAAACGAGATATAACATTACTATTGTCCTCACAATTATCGCAACAATCAGACCACATGCTTAAATCTAAATATGGTATATTGTCACAAGAGATAAACTTGTTATCATTTTCATTTGGTAAAAGAAAAACATTAGGTTGTACGCGATTGATTTTATCACCATTGTCACAAAGTATCCTTGCCAAGGTAACCTGTTGTATTTGGGCCAACTGTTCGGGTCGGAAATTAGAGGGATTCTCGTACCAAAATCTATCACCATTTCTAATCCGACGAAATTGTTCTACTAGAAGACATTTAAACAACGGACCGACCTTCGCATCAGGAAGTTGATCCTCGAGAATACCACCAACCCATACATCCATATTACCAGGATGTCCATAGAGTTCTCGAAGTTTTTGTCGAACTTTAGGATCTTTTATATCAACGACTAAATCATCGAAAGTTTCTACGTGCGACATGTTACAGTATTTTCGCCATTCCAAATAACCTGGGATACCATGATCTCGAGAACGTTGAATATTCATAGCGGCTAGATCCAAAGCTACTGCATGAGCTGTACGAAAGAGTTGTTCCGTCAACTCGACATTCAGATTTTGTTCGGGTAATTTGAGTTTTGCCGCTGTAGCATACATCCCTCTTATCAAGGGATCTACACCACCTTCTTCGACTAATCGCCATGGTGCGAAGAAAGCATCGCGTAAAGGTAGAGCACCTTGTGGAATAGATTGGAAAGATTCGTTTAATCGTTCTAAACGCGGTTGTATCAAAGAGTGACCGAAACGAAGAGCTGCCGTTGCGAATACATTCGAAATACTAGCATCTAAATCAGGATCGTATTTTCTGTAAGGTCCTAAAAGTTCGTCAGTCGTATTACCCAATATAAGTGGTATCCAATGTTGGAAGGTAATGTGTTGCATCTCAGCACCCACAATTCGTCTAGATTCTTGATATAACTTCTCACCGTTCCAATGTGGATTTAATTCACGCAATTGACGAGCTATTCGATTATGTTCTCGTAGCCATATTGTATGCATCGCTAATAAGCCTACTTGTTCGTTAGCACGAATATCACCAGCAACGAAACAATTTATAGAACTTTCTAAAGGATTTCGACGACAGTCGACGAATTGACCAGAAGCATAAGGAAGTAAAGCTTTGCGACCTGGAAATATTGAACCTTCTCGTAATAATCCATGATCCGTCGTTAGATCTCGAAGATCTCGAGCGAGTTCGTCATCGTAGCCATAAACTTGGGATGCATCTAAATAACTAGTAAGTTGATTCAATTGTTCGCGAGGCATCAAGTTACCCCATAATACGCTTGTCTCTCCGGAACCACAAACAGCGCTGCTCCTAACGAAATCAATGCATCTTCTATTACTTATACGGGGATCACCAGGTGGTACTTCCATGGGGAAACAAGGTGCGGCATTGTCACAAGATTTTTTACAATCTATACCGTCCCAAGATTCGCTAGATACCGATGGTAAAGCGTGATCAAGATCGTGATCCAAAAATTGGCCCCATTGCATTACCATGTGAGTGATTCTATCATCGGAAGTGATGTCATGGGTCGATATCAAGGTAGTCGAAACGAGACGAGCTGCTGGTTTTGGATATCCATAATAACGACGATCCTTTTGCCATCCTATTGGCATAGAAAAACCATTCTCGTAAATAGGTTGGAGAATCCTTCGGAACCCTGTGTACGATGAACCCCAAGTAGGATGCCTAAGATTGTTACAACTACCGTCTATACTACGATACTTATGATGAAAACATATATTCGTACAATTCCTCCGTCTCCTGTGACCAGTACATCCGGATAATCTCTCGATCTCTAGTACCTATGTAATAATAATATCATCTCTTGTTATATCTTTCATGTCTAATATATGTAGTAATACTTAACGTCGTACCTGTTCGGATGTTAGGATTTCTTCGTAATGAAATTCATTGGTCACGTTGGCAGCTGCACCAGAGTTCACCATACGTCGAATATTAAACAGCGTTCTTTCGAAAAGCTCTGCAGGCTTAGCAGCAGCACGACCAATTGCATTTGGAAATCGTGTGATTCTAAATGGATCGATTCGTCGAGATGTACCGTCGCTGTTGAACAAATTTTTCAAGGTCTTATTGATGGCTCTATCTATTTCTTCTGAAGCATCCTTGAACGCTCTTATAATGAGCGCGTCTGTCGTTCCTACTTGACGAACACGAACCAGAGCTTGAGCAGTAGCACGACCGTAATCGTTTACGGCCGAACATTCGTACCTATTTTTGATTAAATTTACGTATATACAGACATACACACATACATACATATATTTAGAAGTTCAATAGCAAGGAAGAACTCTAAATCAAACTGTTACCTTCCAGTATCTTGAGACGTGACGTTGTATAGATAAAGACTACCAGCACGAGAAACACGAGTCCTATCACCTGCGATAGCAGTACCATCTTTTTTCCACTGTATCAATGGTTTCGGTCTACCTTCAGCTCTGCATGGCACTTCGACAATAGCTCCTGGTTCTGCCTCCATATCATGAGGTTGATAGATCAATTTTGGTGGACTGTAGTCACTGTTTAGAACATCGAGATCAACGCTGGTCTCCGCGTAACCATCTGAATTACTAGCTCGACAAACGTATCTGGCTGCGTCGGATGCTTTTGCGGCTAGAATACGAAGTACGCTTCCATCATTGTCTAGTAATATACGTCCACCAGTAGAAAGAAGTTGATCATTGTTCCACCATTGTATAAGGGGTTTGGGATTACCCTCGGCTTTACATACAAATGAAACATCCGAACCAGCTGTGATTGTCTGTGATTCTGGCAATTGACTAAATCTTAAAGACGAAGCGATTATTAAAGCTCTGGCTTTTCTTGACTTAGTCGAACCCATGTCGCTACTGGCTATACATTCGTATTCACCAGTGTCTTCCTCAGTGACATCAGATATGACCAACGTACCATCCTCTCGAACAAAAAACCGTTCACCATCGACATAAAGTTCGCTGGAATCTCTCATCCACTTTACTTCCGGCTCAGGATCTCCTATTACTCGACAAGTAAATGTTACAGTGTCACCGATTTTAACCTCGGTGTCTTCCGGGCCCTCCATTATACGCGGCTTTGCTGGAAAACAATTTCCATTGTTAGGAATGATAAAGGAAACTCGATATGAGAAAATTCATGAGAAAGGATCATTACTCAACTGCAATGAAAATCACTGCTCGTCATAGTCGTTAACGGTTTACCCTTCATCTCATTAGGATATTGGCATATCGCTGCCATTTCATCGGTTGGTCTTTTCTCAAGTCTCTCCACTAACCAAAGGAGATTACAGTCGCAAACTAGTTCGTTACTATCGAGACGAAGACGTGTCATTGGGCCAACATTTTGGAAGGCATCGGCAGGAAGACGTTGTAACATGTTGTTATGAAGGAATAGACGTTCCAACGATGGCAAATTGTTGAAAGTACCTTTGCCTATGTCCGTTAGACGATTGTAATGCAAATAAAGTTGTTCTAATTTCGGAAGATGAGAGAAGGCATTGGCTGATATATCCTCGATTCGATTCTTGTACAAATAGAGAATCCGTAGATTAGGGGCACCCTCGAAAGCATTCGCTGGTACATGTTTGATATGATTATCGTTAAGCAGTAGGGTGTGCAAATGCTTCAAACCGTGAAACGTTCCAGCTCGTAGTTCCGCTATGTTGTTGAATCTTACGTCCCTGAAAACGAGCAAGGTCATGGCTGGATAAAATGATGGAAGGGTGTGCCAGGATAATGTTGAGATCACAATTTCAATTCATTACGGATCATTTGTTACGAAGACTTGTTTGATAATGACGAATGACTACCGGACAATTGACGACCTATGACCAACCCAACGATAATTGCAATGATCAAAAGTAATCGAAAATTATTGATAATTGTCAAATCTATTGAGAAAAAAATACATAGTATTTTCAGAAGAACTTTCAGGGTTCTGGGAATATATCATGCGAAACTCTTTTTATGCCATAGTTTTGTATGCGTATACGTACGTGTCATAACATGTGGATATATAAAAATAAATGATATCTCAGTCATCGGAGTGCAATATCAAGTGATACAAGTGTTTATTTTACAATATCGAAACGAGAAGAATGAAGAAGATAATTGATAACCAGGTAGGTTATTTATAATAAAAATCTAATCGATAGTATTCGGATAAGATCTCACGAGTTAAACAATTTTATGATTTATTGACCCGATTGATTCCATTCATTGCAAAAGTCAATTTCTTTCGATATTAATTCGACGTGATCAGCGACTTCGTTCGTTGGCTTTCCTCGATGTTTCACTGATAGAATGCTAATGAAAAAAAAAATAGAGAAAAGGAGAACAGGAACGATGATCGGTGAACACAGAAATAGCGAACACAGTAAGCAACACATCAAACGCATGCTTCGTGAAACTACACATACACACATACGTGTGTGTGTATATATATATATATATAAAGAGAGAAATTTAACGATGGTTCTTCGTCACTTCTCGAAATAACATGATCATTGTTCGACCATTAGATTTTTTCTTTCTTTTCTTTTTTTTTAATCCCTTTATCTTCGTTTGTCCGATAATAATGTTATTAATAGTGATCTTACAAGGGAGATCCATCGACAATTGAATAGATAACGTGGTAGTAACTCTTTTCTACGAAAAGTGAATTACGTAATCTGAAAAAGGACTTATAAATATTTTACTACCAATTAGAGATAACGAATGCGAGCATCTTAAGCGGTCAAAATGTAACGTAATTGATGAGACCGTATGATGAATAAATATATATATACATATATGTATCTATGGATAACAACTTTTATCAGTTTCTCTGGTCGTAAATAAAATTAGGATAAATTCTCGGGATATGATGATAAAGATGATATTTCGATAAATAATACTGTTCTGAATAAATTTGATAAATTTGATTAAGGATAAATTTCTTTTCCTTTATAAACAGGATTTCGTGATTTTTTGTGATCACTTTTTTCATATATCAAAAAAAAATGAAACAGAAGATATAAAAAAGAAGAAGAAGAGGAAGATAAGAATAAGAAAAATTAATTTTTAACACTAACGATTTCACTTACAGAACTGTAGTATTGGTCGGTACTCGTGGCACGCGATTGAGTTTCTGAAACATACATCGGACGGTTTTCTGATAGCACATGCACTTGATCGGACACTCTGATGGTCCGTGTTGTGTGATATGCGTCCTTTCCGCAACGATGATGGGTATGATCGAAGCCGACAGTATGCCGAGAAGTAAATAAGACGTGAATAAACGAAAGAGAGACGATTGTAATTTCCTCATCATTTTGTTGTTGAATATATATACATATATGTATATATATATAATATTAAACCGATCTGTAGTAATTCGATGATGATACAGGTGATACGACAATGTTCATCGAAGAAGAAGAAGAAGAAGAAGAGAAAAGAAGAAAGGATACGGCTCTCTCTCTCTCTCTCTCGCGCGCGCGCGCGCGTATCCTTTCACGCACGGAGATATCCCTTTCTCTCCTCCTCTTCTCTCTCTTTTTTTTCGTTTTTAATGAAAACCACTACTCCACTTGTGGCTTGTTTTCTTCCTCGTCCTCCTCGTCGTCGTCGTCCTCTACGAGACGAGCCGATACTGAGAGAAAGAAAGATTCTTGTGAGACGAACGTGGCGTCGTTGCTCGCGACGAAAGAAAGAGAGAAAGAAAAAGATAGACAGAGAGAGAGAGAGAGAGAGAGAGAAAGAAGAAAGAGAGAGGGAGAGTGAGAGAGCACGCGGTGGCTGCTATAGCTTACGACAGCCGCAGACTCGCTCGGGATCTGCTCGCTTCTGCAGCACGAGGAGCAGCGTCCCAAAGTGTTACGCTTCAAACCTTCTTTCCCTCTCTCTGTCTTTTTCTTTGTCTTTTTTTTCTTCTCTCTCTCTCTCTCTCTCTCTCTCTCTCTCTATCTCTTTCCTCTCTCTCTCTCTCTCTCTCTCTCTCTCTCTCTTCACCCTTTCCTCCCTCCCTCTTTCGAACCTCCCACCGACCCACAACGTTTGTTCCTTCTAACCAGCCGACGCCCGCTACTCCCGTGCTACGAGTTCCTTCCACCTACAGGGTGTCCGAATACGCTCTCTTATTTAGCTTTCCTATGGGATTCACACGCATGGATAGATCATGGATCCAAAATGGATCATGATAAAATCTAAGATCAATTTAGTATGCTGTTGTTATAATTTATATATGTTGTTATAATTTATAGAGATTAAATCGGTCACTGTACTACATATATATTTGTTGGGGAAATTTCTATCAATAAATTATATATATATATATATATATATATATATATATATATATTCATCGTGATCTTATTATTATAATTCTGTATTTGAAATCTAAATTGAATATAAACGATGCATACATGCGTACATATGTTAAAGTTTAAGAATATGAAGGGATAGGAACGTATATTACCATTAATATTGGTATGACGAAAGCGAAAGTGACGTGAATGATATACATGGTATATAAACGAATGCCATTTTCCTTTTAATAAAGGACAGCTGTATCCCTGTAAACAATGAAGTTCTATTTCCGATGAGGAACAAAGAATGTTCGAGGCTATTGATATGTACGTGTGTGTGTTACGTTTGTACGTGTGTATGAAAGAAAAAGTAGTGTTGAACAAATATTAATATGAAACTTTTTTCATTCTGCGGTCATTATTTGAAATGGCGCGCTAGTCGAACCCGTAATTTTTATAAATCCGAATCACGACGAAGCGTCACTGATTGAATGGAATTAAAAAAAAAAAAAAATAGACAGGTGGGAAGAACTCGTTGGAAAATGAAATATAACTAGTAGAACGATAAAACGAATATTCGCTGTTCGTGAATGAGGAGATACACATTTTAAATTAGACATTATGCGGTAGACATTATACGGGGCGAACAAGATGAGAAGAGTGTATGTATGAGAGAGAGAGAGAGAGAGAGAGAGAG
Source organism: Dolichovespula media (assembly GCA_911387685.1). NCBI lineage: Eukaryota > Metazoa > Arthropoda > Insecta > Hymenoptera > Vespidae > Dolichovespula > Dolichovespula media. The sequence continues at coordinate 7,021,508 of OU426852.1, read as the reverse complement.
AGACTAGAGTTTCGTTGACCCTATTATAGTCAACTCTGACCACTCATAAGTCGACTCTTTCGTCGGTAGAATCTAACGAAGCCGACAATGAACGTTTGACGTTTGTTTGCCGGCAAAAGAAGCAAGAGAATTAGAGACCAACGTTCCTTTTCCTTTTTTTTTTTTTATACAACGCGGTGCGAGCGTACGTACATATTTACAGAAAAATCTCATCGTTTGTTTGCACAAAAAGCGATGTAACATCCAAAAATAAAAACCAACGTTATTTGTCGACCGTAGTGCTCATTGGAAATTTTCGATGTAACCATGAAAAACATCGTGTATAAATTGTCCATGATTACGTAGTACCTCGAAACCAATATTGTAAAAACGATACGCCCATACACGCATATGGTATATATGTATATTTAATCGTGTGGTCAGGGCGATGATGATAGCAATACGTCGGTATGAATGATATACCATGCTGTTACCTAAAATGGTAAATCTGTATGGTCTTCGCATAGTAATATATTTATATGTGTCTGTGGAGAATTACGAAATATAACTGAACATGTCTCTTTTATATATGTCCTGGAAACATGGAAGTTAAAAGATAATAATAACAATAATAATAATAATAATAATAATGTTTCAGTATAATCATCTTCCTGGAATACATAAAAGTTACATTTTTAAGAAGGAACTTAGTTTTTCATATATCATCGATTTAGTTTCTTGTTAACATAGAATTTTCTCCAACGTGATACTCAGTTGATATGTAGCTTGTAACATGGTTTGTGTACGCGCCATTACCATTTCCCGGATTCCAAGGAAAGCGTGGTAAGACTGTAATTCGTAATGGGCTAACGCAAGAGCTTTGTGCACGGTACATAGGCTGGCTTGAATAAAGTAAATGTACCTCTAACAGCTCGTCCTCGGATATGCTAAAGTCGCTATACGCTATCGTATATATGCAATATGTAGCTGCTGTATAGTAAAGGAGTACAGTGCTGCCCCTCTTCTTCGCACTTCTGCATGTTATGAGTTAACAGAAATAGCTTCTGACTCAATTATTTAGGCAGCGCCGATTTCCTACAGCGGGTTTATCACGAACCGTCTTTTTTTGATTTGTTAGAACCTGAACGTAATTACTATTAAAAAAGCAAAAACAAAAAAAAACAGAAAAGAGAAAGAAAAATCATGATTCATTGCCAGATAATCATAGTCTTCGTCCTTCCTCAAGGTTTGGTTACGAAATCGTTGGAATCATTTATCAAATTTTTTTTTTTTCCTTATCAGTGACATCTCTTGTCCTCGCGGAAAAAGAAACTATAGATTTTCAGAACGATAAGAAGAAACGATGGGAGGAAATGAATAAGTGCGAAAAAATTCATTTTGAATAGAAATTTATTGAAGTTTTCAAGTCCTTATCTTAAACGCAATTCTATAACGAGGATAATGATAAAGTGCGCTTAAATCTATCGTTATACTCGCTTTTTATAAATTATTATTACGTTTTATAACTATCTGGAGAAGGGAGTATGTGTGTGTATGTTGTGTGTCCATATATATGTATATATATATATATATATATATAATTTATATATACAATTCGACGTTTTTTTTTTTTTTAATATATATATATACGTAATACACACAACGCGGATGCAATGTATGTAATGTACATACTCATCCATAGAAAATTAACGACGACGACGACGACACGCGTGACCGATTACAGTACGCGTCTCTTTTAATATTCTTACTTCAACAATACTTGTTTGCACGGTCGATTATCGGTTTAATGAAAGAATTACTATATCGTTCGAATTTGTACTTAAAATTCATGCGCCTCGTTGCCTTTTATTTCAACGACTTAAGACAAGAGTTACGTAATGATCACGAATAATTATTTCCATTATCGATACATAGTATCCATATTGTCGACTAAACTTTTCGTTTAGGTGTTGAAAAAAGTGATGAAGGAAAATAAGGTTCATTAAATTCACTTCTCTTATCGACTCCTATTAACTTGCATAATTTTTTTCTTTATGAAAATATATTCTGCTAATCGGCCGAAAATGTAGACGAAAATCGTTGTGCTCCTGATGAAAAAAATGGTACAATAAAAAATAAAAAATAAAAAAAAAATAAAATAAAATTATTATTCGATATAACATAAAGATGCTGATAATTAGAGTATAGCTCGAGAAATTAACTTATTGCATCCAATCTTCGCACGCGAATTTGTGAAGATGCGAATTAGTTTTAAGAGAACATGTAAGTCATACTATTTACATCTTCGTAAATTAAGTCATGTCGTAATACAATATATCACGCTTAGAGTTTAATACCAAAGAAATCGTAGTACGTCGTTTATCCGAATTTAACGCAATCGAAACGATATTTTATAACAAATATAGGTCTCGATGCCACGTGACGCATTCAAAATGCCCTTCTAAATCCAGATCATATAAACACACTTAGATACCACAACGGTAGTTAAATGACCCAAGACGCAATAAAGGAGCTAATACCATCCAACATAGAAACTACCGATTGTGTCTTTTCTAAGCTCCCCTCGTTCATAAGGATTAACAATTTTAGCTATGTAGCTCGTTAAAGAAAAAAATATGATATATCTTGTATTTACGTTGAATGGAAAATCATACGAGGAACAACGTCGTCGTACGGATCGGCCATTGGATCGCTGGAGTCGAAAAAAGATGAAACGATATTATAAAAAATGTTTACTCTCTATTTACAAAAGGCAATACGCACGAAACGTTTCCCCTGCTTCATATCTTCATATCATTCCCATAAAAAATACGACGGACGATATATATTATTTTTGTAAAAAATATTTATATACCTAAAGCTCGAGCTTTCGAGTGAGGAATTCATTAATTTGCGACGACAATGATCGACGTAGAACAAACAAAGAAGAGCCAAACCTGTATGGTCGTGGGGATAAGTTTATCGAGGATGAGAATGAATTATTTCGTTCTCTTTTGCAAAGTCGATCTCTTGGAGTCGTTGCCACTACTGGAAACATCCTCTCACGCTAACTTCATGTATATGGTCCTATCTCTCATCTTACAATGCTTCAGTTCTCTCAACGCTCTTTGGGCCTCGCTCGGAGAAGAAAAAGCTACGCGTGCATCACCCGTGGGCATACCTCTTTCATTGTAACGTCTTATAACATTTTCGCGTTTTACATCGAAATCGCCGAAAAAGTCAATTATTTCATTAATGTCCGCTTTAAATGGTACATTTTCCAAAGAAAGAACGCAACCGGGTTTACCGAAACCTTCGACGTAATCCATGGAACCAGGATGACGACCTAACATATGTCTTGGTATACCCATCAGTCCTGGAGGACACCTGGGGCCGAATGCTGAGTTACCAAAACGTGGCATGTGATTCTGCATAGGTCCAGCAAATCTTGGTCGTGCGTCCTGTGGGGGTGGATAATGTTGCTGTTGTTGTTGCTGAGCCTCTATGAGTTGAGGATCGGTCATTTCGAGAGTCTCCAACATTTGGGCTCGCGATATGAGCTCGATCGTCGGTATGTTTTTACCAAAAGGCACTCCATTCTTCGCTGTCGCCCTTAAAGCTTCGTCAGTCGTTTCGAATTCGCAGAAACAATCGCCAGTGGGTTTACCATTCTGATTTAATATCATATGTATTCGGCGAGGTACAATTCCAATGTCGGAAAAGTAATCGAGAACATCGCGATCCATCGATTGGAATGGTAAACCACGCATGATAATACAATCCGAGGTAGTAATTTGGCTCATGCCATTTTCGTGCTCCCTTTTGGCTTGTGCGAACTTTTCTTCTGAAATGGCTGTTGCTGTTACCTGTTTATTACCTATCTTCAAAGAAGTACCGAGAGACGATTTGGCGTCTTCTAATCTAGCGAATTGCACATAAGCCATGTAATGCGTACTCCCGGATTCCTTGATATTCGTAATAAAAAGATCATTAATCTTCCAGTCGTGGAACAATTTGGCTATGTCCATCTCTTTGGTAAACGACGGTAGATCCGTCAGAAGGATACAACTGGACGCCCTAACATCAGCCTCATCCTCTTTCTCTGGCGCATAAGAATCTGCCGCTTTATCGAAGATACTTTCGTCCAAATGAAGAACCTCTACTTCGGAACCACGAACGTACCTTGGCGTTGACAGAGCTATTTCCTTACCTTCCGCTTTACTGAACTTGACATACGCAATACCGACCCGATTACCGTGATTATCGTTAATCAATTTCAAACCATCTTTTCTGATAAAGATACCTTGAAAGGCATGACGAACATCCGTGTATGTAGCGTTTAATGGCATATTACGTACCTCCACGCAATAACCTCCAGAATTCGATTTATCATTCGAAAATCTCGAGGAACCGCTGGAATTTCGTCCGGACGTTTGCCGATCTGGACCATTTTCGAAATTACCGTACTGCGACGCGGCAGCCGCAGCTACAGCTTGGAAAGCATGTGGATTACGTCGACCTTCTAATTCCTGTACTTTGCTCAGGAAAGCGCTGTTTGGTCTCAAACCGGGTCTACAGTTGATGGCACCATTATTTGCGCCATACATGCTAGCATCCTGCTGCGCCCCAAACTGGGTTGTTCTACCTGGAAATCTAACTTGATCCATTCTGCCCTGTTCGTTTTGACCCCAAGGTTCTTTTGACCGATTTAAATTACCCATACCACTATTTAAGCTTGGCAAGGACGCGTTAGCCAAGTTTTGAGGAAGCGAATTCATACCGACCGTATGGCCAGTTAACGTCTGAACATGAGGCTGCATCAGATTCCCGACCCCGTTCAAACCATTCAAGGAGAACTGATTCGACTGAAGCAATGACTGCTGTCCTAGAACGGAATTACCAAAGGTCATGGATCGTTGCTCGCTATCTTGCGACAATGCAGCCACGCCCGCTCCTAAAATTCCCGGCGTTAAAAGGGTCGCTTGCATTTGCGTTTGAGGCGGTACTTCCCAAATACCATTTTCAACGATCGGCTGTTTTTTAGCCGAGCCACCAGACGCGGATTTATCCTTGTGAAATTGTCCTACGCAAACGACGTCATTATTATCGTCATCGGTTGCATCCTTTCGACGTTCTCCCGTCGAGTTACGCTTATTAACATCCCTATCTCTAGAACGTGTACGATCACGTGATCTTGAGCGTTCACGACGGCGTCGTCTGTCTCGACGATCGCGTTCCCTGTCACGCGATCTGCTTCTATCTCGACGTCTGCGATCACGATTCCTATCCCTATCGCGTCTATCCCGATCCCTGTCACGATCTCGAGAACGTGACCTATCTCTCGATCTCGATCTATTATCACGTCTCTCTTTCCGATCCTTGTTCGATTCGCTGTCATTGTCCTTCTCCCTTCTGTCGTTCGGAGATGCAGGTTTAGCCGAAACGACAGGAGTTGGAACTGCCACTGGCGCTGCTGTCTGTATAAACGATTGAAGATGTAACGTTTGTTGCCTCGCCGCTTCTATCACCTTCTGCATTTCCGTGCGCGAACTGAGCAACAGCTTAATTTTCATTTCCTTGATCTTACCGCCATCTTGCATCATCGCCTGCCGAGCATCCTCGTCCGTGCTAAAAGTTGACCACGTTCTTGATTAGTTGAATCGACTATTTCGAACCTGATTGTGTTTACAATTTTTTTGCTCTCATTGTTAACAAGTTGTATACATTGAAAATTGGCCGACGAAAATAGATGGCGGCGAGTGAAATAATGCATCGAAGAATAAGGAACACAGTGTTTTCCTTCTTCCAATAACAAACTCATTTTATTACCTGAACGCTATAAACGCGTCTCCTAATTCACCGCCAACAATATGTACTCCGCCTTCCGGTATACTGAGCCCTCTGAAAAACTGGCGGATGTCCAAAGCGTTGGCGGACCATGCTAGATTCTGTAGTCTGATTATGACGCTCATTTTTGCTGGATTTTTTTTCACGTATCTGCAACCGAACGGATAGGCGAAAATTAGACGAGAAAGGGTAGGTATATTCGTTAGATGCCAAAAGAGTAGAAGCGATATTAAACAATTTGTCGACGTTCGAATACGAAAGAATTCATCGAATCTGAAAAGTTTTCGAAAGAAGGAAAATATAGGATGTGGATTTTTGTTTCTTCTTTTATGTCTAACAATTGTTTTATTGATTAGGAGATATATTATAACTACATTAGATTTTTCAATACACTCACGTAAAGATTTGAAAAAAAAATGTAATATCAACGTAATGTACATGTCAAAATATCTTTGACAAAGAGATTAAGAACACTTCGGAGTCATTTAGTACAGCACAATTGTAAGGACTTTACGCTCTTTATCTCTCACAAGGCTAATAACACTAATGACTTAACACTTTATCTATCACTACGATTGAAAGATACACACAGAAAGGACCATAAACGCACATACATTGATAGCTTGCCGGTTAATAATCGTTGCTACTTACGAAAAGCCAATTAAAATATAGACTACCGATAACTAAACTTTATTAATATAGATATTATATTTTCGAAATATAATACCCAATTTATTTATCATGAATATTATTACTCATTAAGAGCTATTGTCATCGGTTAGAATAATAAAAATAAGGTATTTTAGGTTGATTCATGTAACGGAGATTCTTTATTATTTCAATAGATTCCATTGGCACGAAGTCTTCGGCAATTCAACTGTTAAATGTGCTGACATAAGGCAGGCAGGTATAGAAACACGCCCACGTACGTTTATGCTACTATGTACTATCAATAACATCGCACAGCACTGAACAGTATCTACGCGCGTGTTCGCGCATTTTAATAAGGATTCCAGAGGAAAGATTTCTAAAAAAAAAAAGAAAGTTTAATTTCTAAAGGTCAAATAATTAAAGTTTATTTTTACTATCTCGACTATCTATATCACAAAGTCTTTTGAATAGTATGACTATTGCATTGTACGAATAGTTAGATTTTTTAGGTGCTTACTATTTCATCACTTAACCTCTATCATTTTGTTTTTCACTGTTCATTTGGTGCGTGCACACAAAGTATTTGTTCGAATGTATCTTATCATCGATCTGAATTGGAAATTATAAAGCGTGTTACAACCCAATATTTTTCCTGATGTTATGTACTAGGAAATAATCGATGTTGATCGTAATAAATATTGTATTAAATATGGCATAAATTATACTGTATAATTTGTATAAATTGATATTTATGCCGTAGCTAATTCAATACACATACAGAAATAATTCGATAATCGACTCGATTACGATCACAGTGATAAATAAATCAAGATAATAGATTCAATTATTTCGAAACGCAAAATTTGTTGAAGAAACTTAATTATTCAATTTATCCATTGTTTACAAGAGTTGCAGTTTCAGAACCTTCGAAAATGACTACTCTGTATGATCACAGCACGTGTATATAGTTCGTTATCTCGGAATATAGAACACGTACGACATAAATTCTCGTTGTATTATTATCAGAGAGTTAAGATCGAAACCATAATGTTAACATTTCATGTTTGCAGTGAGAGAATGAGATGAAAAAACGTTGCCAAGCGCGAGTAAGCAAACAAGCAAGCAAGATTAGAAAAAAGAAAAATTTACATTAATTTAGTAGATAAAAGATATAATTTAATCTCCAATGAATACGTCGAGAAAATAAATCCAGTATGTTAAATAAAAATTTGTAGAAATATGTAAATTAATTTCATTCGAAAAATTGTACATACAATTCGTAAATAAAATTCATCAAAAAATAAAAGAGGAAAATTGATAAAGATAATTATAATTGTTTACCATTTTATCAGTGTTAATGTAAATAACGCTTATGATACGATACTTCCGAAATCATGTAGAACACGTGCGTGTAATTTACTATCTGAAGGAGATGTTAAGATTTATTAATAGGCCCTATCCAATATGGAAATAGATTCTCAAGAGATGTAAGAAGAGTAATATATTCCGGATTAACAGCTAACACAACTGCTTGGAGAATGGTCGAATCACCGACGGGGGTAGATTTTCTTTCTTCGTTTGTCGTTAGCAGCCACCACTGTTCTCTCTTTTTCTCTTTCTCTTTCTATATCTCTATCATACTTTTTCCTTCTCTTATTGCAAAAGATCGATCGCGATAAGAAAATGCAAGAAACAGAACCGATGCGTCGAATTCGATGGCAACGTTGAAAAGAAGCTACCTCGATGGTTACGCAGTATCTATAAGAAGTTTTTTCTTTTTCATCTTGCGAAAAGTGATTTCCATTTGACTAAGAAGTTGTAAAAGGGTAAATAGGAAGAACATATCGAAGGACCGAAAAAGATTTTTAGGATAATAACAGGAACATATATATATATATATATATCAATCTTTTTCTTTTCCTCTCTATCGATTAATAAATATAGAAAAAAAAGGAAAGGTACAGATTTGTAAGCACCTTAAAAATTTAAAGATGATGGATCAAAAAGATTGTTAGGATAACAGGGACACACGTATCAATCTTTCTCTTTTCCTCTCTGTCGATTAAAAGAATTACAGACTTGAAAAAAATATTTATTATAAAGAGAAGGAAAGAGAGAGATAGAGAGGGAGAGAAAAAAAGAAAGAAGTAGTAAACAAAGAAAGTTAAAGGATGACAAATTTCATCATAATATCGCAAGAGAGTTTTTAAAGCATCCAAAGATAGAGACGGCCCATTTGATGGTTAGTCGTCAGAACGAGAAACGACGAGTAACTACGGCATACGGAGAGAACTCGTTCAAGAAACGATGATGATGATGATGATAATAATAGAATGGAGAAATACAAGGGGACCCTGCAGGTTCGATGTGGAAGAAGACTGGTGTCAGGATTCCTTTGTCATCCCTTTGAGACTCGAACAGAAGACGGTGATGACCGATCGGTCTTTCTCTCTCTCTTTCTCCCGATGCGTTGTCGATGAGGGTTAGAATGTCGTCCGAGAGGTTCCGACGAAACACGTTCGAAACGTTACCGTTGTAGAACACTGTCTCTTTCACTCTCTCGTTCGAAGGACACACGAAGGCTGTTGTCTTTTGTCCCTCTTTCTTTCACTTACTCACTATCCCTCCCCGCCCCCTTTTTAATACAGAAATAATAAGCGAGAGTGAGAGGATAGAAAAGGAAAGATTCTCTCTTTCTGTTATCGTTAACAAATAAAAAAAAAAAGAAAGAAAGAAAGAAAGAAAGAAAAAAAATAAATAAATAAGCACAGAATTCATACGATATATTTGTACTCGACCGTTACTCATATTCAATGGAGACATAAAATACACGTTGACTCGTCGAAATCACCTTTGTGAAGAGAATATTTAGTAGCGACGTTTCTGCATCGATTTTCACAGTCGTTGAATCTGCTCTCCCCCTCTCCTTTCTTTCTCTATAGCACTACTTCCCTTTCTCCTATTCTTCTTGTTTTCCTCTCTCTCTCTCTCTCTCTCTCTCTCTCTCTCTCTCTCTCTCTCTCACCCCTCTCTCTCTCTCTGCATTTCGTAACATTTAATTGCTGATAATTCTCCATCAAACGTAGACATTTTTTTATCATTTATTCTCCAAAAAATATTCAGCCTTTTTCTTTCGAAAATACATGACCTAGTAACCGTGTGACCGAATAAAAAAGGATCGTTTTATTGTCATGTGCACAGAAGAGAGAGACAATGCAACATCACACATATATGTTTAAATATATATCTCTCGGCGCAGCATATATATATATATATATATATATATATATATACACATACTCGTCGTGCGCACGCGTGCTCGCACGTAAGCATGCGATTTACGTAAATACGTGTGTGCATATATGTGTATGCATATGTGGGACGTATTAAGCTATGTCGCGCATGCGCGCGCGCAAGATAGCCACGATCAATCGTCCGTGACGAATAAAGTAGTATCGATGAGGAGAGTAAGGATATAATTGTCATATTTTCTTTGCTCTTTTCCTTCTCTCTCTCTCTCTCTCTCTCTCTCTCTCTCTCTCTCTCTCTCTCTCTCTCTCTCTCTCACTCGTTCGATACTTAAAAAAGAAAAAGAAAGAAAAAAAAAAGAAATGAAGTAATCCGTAACTGAAGAAACTCGTGTGAAAGGATAACGTTGCAATAAAAAAAATATTGTAGTTTAACGATGAATCAACGAAGCTTTTGCGAGAGATCGACGATAAGAATTCCCACTGATTCGACGTATGCAAGAAGTTCGATTGTCGAAACCTTAATTATAATCGATGCCGCGTTTTCATTATACGTTCAATTAGAATGAGAAAGGTGCAAAGCAAATATAGATTTAATGAAATAGCTTATCACGATAAGCTCTATCGCACTATTTATCTCTCTTTCTTTTTCTTTCTTGACGATCTGAAACATGAAAAGATACGAACGTACGCCGCGACAAAATTGAATGGTATTTCTTTTTATTTGTTTTGCAATATATTTATATTGACGATTAACGGAGGTGCTATTCATGTCCGCGGATACACATGTATATATGTATATATACATATATATATATCCGTATGTATATATATAGATAGTAGCATATTTGTTATCCCTTTCATCTTACAACAAGAACTTCGAGCATACTAAGAATTAATTGTATAGTATAATTCCAGTAAATATGCATCATTTAGTTTGTGTTTAAAAAGACGACGAAGATTATCTTCATCGTTGATTACAAGCATTTTCCGTGAATCATGAGTATAAGTATTGTCGCATGACCAGTCTCTGTGGTCACATCCAGCAAGGCATGCTCCCGCGTATAAACCTATTTGTCATTTCTCGATGTAAAAAAAAAAAGAAAAGAAAAGAAAAGAAAAGAAAAAGAAAAAGAAATAATAGTCAGCATTCACGTAATTAATAATATAACGATTTTAATATCAAATTATGGCCAAAGATGTATTCGTTGAGTTCGGGGACTGAGATAGGTAACGATCGTTCGACGTATATATAACATCGTATATACGTGTTACCTTTACCTAAATTAATCAATTCAATTAATTTCCAAAACACAAATGTGTGTATACGTGTATATAACCAGAATTTTTTGTTGATTAAACACAAAAAAAAACAATAACAAGCAGTGCGGACATGTAGATATTCAGATAACTCTAAGTTGAGATAATAATCTGTTCTCTCGTATTTCGGTATAAAATTAATTAGATAACGAGAGAAAGGAAAGACAAAACGTCGATAAAACGTCAAATCCATTTATAGCATATATATAAGATATATATAAATATAAATATATATATATATCTTAATCGATAAAAAATGCACTCGTACAAGATGACTCCCAGCTTGCAAGGACCTCTCGTCGAAAAACCAAACTTCGCAGCAGGCTAAGGACTGGCAAGATTAAGTTGCAGCAGACTCTCTCTCTCTCCACTCTCGTTTTCCCTTTTTTTTACTCGTTTTTCGAATAATATCACTGAATATCGTGTCACGTTAAATATTACCATCATTTTCATGAACGTTGATTCAATAAAGATCAACCGCAGAAACGAATCTGATTAAAATTCAAGCATACGATTTTATCCTGGTTTTAATTCAATCTCTTTAGAATGTTATATATATATATATATGCGTATAAAATATCTTTCTCAAATATGGCGCCATTTTTAACGGAATAACGAAACAAAATTAATAATAATACATTTATATCTGTATTTTCAAGAATAAAATGCAAAATAACCTGCACATTGAAAGTTTCTATTATTTGGAGTTCGATATGCTTTCCTTTTTTGAATAAAATAAAAATTTTTTCAAAAAAACAAATATATCCTGTGTGCTATCACGCACACACATATAAATATACATGCTTTTTACATAATAGATTCTATATAATCAATGGATTTTGTGGTTATAATATAAGTAAAAAAATAAATTCAAATGAAAATCAAGGATGATCTATGATATAGAATATAGAATAAAAGGAACGCGTACAAAGAACTTATAAATTAGATACTCAAATTAGGTTACCAACTTTGATCGAAGTTTCATTTCATTTGTAACACATTTTTTACATAATGGATATTAATAAAATAAAAAATTTCATATTTGTGTTATTTTATGTTGTTTTAATTACCACATTATGGTAAACATATCTTATTTGTCAACTTACCTGTATTTAATTTACATATGTTTTATATTATATAGTAAGGTATTTTAACCTATGATCTATGAAGTTTGTATTTATATAGACATTGTTTAGACTTTGATCAAAGTTTAATAGTTTCAAAAAGTCAATGATATAGATGGCGTGAAATTGAAATATCAGTTAACATAATATTTGGTATATATTTATATACCAAACAACATGTTCAAATATCTTTAAGTGTATATCTTAAATTTGCTATAGAAAACAATATGGTGGTATATTTTAAGAAGTTTAGATCAACAAGTATGTAAGCATGTCTTCAAGAAGAAAAAAATCTATATATTTGATGATCATGTTTAATGTAAAAAATTTGTTTATTTAAATAATATCAATCAAATTATTGTATAGCACATAATTTGATTGGATTTTGATGTAAAATAAATGATACTGTTAAACATAAACTTCTAAATGAAAATGTTTTCCTGTTTAAATACTGAAATATTTCTTTTGTTGATAAGTTATCTTTCTTTTGTTGACTAATTTCTTTTATAAAGAATATATTAATTAATATATATGCATTGATGAATATTCTCACACTCCTCCTATTATTTCAATTGATGTTACTTACCAATTTTTTCTAGTTTTAAAACATAACTATATCCTTTTAAGATAGCACATATATGTGCATCATATATACATTTAAATATATATATATTTAAAATATATATACATATACTATAAAAAATATATATATAAATGTATGTGTGTATATATATATTTAGGGGATAAGCAGAGACATTTAAGCAAACGAATATGTTCTTAGAACTCTCAAGAACAGTGGAGGAACAATGGTCCTCTAGTAAAATCACAACACTTCCCTCCTGAATTATGAACTAATTTTATTACATTACTTTGAAGTATTACCTTCGACTTCAGAAACTTCAGAAACTTCTTCTTTCTTCACTCACAGCTAAAAGGTACGACGAAAGATAAGAAGTCGATGAGAACAAAGATGACCGAGCAGGAAAGGGCCCATCGACGAAGGACAATGAAATGGAGAAGCAGAAAAGGAGTAGTTAACTGCACCAAGTCATTGTACAAATGTCCACTGATGCCGAATCTGTTCTTGACACCTAACACACACTGAGCTGCCTAAGATCCTGCAACACACACCATTTTTTCCACACTGTACCTAAACCGCACAGGGCAATCAGAAATTGTAACTACCATTGTCTCCTTCCTTTCATTGTATAAATACATGCTACTTACACTTATATTTCATTTCTAATCATAAGAAAAAAAGAATTCATGTCTATAGAAAAATTAAAAGTAAAAATTTTAAGTTACTGGTGTGTATTATATCTCCAACATATAAATATTATTTATATAGATTAGTAATAAAATTTTTAAAAGATTTACTTATTAAACCTTTTATGAAAAACTATTTTCCAAAATATAGACGAGCATTTAATATCTTAGATATATGGCCCATATATTAACATATATATACATAATCTTATTATAAAAAAAGGATATTAAACATGCATTTATATTTAGCACAGAAAAAATCTATATTTGAAATAAACTATTATCGCTGCAAGAACATTATCTTTTCCTAAATCTTTGATATATACATTTCTATGCAATTAAATTGTTCCGATAAAAATGCAAATAAAAACTATCACTACGATCAATTTTTTAGTATGTATAGATTCAATAGTATAAATTAAAAATACCTCATAAATTACCTGAATAAAGAGAGATGTGATACAATATACAACATGAACTTCGTAATGCATAAATTTATATATATATATATAAATATATAAACATATATATATATATATATATATACATATATATGTATGTATATATATATAAATATATAAATATATATATATATATATATATATATATATGTATGTATGTATATATATATATACACATATGACCTAATAAAATTGGAATCGATAACTAATTATTCGAAATATAATAATTCTGTCCTGAAGTTCTAGAAAACTTTGCAATTATATTACAGAATCGAAAAACAATGAGAAAATATCGATTTTTCTAAAGAAATACTCCATCGTAGCTGCACGTACGCCATTAACGAGAGTGAAAAAAACCGATGGACAAAATGTAGAGAACATTATGATAATAAAACTCACCAAACTTACTATGCGAAAAACGATGACTGTTATGAGAAGATAGTCGAATTTTGATGCCGTAAAGAAATAATAACACGAGAGAATTTATTTCCGTCTTCAAATAAACGGCTAACGCTTTCTCGTCAGCGTCCCATGGAATGACCGCGGCGGTCCGTGTAAGTAGTTATGAAGACCCCTTATGCTACGTAACCAGATCAGATTTACTACTGTTACACTTCCGCTATTTAGACTAACCAATGAGATACAAGTATTAGAAGAACGGAGATTTTGATTTGATGTTATTCGATAAATTGATGATTGATTAGCTGGATAAATATCGATATATCGAACTTAGAATATTAAGCAGACAATTAGAAATTACTATTTTATTAATTTATTAACGGTTTCAATAATATATATTTTTGTTCATCAGTAAAATATAAGTTTAGAATTATCAGTTTTCCTCAGATTGGACAAATATATAATTCGACCATCGATTGTATCGCTTCGTCGTCCAATATCTGCGGTAAGGGATATAACATTGCTCGACTGTGGATTAATAGATCCAAATCCTGTTGGTACTATAATATATAATATGAATTTCGAGCACAATCAAGAAACAGTATCACCACCATGCGCCTATAATTGTATCGATATTTTTTTTTTAATTTCAATTGATTAAGTTTTCCTTATTTTGTTGGTAATGTTAAATGTCGTAGAAAGTAGAGACTATAAAAAAATGAAAATATGTTTCAGACAAAAGTAAAGTTGATTTTGAAATAACTTCGACAACTTTCACTGAATCGGAGATAAATAATGCTGTTATGTTTGCTCCCCAAAACCGAACAACTTATGTTCCAAATTTTCTTTTTAAAATTACATTGTTTTCGAGATATTTAGGTATTCCATTAAAAATTTTATCCTATATATTACATATATATATTTATATACATATATGTACAATATTACCATTCGCCTTTATATAAAATACATGAAAAATGTATGAAGGTCTATACCAATTAAACATATTAATCATTCGTTAATTCACATTTTAATTTAACCTTAACTATATTCATGGGTTAACTTTCGTCATATAAAGGAGTACCATCTCCACTAAGAGACATACTCCGTGGACTAGAATTTGTAAATGGTGTGCCTCGTGGCGATTTATAGGATGGCGTGCGATTAGACGGAGTTCTATTTCTTGGAGTTGTCCTTCCAGTGGAATCTTCATGATTTCTTGGTGTTTTTCTGGATTCCTCATATCTCGGAGTGCTACCACTGTTAACATTAAGAAAATTTTAATGAGATTTAAAACAAAAACAAATTTTATAATTAAATTTAATAAGATAATAAATAGCATTGTCTTACGATCCTCGTGGAGTGGATTGTTTTAAACGAGCCCATGCTTCTGCTGCTTTACTCCAGTCCATTGCATCCCCGGACGAGGGTGTAGACATAGATGAAGTAGGTCTGTGAGATCGCATTGATCTCTGAGTTGCAGATGGTATCGATGATGATACTGGATGTAAAAATTGACCTTGATGATGGTTTGGTGTCTGTTGTGCATGATGTGGAGTATGATGAGGTGTTTGGTACGGTGTCATAAATGGAGTTTGTCCAGAAGGAGTATAAGGTGTATTTGGATAAGTATGCATTCCACCATAAGCTGTGGTACTTGCTGCACCTGGAGTATGTGGTGGGTAATGATGTGGTGTCTGATTTGCTACTTGCGATAAGGAATGCAACATGTGATGTGGTAAATTTTGTGCCACCCTTTGTATTGCATCTTGATTCATTCCTGAAACATAACATATATATATATATATGAAATGCTTAATAATAAAGTGTATATTCTTATACAAATAATAATAACTAGTGAATAGCAAAGTACCTGTAACTGCACCAGGTGTAGCATGATATGGTGTTCTAGAAGTTAAAGCACCATGTGGAGTACCTGGTGTCGATTGGCCAGGTATTGGATCTCGAAAATGTTCTTTAAACCAACGGAATAAATCGTTTACTCTACTAAACATTTGTCCTCTAAATTTAAAGCCATCTGGTGAAACGCTAACGTATTCATGACGGCATCGAATTCTAGGTAAATATGAAAGGAGAAATTTTCCTGGATAATTCTGAAACATAAGAAATAAAGCTAGATAAACGTTTACGATTTATGGAAAAAAGAATATGATGTAAAAAGCTTTTTCATATTAATCGTACCTTAGCTGCAGATATAATATATGGAATTCCACCTGGGTTTTGTTTTTTTTGTTCTTTCAATATATCTTCGGCTTTATCTTTTACACCTTCCACGTTTGTTTTATAATATTTAAAATCTAATAATTCCGAAACATATGCAGCCATTGGATTGACGTGTCTAGCAATTATTTCATCTAGATCTTCAAATTCTTCGTTGCCTATCCATAAACTATGTCCCAAGGAAAATGCGTTTTCTTTCCCTTCTTCTCTTACATCAATGTGTTGATAAATATTATCTGTTACTTTCCACGTCACAGTCAAGTGATCAGCACCTTTACTGCTTGGTCTTATTATGCCTTCTCCTTGTTTCATATTTTGCATTAATTTTTCCGATTCCGCGAAACTAATATTATGGAAAGACGGATGAATAATAACCCGCTTTACGTATGTTTGTCGCTGCTTTACTTTCTTAGCATCTTCTTCTATTTTTACATCTTTATCGTGCGTCTCTGTATCATAATAAATGTCTCTTTGTGGCCTAAAAGCAAATACAAAATGTATTAAATCATTAAATTTTTAATAAATAACTATTAAATGTGACAATTTTACCTCCATTCGTGATTTTTGTCTGCAAGATCGCTACTTTTGCTCGTACATTCCACACTAAAACGTTCAACTTCGATCTTGATAATGCGACAGTGAATCACTTGGCCTATGCTTACTCTTTCTTCAGGATTGGCAACATGCTTATCAGATAAATTTTTAATATGAATATAACCAGATATTCCATTGTCTAATCTTAATCTTACACCTGTAGCCTTTCCTGGACAAGCTCCCGCATCAAAGTGATTCCATACTTCTGAAAGCTCAGGAAAATCGTTTTTAAGACAGAATGGACACTGCCATAAACCAGTTTCATCATTTCTGACTGGATTTGCTTGATCCAATTGTTCTCCTTGTGGTTTTCTATGGCTTATACCAACCACTGTCGCTAACACTAATTTACCTATGTAAAATGTTTCGGGTGTTTCTTTAGTTAATATATCAAATAATTTTTCTGGACCTGGAGATTGATATAATATACGTAAATCTTTATATCTAGAGTTCAACTCAGCTCTAATGTCGTACAATGTAACACATTTATTGCCAAAGCCTTGTCTTTCTAATTCTTCTGCAAATGCATCCAAGTCCAAATCTTTCAATCTTTCTGGCGATTCTAGAATTTCTTCCAGAGCACCAGCTGGATTCGCATCCTCGTCATCATATTCCAAAGCATCTACTGCCATTTTTCTTGCCCATTCATATGTTTCAGGATGCACTCTTGAACCATCTAATACTTCTACGTACGCTTCTGTACTATCCCCCAAACTATTTGTGTCAATTTTTATAAAGCCAGCACAATTGATAAATACTTTAGGTCCCATATGACAGGCTGTTACAAGCTGTGTTCTATTTTCTAATCTTTGATTGGTTTGTTTCAATATTTTAATCAATGCTTGCCCTTTTCTAGGGCCCAAGCCACATATAAATTGAACTAGATTTCCTGAATATGCTTGTTGTACTGCTTTATTAACATCAACACCAACTTCATTTACCCTATTCACAAATTCTAAATATAAATTTTCCAGAAGCTCTTCCTTAAGAAGCTGATCTTGCAATGGATGATATTTGAGACATAATATTTCTTCATCTGCAGTACATAATTGAGAAAATTCTACCAAAGGATCCTGCATTCTTCTCGCTAAAGATATAGCTTGTCGTAACAATTCTGGATAATCTCTAAATTCAGATACACCTTTGTTACTATTGGAATAAATTTTAGCAAGTTCATTTTCACAAATCTCAACTTGGATACAGGGATATTGTTCATCCTCCATTAGATTTGAAATACATTCCTTTACATCAGATGCTATCATTAATGCTTCCCTTGATTCACCACCTATGACAACCACATGAGGCTTTTTTATTGCAATAAAATTTTTAAGTGCTGATAAATCAGCTTTTTTCAGGATTTTTTCATCTTCCCTAAAACTATTTTTTCTCTTCAACAAATGTGGTAATCTTACATAATCTGTACATTCACCGTCAGCAGAAACTATGCACGTAAAAGCAGCTTGAGTATAATCAGGTACATAAGCTAAACCCATCACTCGAAGACCTTTACTTGTGTCCCATTCTTCATCTTCTTCTTCAGGAAATTCACAAGTGTATGGAGCTACTTTAATCCAATTATACATTTTACGACAACATGCTCTCATTACACATTCTTTTGCTTCTGCAACAAGATTGGTTCTCAATTCCTTTTTCAAATGTGGTATTACCATACGATTGAGTGCCATTTCTACACTGCCAACTCTTAAAGCATTCCAATCTTGAACATTTTTACTAAATTCATCTCTATAATAAAGCTGCTTCATTTCATCAACATAATTGCTTGTTGTATTCCCTTCTATTGTATCACTCAGCGAAATGTTGATAAGTTTGTCTGTTTCAGCTATAATCAATTTTAAAAACTGATCTCCTACAAGATCTCGCACTGGTTTGTCTTTAAGATATTTCATGGAGTATATAGGATGATTCTCATCTATTTCTTTAATACCTTTCTTTGTAGGTCTTATTGATACTTTTGCTCTTTCCATATACATTTCTCTGACACTCTTGCGTACTACTGGCTCTCGTGCTAACTGCATTGCAACCATTAATTGCACAGCTTTGAGAACTTCATCTGGAGTACTAAATCTTGAACTACAAAAATCATTTGCAACTGTAATGGGTTCTGTAGGTTCTTGATCCACTTCGTGACGTTGATAATTATCACGTAGATTTTCTGCAAAATGTTCGGGTGTAAGACCAAACCTTTTGGCAAGAGCACCTAAGCCTGCTTTTCTACAAGTGGAATAAGGTCCACTTCTCACTGCTTGTTTTAAAGTTTCATCTGGTTCTTCTTCTTCTTCTTCTGCTACTTCTATGTCTTCTTCTGGAGGATTTTCACCATTCTCTTCTGCTTCAGCAATTTGTTGTTTTCTTTTTTGGATTCTGGCTTCACGACGCGCTTCTCTTTCTTTCTGGCGGACAACTTCCTGCATAGCTGGTATCTCATGACTATAATAAAGCATGAAATGCTGATAGACATCATTTAATTCTTCACTTGTCTGAATATTTTCAAGACGTTCAATATCATCATCTTTTATTATTCTCATATTATCAGGTAACGGAGCATCGGGGTTTTTCATAATTTCATCCAACTGATAATTTCTCATCTTCTTAAATAATCTCAGTAAATTCTCTTTTCGTTGGCGTAATTGACACCATTTGGCATCAAATTTATACACTTTCCATAAATCATTAATATTTAGTTCTGGAAGCACATATTCTTTTCTATAAAATGAGATGAAAGGGACTTCAAAATGTTGATTGCGCATAAAATCTAAAGCCTTTTTAATTTTTCCAATAGTCTGTGGGCCTTTTTTGGCTCTTTCTTTGGCTTCTTCATTTAAATGAGCATCTTGAACGGATATGGTAGGTCGGCAAAATGCTTGTTTATATATCCATTCTGCCTCAAGATCTAATTCATCAGAACCTTCAACTACAGGTGTAACAGGAACAGAACGAAGCTGCATTCTTTCGGGAATATCTGTATTGCGAATCTAGAATAATAGATTTGAAAAAATAATTAATATAGTATTAAAATATTTAACACAAAACACTATCATAACTTAGTAAGTACCTCATTATCTAAGTCTGTAAAATGACCTCTCTTCAGTTCACTTGGCTCATATATTTCAAAAATACTCTTCCTTGTGCTTTTCTTTTTAAATTGTTTCTTTGGTCTTCTTGGTCTTTCATCGACATCATCATCCAAGTATTCATCTTCTTCCTCTTCTTCTTCCTCTTCTTCATAATCTTCTTCTCCAAATTTACCAAACTCATCAAAATCAAAATCTACTCCAAAAATATCTTGTGCCTCTTGTAGAGCACTGTTCGAAATATAAATAATGTATGTATATAATATAATGTGTATATAATACAATGTATAATACATATGATTTTAATACTTACGCATCCGAAAATATAGGTTTCTTTTTCATACGTTTTTCTGCTAAAGATCTTCCATCCTCATCGACAATAAAATCATTCATGTCATCATCTCCTTCACTTCCTTCTTCATCAAGAGTCTCTACTTCTGGTCTATGACTACGTTCACTTCGTCGTTCTTCCTCCTGCATAATAAAGTATATTAAGCACGAGTAGAAAGAATTTTTCTTAATGAATCTAGTTACAATTTGGTTAAATATATTTTTTTGGATTTAATACTTATTTGCATGCAGTTAAACAATACATACCACAAAGACCTCCTTTTCCTTATAGATGCAGATAAATAAATAAATAAATAAATAAATAAATAAATAAATAAATTAATTAATTAATAAATAAATTAATTAATAAATAAATATATATATAAATTATAACGATTTCAAATGATAAAAAAAAATAAATTGTTTATAACTTACATCACCAGAACCTTCAAATAGCTCAGTGGCAATAGCATCTCGTTCTTCTTCTGGTTCCTTTTCTTGTTCATCTTCTGATTCTTCATCTTGTATTCTTCTTAAACGTTTAAATCTAGGTTTCTAAATTAAATGAAAATTTATATTAGTATATTGTTTTCCTAGGAAAAAGGATTATGTTCTACTTACTCTCTCAAGTTTGACACCCAAATTTTCTTCTATCAAATCATAATCTTCTTCCTCCAATCGATCATCAAAATCTTCATCATCACTCTTTTTTCTTTTTTTTGTACCACCAGAAGTATCACTATCCTCGCCATCACTCTCTTCTTCTATTGGATTATCATCAATCAAGTCTGCTACCTCTTCTCCATCATCTGAATAATAAAAACTAATTTATCAACTACAACCAATTTTAGACAAGTAGCAAAAAAAAGGTGACATGTTTAATTGAGAATAATCATAAATAGTAAGTTTGCACCGACCATCATCTTCCTCGTCACTTTCTTCGACCGCCTTTATTTTTTTCAACTTCTTTTTCTCATTTTGATCAAGTTCCTCTTCTTCCTAAAACGACATAAGGTTAACTCTACAATGTAAAACGATGTCATAATACGATAGGTCACAATGCGTGACAACATATCAACACACTAACCTCGCTTTCTTCCGCCTCAGAATCTAAAAAGTCTGCCATTTTTTAAGAAAAGATATCTCAAAAATGTGTTGCAGATATAAGGCAAAGTCAAAAAGAACTTTCGAAGAAACTGCAAGGTTTTCGTCTTCTACTGCGCCGGTTTATTAATGCACTTAGAAGGTCACGTGGTTACGAAACGTGAATATTTCATTGATAATGAGTAAATTTCAGTTCGTTTTTATATTTTTACTTAAAAATATATAAAAACAAATTAATATAAAAATAAAAATTAAAACATAACACTTAGAAAGGAAGTCCTCGCATTAAACTTCTAACAGGAAAGAAAAATGAACAAGAGAAAATACATTCTTTTTAGGAAGCAATAGCCACAGATGTCGCGATATTTACTCTTGGGGATTTTCCTGTTGATCCTACAAAGTCATGAAATATCAAAAAAAAAGTGGGGAGAATTCTCCCCTACTTTCCTGCTGTAAGGGTCAGTACAATTTTTAAGGTTATAGCTAGTTACACTTTCACCGTTAGTTACGCTCATATATCTGTATTCTCGACAAGGTATTTTTTCCCTTTATTATTGTCTTAGACGTGAAT
The DNA here is from genome assembly GCA_911387685.1 of Dolichovespula media. NCBI lineage: Eukaryota > Metazoa > Arthropoda > Insecta > Hymenoptera > Vespidae > Dolichovespula > Dolichovespula media. The sequence continues at coordinate 6,999,281 of OU426852.1, read as the reverse complement.
TTTACACGGCTTATGTTTATTTTACTGCATGCAGATTCTTATACTCTATTTATATGAAATATAAAAACAAGATTTTTCACATAATAATTGATCGATCGTATGTCACCCATTGAATGAAAATGAAAATAATTCTAAACAATGGAATGCCTATACTTACAACTAGTACGAAAAGAAAGTTAAAAATTATTGTTTATGATGATATTTTTTATGAAAATAAATATTTCCATCGATAGCGTTGGTATTACTTGGTTATATATACATACATGTTATTTCATAGATTTATTCATTTAATTTGTCAATATTTTTTTGCATTTCAATCAATTTATTAAATCCTCAGATATAACAAGCTCATCATCTGCCATCTGTTGTTAGATAATATGAATCACTGGAAATGAATTTCGTTTGATGTCGCTAATGTCGTTTTCCTTTTTTTTTTTATATATATGCTTAACTCATAAGCTAACTCTAAATATTACGTGAAATTGTGGATAGAGATATTGGCGAATTACGTGTGTGAGATGATCAAAGTACAAATTTGAAAAACGACCGTTATTTATCGAAGATGAGTTGTAACAAGGATCGAGATGATGACAACTTGTTGAAGAAGCTAAGAAGAAACGAAGAAAATGAGGTTGCAAAATGCAAAAGTGGCGCGGACAATAATGAAGGGCACAAATTACGACAGGGAACCGATAGTTTTCCAAATATTAATGAAAGACCAGTCGACGATATATCTATTACATTTTTTTACAAACCACACACTATCACGCTTCTTCTTATTTCAATAGCTGCTGTAATTTATTCAGCTTTTACAAGGTACTTAAGAGGAATGACGATGATATTTAATTATGTAGATGCATGTGTAATAGTAATTTAAAAAGTAACAATAAAATCATTCCTATGTAGGAATACCAACAATGTGGAGGACAACATGTGGGCTGGCATGTTGTGCGTTATCTTTTTCTTCCTTATTATATCAATGCTTACATTTCCAAATGGACCATTTACAAGACCACATCCAGTTGTTTGGAGAATCGTTTTTGGTTGCAGTGTACTTTATTTGATGGGTTTACTCTTTATGTTATTCCAAAATTATGATACTGTTAGGAAAATTCTTGTATGGGTGGATCCTGGTTTAGCATCTTTTCACATAGATATGGACAAGGAATATGGTGTTAATTGCTCAGACATTACGATAGAAAAGATATGGAATCACTTGGATGTGTTTGCACTTGCTCACTTTTTAGGCTGGGCCTTTAAAGCTATTCTTATACGTCATCTTGGTATTCTATGGGCTATTAGCGTTATGTGGGAAGTAACAGAAATAGCATTTGCACATTTATTACCAAACTTTGTTGAATGTTGGTGGGATGCTTTTATACTTGATGTTTTGGTATGTAATGGTCTTGGAATTTGGGTTGGATTAAAGATATGTTCTATTTTGGAAATGAGAGAGTATAAATGGGTCAGTATAAGGGATATAGAAAGTACTACCGGCAAATTAAAAAGAGCAGTTCTTCAATTTACTCCTGGTAGTTGGACTTCCGTAAGATGGTTAGATCCAACGTGCACTCATATGCGATTCGTAGCTCTTTGCCAGCTAGTTATTTTCTGGCAAGTTTCTGAGCTGAATACGTTCTTTCTGAAACATGTATATGAATTCCCACCTTCTCATCCATTCGTCATAACACGATTGGTATTGATTGGAGTGATCGTTGCTCCATCAGTTAGGTGAGAGAATTTTTAAATAGATTAACATCAAACACACTTTTTAAAATTATATTCTTTAATGCATTAACCTGATAGCTTAACATTAAAAAAGCATGCATATGCCTTAATTTTATACTTGTCTTCTAAGCAAGAATTAAGTATATTACTGCAAACCATGGAAAGAAGTATTACTGCTTTTTTTTTTTATAGGCAATATTATATGTATGTAACTGATCCATCATGCAGTAGAGTAGGGACTCAGTGTTGGGTATATGGTGCCATTATGGTAACAGAAGCATTACTTTGTATCCGTCATGGTGCAACACTGTTTGAACGGACACAAGCCTTAAACATACTCCTTTGGCTTCTTTGTCAGTCTCTAGTTTCTGTGTTATGCGTCTATGGCTGTGTTTTGTGGCATCAGTACTTTGAGGTATGTAGTATAATTATTAACTATAATGCCTTAGTAATCGTTTAACTAACTGAATTAATGTAATGTGTGTTCTGTATAACCTTTACATGGTGCTTGCTGTTTTAGACGGATAAGAAAACTGTTAAAAAGCAGTCTGTGATCAAACTACACGAGAGCAGCTTGGATGTAACTTGTAGTGGTATGTGTTAATACTGCATCATTCTAAAATAAAAGTGCTGTCTATGAAAATGTTATTTAAACATTAGTTTTGTAAATGTTTGGTTTGTATTTATTAAATATAGTATGAAAACAGTGTATAAACTATACAAGATATTTTCAGGTTCCAAAAAGTTCTGTGAAAGTTATATTTCTTTTTTAACATTTTTATATTTTTTATATTTAACACTTGTATTAAAGAAATAACTAATTTATTCAACTATGGTAAATTATTATAAATTATATATATAGATATACAATAGTAAAGAATTTTTATTAATATCATTTTTATCATGTCTGTTCAAGCATTAAAAATTTATTTTAAACTTTGGCAATATTATATTTTCTGTTCTAGGGGATATGGCACACCATACACAATCTGTGGATTCGATGGATAAAAAAGGACAGTAAGACGGTACCTTGTAATAATTAACCAAATTAATGGTTAATTTATCATACTATGCAACTTTCTAGTCGTTCAGAAGCGTACGAATGAATTTGTAAGCTTAGCAAAATAGGACTGGATGTATGTACGTACGTTTTAATTGTTATGAGCGTATGAATGAATGTTTTGAAAAAAATCTTGTTCCTGAGAATAAATGCAAAACATTGTTATTAGTAGTACTTTATCTTAAAAGATAATTTTTCTTTGTGTTATAATCATTTGGAATAGATTTCGTTGTCTTCTGATTCTTTGAGGTATGGAAAGACATCACAAGTAATACTGGGGACAATTTGTGATCCTTTAGAACAACTCCATGTTTCGCCCAGTAAGTTATTGTTAGATGCAGAAACGAAGACACGGATACGGCTAGGTAATTCTTCGTTTTCATGAAGAGAGATATAAGATGTTGTCAATAACGATTTTGTACAATACATCTGTAAAATCCATCATAAATATTTTTGGATTTCAGAGAATATTGCTGTGTTATTGCAGCTTTATTTTGAGAAAGAGATAATAATTAGCAATAATTTAAATTTAACTGTGAAAAAGTACCTGAGCATAAGTAAGGTAGAATAATTGATTTATGTTTGATTCTAGCCATGGAAGATAATCCTTTGAAAACGGTGGTAACCTTTTAAACGTATCATGTGTTAATCTAAGTCCCATGATTTCGGAGAAATATTCGTTTAATGTCAATTCTGAAATCTAAAGTAGATTTATATGAGATCAGTATCTAAAAAAATAATATGTGTGCCATGCATTCTGTGGTGGTGGTTATATATTACCTTAAAAGATATTTTCTGAGAAGTAAGGGGCAGTGTCATATTCATCTTTTCTTTGTAAATACTATCCTTATGGCAGGATATATAGTCTTCAAACATTGCATGTTCGCTTACCAGAGAATGGGTAGTATTTCGAGTTTGATTCCAATAGTGCATACCTTTGATATAACAAATGCTGCCATTATTTAATAATTAAACAAGTCTCAAGGCCTTTTAATATTATTAGTTAAAAAGCTATATTATCAATTATTTTATATGCAAATTATATTTATATAACTTTATTACCATTTGCATCAAAATGATGAGAGATCTGACGCGCTACTAAATTGCCAATTGTTGCCCATGTTAAATAATTAAATGAACTTTCATAATTTGATATAAACACGTCACCATAATCAATTGCACCAAAAGGTATAATAATAAGATTTAAACTATAAACTGCAACGCCTTTCGATTGAAAAGGTGTAGCATAGTGTGTCCAACTGCAATGTAATATATCAAAATGAAAAAAATCATTGACATACGTAAAATAAATATCTATATATACGTACATCTGTTGCGGTGTATCAGGATTTATCGCTAATGATATTACAGAATATATTGTTAATCTATATCTTCTCATCAAATTTAAGGAGTTTTCCAAGTAATTGTCAGATAGATTAAACTAAAATTAAATAATATTTTCAGAATATAGGAAAATAATATAATTTATGCAATTAATAAAATTATTTATAGCATGCCATTTACACTTAGGAAAATGGAATTCTTTGATCTCACGTCTATTAGAATCTCCTCTATACCTTATCTTTTTCTTCATACTGAAAGTATGGAACTTCCGGTATAGAAAGCTTAAGATCATTTAACTTTGACATTAATGCTTGACGTTCTTCACCTGTTATCCATAATCTCTCTTCTATTTCTAATTTTAGAGTTTCTTTTAGTTTATCGAAGAGTATTCTTACCTAAGTATTGAAGCAATGTTATTATACTCTGAAAGTAATTTTACTATATTTCATTATATTCTTACCGTATGATTCATAAATGTAATCTCTTTATCAGACAATGAAGACATATACAAATTAGAGGCTTCAGATCTTAATAGATTTATACTAACTTTGAGGCAATGTTGTTTCACATCTTGATGTTTTGTTATTATTAACTAAAAAAAAAAAATAATTAATGTATTAATTAAAATAAAACATGTTTTAATTATAGACACATACTTCATGATAAAGTTTTTGTGCATATAGACCTAAAACAGCATTGTGAAAATACTTTGGATTTTTCTTCCAAAAAGCTTCTAAATTTTGTAAACCTTTTACTAATTCTTCATAAAAATAAACTTGGAATTTTGCATTTACATTTTTGGATATTAATGAGGTTATTAAATTATACCAATTTATCTGTAAATATGTTTAAATTTGTGTTATCAGTATAGATAAAATTAATATTTAATTAAACATGAAACTCACAAATGTAGTTGTTTTATTTAATTGATCTATTGACACTTCAGTATAATTCTTCGTTAAGTATGCTTTACGAATTTCGTTCATAGATGGAAATACCTACCAAAACGAGAAAATTAGTGAGTAATATTCATAAAAATATAAAAGAACGGTTTTACTTACAGAAAAGAATTTCTGCACTATTTCGTCATCAATATTAAATGCTGTAATGCTCACTTTTTGCTTCATGTTATCTGAATTATTAAAAACCCCAAGTACCTTTAAAGCTTGGGTTATAGAATTTACAAATCTTGTAGTATTTTGCTTTAAGGAAATATATCAAACACATTGTTTTAATTTATATAACTTTTATAAAATCTTGGTATATTTTCACTTCATACCTTGCATGTTGTATAGTCTTCGTAAATATCATCAAGATCAACAAATTGTTTTTGTATTTCAGCTTCATTTGCATAGCAAATATCATCCGTGTTTTCACTATCAAATAGATTTTTATGAAGTACAGGTCCTACTCTGATAGTATATGAACTTGGATTGTTTTCATCAAGATCCACAGCCACGTCAAATAATAATGGGCTTAAAATGAATAAAGGAATTAATGTGTTACATAGAGTAGATCTTTTATAGCATCATACTAAACTCACCTATAGCTTTTTAATAATTCGGCATATAAATTCGTGAAATCTTTATTACTCTTAAATTCTTCGGCATAAAATCTGTCTATTTTATTTATTGCTTCATTTGCTGGAAGAGATTCCTTTGTATTTAACAATATTAATTTCATTACAATTGTATACTTACCTATCGCTATTCTTTCATTTATATTTATATTTTCATATTTTATACAACTGTTGTAATATTTAATAAATGGAGAAGTTGCATCACCATCTTCATCTTTCAACATTTGTTCTGTAAGTATTTGGTAATTTTTAGAAAATGTTGTCAATTATTTAGGACATGATTATATAATTTCAAAGTCGGAATTACACACCAGCTATTCTGTGATATGCCTTATTTGCCAAATTTAGGTCTATGATTTGTGGATCTGCTATCATTCCACCACAAGCATATTCATAAAAATCCTCACATGGATCAGCAGAATGATTCATATAGGATAGTATCCTAGCGGCTATTTGTTTGCATTGTCCTGAATTACATATATTATTTTTAATATCTGTAGTATAACTAGACTCGGTGTTTGATGTTATAGGTGTATTTTTTTCTGTTACAAATTCATTCGTTATTATTGTTTCCTTTGTAAAGGTATTTTCCACGTGTGGAATGTTTGTAAAGTCTGTTGATTTTGAAGTAGATTCAGTAAGTTTATAAGCTGTTGATGATAAGAATTGATCAGTAGAATTATTTATTAAAGAAGAATTGCTTTTTTCAGTGATATCTGTTACAGTAGACAGTTCAGATGTATATAGATAGAAAAAAGGTGCAGTTGATGTTGTATTATTTAGTTTTGCTGTAATACTATTCGTATGATCCTTAGAACTAATTTGATCAAATGAAGAACTGTTAGAAACAAATTCATTATCTGTAGAAATAGTAGAGTATTTAGTAGATACTTGGTTATCGACTTCAGTTTTATCAATACTTTCTTTTGTTGTTTCTGGAATTATTGTTGAAATCATTGTAGAACTATTTTCTCGTTTGTTTTCAGAAATTTCATTTTCAAACAAGGTAGTATCAGTAATATTGCTATAATAAACCTTTGGCTGCTCTGTAGACTCTATTCTTCTAACAGTTGTACTAATTTGATTTTGTGAATTTGTTGATATAGTATCATTACTCAGAGTATTTATAATATCTGATAGAGTTCTTAAAGTACTCATTTCTAAAGATTCTTGCGTTGTTGTTTTGTTTTCAAAGTTATTAGATGTCTTTTTATCATTAGGTATATATTCTCCTGTAATAATGTCGATTGATGTGTCGGTTGTGGTACTAATTGTAGTTGTACTTTCTTCTGAGTTTTTATATCCATTGTCATATTGCTGTATGTTTATCATCTCTTATAAATATTACATGTATTAAGAAATTAAAAATTATTAATATTTAATATACTTACGTGTCTCATAAAATGTTTGTCATCAACGTTAGTTGAGGAAGGTGAAGATGCGGAAGTGTTAGATTTTTTCCATAATAAATTTACAATAAGAATGAGCGAGAATAATATAAAGAACACAAATAGCGTAGCTACGCAATTTCTAAAAGATTGATCTCTTTGTGCTATTTTACGCCTTTCTTGACTTGCAATTTGATACATTCCACGTGAAGGCATCCTTGCATTTGATAAAAATTTTCACTAAAGGTTTTCTTCTTCGGTATTGATTATCTGTGAATTTAAAAATGCAACGCAAAGAATATTTATTCGATTACATAGATATCTATTATTATCCGTATAATCACAAAAGAAACAAAATATTTTGATCCTATGTGTAAAATATTGATAGAACATGTACAATCTGAATCGTAACCGTACAGATATCTTCGTTCAAATTGACTGTAACGATTATATTTTCTCGACGGTTGCTTTTAACTGAGAAGGCTTGCGGTTTTGATAACCACATCCTTCCGAATACAGTAAATTAAAGATAGGCAAGATTAACGTCACATACGTAAGACTGTTTCCTTGATTAGTTTTTCACTAATGAGATAAAATATATATCGTTATTTCTATGCATCGACATTTTTTTCTATTTAGTTTTAATGTCGCATGTTCAAAAGGCAATAATTAAAATATTTAACATAGAGAAATATAAGTTACTTATGTTGTTAATATTTATAATACAATTATCACAGATATGTAAACTACAAAATATCGTACACTATTGTAAAATGCAACCTGTAGTTTTTCAATGATCCCATTGCACGTACTATGACAATAACTTATTTATATTCTAGGCTATATAATTTAAATAGGATTAAAAAATATATTTAAAAACTATTCGCCCGCTTGATGCATCGTGTATATATCGGTGTTGCGTTTTATTTCACTTTCGGTAGAATCGGATCGTATAAGTGCTTCGATTGTCGAACCAATATCTCTTGAAATTGGATTGCTTCCTATATTTTTAATGCTTGAGTCATCTTTCGAATCATTTGATTTTAACATTTCCGAGGTAATCTGTAATAAAGTGAATTTAAACATTATATTTAATTGTTTGAAAATAAACAATTTTTGTAGAGAATGTGTTATTACTTTTCTTTGTATTTCATCAGCCTTAAATTTCTCTAATTTCTCCTTATCGGCGACCCCAATAGCAGTCTTTGACGACATTTGTCTCTTTGGAGTTGGTTTCCTTGGCTTGAATGAACCAGAAGCTTTTTTAGGCAACTGGGAACTTGTGTGCTTCTTAGTCTCAATCGACTGATCACAATTGTGAGTAATTAATTGATCCTTAGTTTTAAATGCCTAAAAATTATCATATGAAATAAGTTAGTAATTATAATTTCCAACATTTACATAAACTATTAATACAAATTAATACTCACGTGCGAACAAATATCACATTTTAAACTATGTTTGTTCATTTCATGATGTTTGAGCGCTTGCGCTCGATGAAAATTACGATTACAGTGACTGCAACTAAAGCGTTTAATATTACTGTGCGTGAGGAGATGCCTTTTTAATTTGTCCGGACGTGAAAATTCACTCATGCAACCCAAATATCCTCTAAATGGACATTTTAATCTTTTTGTTAAATCGTGAATCAGCATATGACGACCAAGTCGATCCTTCCGTTTAAATCTAGCTGGACAATGCTAATATTAAAAAAATACATTGAAATAAGTTTGTTAGATATTAAAACTTGTTAATACAATTATATAAGTGTGAAATAAAGCATACACGCACTGGGCACAAAAAAGGTGTTTCCTCGCTATGAATTAATTTGTGATTGGCTAAATATTGCTCTGTCTTAAAGGCTTTACCACAATCTTCACACGCAAATCGAGCAGATGAAGCATGTGTTTTTAAATGACGTCTTAGAAATCTTTCAATCAAGAAACTCTTTCCACAATGTAAACAAGCATAGTCATGTGTGGTGGTTTCTGTATGATGTTGTAAAGCTTCCAAATTAGAAAATGATGATTTGCATATAGAACAACAATAATATTTTTCTGTCGTTTTTTGTTTTTGGACGGAATGAGCATATTGATGAAGTCCTAAGTCTGATAAAGTATTAAACACATCACCGCAAACATGACAACGATATTCCGACCGTTTGTGACTACGAGTGTGCTCCAAAAAATCTTCTAGTTCGGCAAACATCATGCTACAACTACTTTGCACACATTTGTACACTTTCAGTGCTAGATGAGAAACTATAAGATGGGCCTTTAGAGCTTTGTACGAATCAAATATTTCTTTACAAAACTGACAGTGATAGGTACGATCTATACTTCCATCCGGTGGAACCTATCAAATATTACTAATTAATTGCAAATCTAATATATAATAAAATAATAAACTTATATTATAATAATACCTCAGGTGGTAGTGAGTGTATGGCAGTGCCAGGCCATACTTTGTGCGATGACATATGTTTTTTTACATTAGACTTTTGTGCAAACGCTCTTCCACACACTACGCATTGATAAGGTTTTTCTCCTGTATGAGACCGTTCGTGTTGTTGCCAGTAAAATTTTTTTGCAAACTGTTTACTACAATAACCACATTTATACTGTAATAATACAAATAAATTTTTAAATAAAAATATAATATATATAAACAAATTAATATATTTGAAAAAGGAAATGAATAAATGTGTACTTTTAAATTTTGTGCTTGTTCCACATTTTCCAATTCTATGGATACTGTATCAGGCAATAATGTTTTACAATTTATAGAATTAATCAAATTTTCTTCTTGAGAGATATCACTTTGTAAAATCTGGGATATCTCTTTCGATTCATTTTTCAGAGGATCATTATCTCCTATGATTCCAGAATTTGTGAAGGTATCAAGACCATCTGAACTTAATATAATTGGAACACTAAATGTAGAGTCCGTTGTAAAGTAATTTGCATTTTCTTGATCCATACTAGAGAAGAAATATTATAAAAGATTTATATTAATTTTGAAGAAAATTGACATCAAAAGAAGACAAAATCTAACTTACCTAAACAACATATCAGTTTCTTCAAGAATAATAGATCCTCCAAGTTGATCTGTCCTTACAAATGTTTCTTGAGGATTATATTGCGATTCATCTTGACTAGTATCTTCAGCACGTACAATGTGACTCTCGTCATTTACTAAAAATTGACTTAAATCCACCGTTTGTTCTTGCGTCTTTTGATGTGTCCTTTTATGTAGAACGAACATGTGAAGCGACGTGAATTGACTTTTACATTTTCCACACTGAAATATATCTTCTTCATCTTGATCTATTGCTGAAAAGAGAAGACTTGGGCTTATATTATGACTCTCTTGAATGCATTAAAAAATGCTTAGTGAACTTAATGTGCTATGCGTACCTGATTGTTCTACTTCGGTAATAAGATTTTGAGATTCTATTAAAGATTGTACAGAAGGGCTATCGAGTGAAACACCTACGAAGGGATACGAAACGATGTTAGTAGCAAATTTATTCTTTTCTTCTTGTAAATTATCATATTATCCTCTTGAGTCTTTATTGGTTAACCCCACCTACTGAAAACACTCGCAAGTTTTACCTGTCAGAGCGTCGAAAATAGATTGTGCCATATTTCACTGTAAATTTAATGCTTCATTTTAAAGGAAAAGTAACAATCGTAGTGGTTCATGAGTGGTCTAATCTGTCAAAAAAAGGCAAACATCCAGTTGAAAACATATCGAAAATTCCTATACCGTGACAGTGTGTTGCTGCCTAAGGCAGTATGTGGTAATCGATATGTCGACCAACAACAACGATTCTACCTTTTAAATCGACTATACATATAATATCAACCAACATGATCGCGCAGAGTGAATTACCTCTACAAATTCTTCCTATTTTTAATTAGTAAGAATTTCTTTGAAAAAAGACAATAGCGATGGTCGAAATTAAATCTATGAGTCATTTTGTTATATATTTAACAATTCGTTTTACAATTTTCGCTCGTAGCGTTGTCTTTAAAAAATGAATTGAATTAAAAAAAAAAAATAATGATTTATGAAGTCATAAAATAAAAATTACGATTAAGTATAATTGTTGACGTGTAGATTCGTGGATTATGATTATTTCTTCCTTATTTATTATTAATGAGTGTACAAGGTTAAATTGAAAAATCGATAATTGCGTGATAATCTTGTGATAATCGAAAGAGGAGAACTTTTAAAAGCTAACAGTAGATGGCGTTTCGTATGACATTGGCAGCACTGCGTAGTTAGAGGCTTGAAAAGCTACAAATAATTTTGGGTAGTGGCTTTGCGAGCTTCCCGTAACGTTGTAACCTTAATAGTTCTCATTTAGATTAAATCGTGTTTAATAGTCTTTATTAATGAGTCAACCGTGTCCTCCGAAAGAGTCTTAGCAGATATTTATTGTTTAAACGCGATAAAAGTCTCTATATTATACGAATTAGTGCTGTTCCATCGCAGTGCCGGTTTGTTATTGGATCTACTTAGAAAGAAGATTATCAGGCAATGGGAAACATTCACACTTGTGGTCCAAATGAAGCCCTCGTTGTATCAGGTACATTTAGCATTTTTCATTTAATATTTATGTTACTTCAAGCAATGCGGAATGTTGATTTAGGACTGCTATGCTTGAATCTTGAGTGAGTTGTACGAAGGAATTGAATGACGCTTCATGTTAATTTATATTATTTATTTGTTAAAAGTGTTTCACGCATGTACAATTTATTTGTATATATTTTATCATATTAAAGAAATATTTCTAAATTTCATGGTATTTATATGTTCGGTTTAATATCGATAACTTGTACCTTCGAAAGTATTTTAGTCAAAACGAATAATTTTTATTTCTTTCTCTTTTTTTTTTTCCTAAATTGGAGAACATAGACATCATTATAATAGTTATATCAGAATCAATTGCTGAACAACTGTCTTTAAAACGATTAAACTTTGAGTTACTATATCTATAAGTTTATCTTCTATATAATATAATCTATTGTTAGTAATTATATAAGTATTCGAACTAAAATAAGGGGGAATTACTGATTATAATTTTAAACTTAGAATGGTAAATATGTTGTATTGGTTATAGGTTTGTTAATACAATTGATTAGAAGATTAAGTGTCTAATAAAACATTAAATGAATGGGATAAGTCTATAACTTTCGGCAACCAAGAAATATAAGTATTACAGTAATATCTTCGATTTTCAAGAAAGACGATCAAAAAGTTTAAATCAAATAAAAGTTAAATAATTATTTTGTGTGTGTGTGTACATATATATATATACATATATATGTTACAATACATTTTAGTTTTAATTAGTCATGATTATATTATTTTATAATTAGGTGAAACTGTAAAAAATATTAATAAAACATATTTAATTCGTGAATTTAGTTCGCCACTAGAAGTCTCTTGCTTCAACGTTGGATATTTATGGGAATGAGTCATCTTATTGAATGAGATTGAAATACACGTGTTCAACGTCTTTCTTTCCGTTATCGAGACATTTTCTTTAATACTGTTACAATTTTATATTATTACGATTATTTCTGAAAAAAAAAGTTTATAAAAATAAAATTGTATATTACATTTTTTTTTCTTTTTTTTTCCCCCCGAACATATCTAATTTATATGATCGTATACGGTATAATATATGTTAGTATATATGTAAGAAACAAATTATTTCCTTATTGCTTCGTAGCTCTCGTTATTACGGATAAAACATTTGATGAATCCATTATACGAATATCGCGTTGGGTATTGTCGATGACGTCGGATGTTTCATATTTTATTAGATTGGACACGACATGTACATGTATATACGTAAGAAGTAAAACTCAGCATTTATTTATTAATCATGTATTCGTGTGTTACGTATTCGATCGTTCTCGCGTGAGCTCAAGGACACGATAGATAAACGAGAAACAATTACACAATGAATGCGCTTGACCAATGTGATCATCCTTCGACGTAGTATTTCCTCCGAGTTTACAATGTGTTTTAGTCGAATGAACGAACTAGTTACTTCCTGTTGTATCTCTCGACCCAATCTTGTTTGATCATATCAGCAGCTTTTTCACCGATCATAAATATACCAGCATTTACGTGGCCAATCGGCATACTGGGCATAATAGATGCATCGACTACTCTGAGATTTTTTATACCATAAACTCTTAAACGCGAATCAACGACAGCATAAGGATCCGTTTTGGGTCCCATTTTGACGGTTCCTATCTCGTGATTCATCATAGATGGTAAATATTTGATAGCACATCGCCAATAATCGTCGCTATTAAATTCGTAGAATTCGCAGCCGGGTATTTTGATGTCGTGTAATCGACTATTGTACGCGAGGAAAGGTTCCGTTTTAGATACGTTGATGGCATGTTTTATACCTTCAAGTAGGATTTCGATATCGGCAGGATGAGAAAAGAAATTAGGCTCTAATTTAGGTGGTACGAAGGGATCTTTTGACGTCAGTGTAAGACGACCGACGCTTTTTGGACTTTGAATTATCGGCCAGATAGACCAGGCTTCTCTATTTTCGATCGGTTTATAAACCGTGTTATAAACCTCATCCGTAATTCGTAAACCCTTCCTAACACCTCTACCGTTATCCGAATGTATAGAGCCTGAAACAAAAAGAAGTTCGATGTCCGGCTTTTCAGATGGAGCATACTTCGTTCTTATGAATGCCAAAGCTTCGGCACCACCAGGTATAGCGATGTAGCCGCTTCTCTTAAACGTATATTCCCATAACACGTGCGGATTGAATAGTTTACTTTCTAATAGAGACACGGGTTGATCTACTAAGAAGGTTAGACCGAGGAAACCAATATGTTCGTACATGTTATATCCGACTTTGGAATCTTGAATAACTTGGATTCCGAGCTCTTGGAGGTGTTCCTTCGGTCCTATACCCGATAGCATAAGTAGTTTGGCAGAATCGATCGTACCAGCGGATAAAAGCACTTCTTTGGTGCTGAATACGAGTTTTTTCTTGTTATTTTTTATGTATTGGACACCATAAGCTCGGTAATTTTCGTCGATAAGAACTTTTGTTACTCTCGCGCCAGTTACGATGTCCAAGTTAGGTCGTTTCACTTTAAGATAGGCTTTCGAAGCGCTACAACGCGCTCCCTTGTCCATGTTGAGTTGTAAATATGAATAACCTATTCGTTTTTCGCCATTGTAGTCGAGAACATCGTAACCGAGACTTTTGCCAGCCTCAAGAAATGCCGTGGATAGCTCGGTATGAAAAGGAACATGTTCAACGCACAAATATCCATCTTTTCCGTGATATGACGAATTAATAATACCTGGAATATATTTAAATTTTACTCGATCTGCGATATTTCCTTCTTTATAGTTTTTCTTTTAAACGTTTTTATAAATATTTTTAAGTAATGTATATGTGAGATTTAGAAAGAGAAAAATTTCAAGATATTAGTCGAACGAAGGATGATGATTCGGTTAGTCTGGCTAACGTTCAGGCTCTAGTGAATAGACGAGAAGGGTGAGTAATCGAAACGTGACCACGTTGGAGGGTTAAGACACCCTTATTCTGGGGTGACTGAGGTCCAAGCGATCCAACGAACTAAAATATTTTACGCGAGCTTTCCATTGGAATATATTTCTCTGTATTACATTTCGTTTCTTTATAATATTTCTTGTTGTTTACGTTATTTGAATATTAGATATGTATATAGTTATAAGAGAAAGTGAATGGGATTTCATCTAAACTTACCAGGGACGTCGAATTTCTCGCTCTTTATGTAATATGGTAAAATCTCTTCGTAAGACCAGCCTTCGTTGCCCAAGGCCGCCCAATAATCATAATCCAACTTGTGGCCACGTGTTAAAATCATATAATTAATTGTGCTTGTTCCACCGAGTGATTTTCCACGCGGCCAAGCACACTGTCGATTGATCATTCCAAAACAGGTATTTTCTTGGGGTTCCACCTTGTAACCCCAGTTATAGTCCGTTATTTGGAGTATATTAACGAATATAGGAATCTGTTGTATCAAGTTTTCCGGATAACCTGCTTCCAACAATAAAATCTTCCAATTTTTATTTTCTGATAAACGATTAGCGAGAACCGAACCTCCCGAACCTGCTCCGACTATAATAAAATCGTATTTCTCCCATCTAGGATGATAAGTTGTCTCGATTTGTAAATCCTTGTTAGTATATTCTTTTAAAAGATCGAAAAATGTTGCACTTTTTACCGTAGATATCAAAGAAAGTAATGACAATATAACGATTTTTCGTAACATCATGTCGAAAAGATTCGAATCAATCATACAAGAGAATACAGACTTTATAGGAGAATTTTGTTTGGATTCTCGTTTTTGCATTAACCTTCAAACTTGTCAACGAAGAAATTAAAAACAAACAATTTTCGATATTATCTTCTATGTTATATGTTATTCCGAAGCACTCACGATCTGAACTGAACGGTTTAAGAGTTATTATAGAAATTCACTTTCTCGAAATGCTCACGTAACAACTTGTAAGTCTTTTCGGCCTACTTCTTTATGTTCCTTTTACCTTTTTAAATTTCTTTATGATCAAGGCCTATCAAAGTCGGCTTTATTAAAAATTTATAATTACTTATTAAATTAGATATAGCTAATTTTTTTTTTTCCAGAGGACTTATTATTTATTTTTTCGGCATATACGTGGTCCCATTAATTTTGATTTCTATCAGCAACCTTTCTTATAAAAAAGAAATTGTTTGCTTTGTGCTCGGAACTATTAAAAATGTTTAAAAAGAGTGAAACGAAGAAAATAATTCTGTGCGTGTGTGTAGAGGATTATATGTAGGAGAAAATAACAAGTACGCTATGTCGTACACTCAATGTCACGTAATAGGAAATACAAGAACTCTGAACACTCGGTCATTCTCAAAACGCTGAGTACTGTTTCCGCAGACTTTCTTCTTTTTAAGCTCCTTTATTGTTCATGAAACGTGTCAATAACTGATATTCTTGCTGAAAACAAAAATGAATATGTCGTAAATTCTTTTTTAAACGGTTATTTTATCCTTACGATTTCCTTGTTTTTGTTGTACTTTTTAATATTTGTTTACATTATGTTTTTATTATTGTGCATCATAATTATTTGTGGTAAATAATATATACAAGTAATGTACACATATATTTCTTCTTATACGCATCACAATATTTACAATTAATCTTATATTTAAAAGAATGGTGAGAGTTAAGAGAATTAGAAGAAAACAAAAATAATATACGTGTTAGATTAGGCTTAGCGTTATTAGAATTTTATGGCACACGGAGATAATTATACCTGAGTCATGTATATTTCTAACTAGCACTATCCCCGCTATGTTAAAAATCTCTCATCATGAAATAGACAATTGTGCACAATTGTACACACATTTCCTGGTTTGTGTTTTTTTTTTCCTGTTCGTCCCAGTCTTTTTAATTCATACTTTCAAATGTATCGAACCCAACGATATCTTTGGTAATTCTTTCCTTTTGCCTCACCTTTCGCACACTATCAGTTAACAGATTTTTATGAAAGTATTATAGTAAGTTTTAAGTATTTTATTAAGTATTCATTAAAAGATTTTTAACTGGGACTCAAAACCAAGTCTTCCGCTTTCTAACCATTAAGCTATCCAGGCCCTTCGGTCAAAACTCCACTAATGCCTACTTATATTAAGTGGAGATGCTCAACCCTCCCACACTATCATTTGGTTGGATAAGATAACCAATCGCTTTTGATAAGATCTGCACCTTTCTCCCCAATCATGATAGCTGGTGCATTGGTATTGCCACTACAAATCGTCGGCATTATAGAGGTATCGATGACCCTTATATTTCGGACACCATAAACCCTTAATCTAGAATCGACAACTGCTGTAGGATCGTTTGGGGGACCCATTTTCGTTGTACCGACCGGATGATAAATCGTCATGGAAATGTGACGAATATGACACTCCCAGTAGGCATCTGAGCCGAATTTAAGATGTCGACAACCAGGTATCTTCAGTCGATGTAACTTAGTACCAAATTGTTTGAAAACTTTCGCTTCGGCGAGTTTAACGGCTACTTTCGCACCTTCGATGAGAGTGGCTATGTCTAACGGATCGTCGAAGTAGTTAGCGTCAATTATTGGACTGTGAAAGGGATTAGAGCTTCTTAGTCTAACTGTACCACGTGATCTGGGCCTGAGAAGAAGAGGTATGAAAGTGAAAGCATCCTTGTTTGCAATCGGATCGTAAACAGTGTCGTAAACTTCGTCTTTTATTCCCAAAACCTTTTTGATTTGTATCCCACCGTCCGAATTAAGCGAAGCCGGCGCCATGTGGATTTGAATGTCAGGATAATCGATGGACTTGTTGGCAAATTTTGTGTTGATAAAAGCATATCCCTCGATACCACCGAGAGTGGTCATAGGTCCTTTTCCATTGGCTGCGTAATGCATAGTCACTGGCGCGCCATAGAAACGTTTTTGAACTATGGCTACCGGTTTATCGACGAGGAAAGTAAGACCGCCCATTCCTACGTGATCTTGAAGATTTTCACCAACTCGGAGATCTTTCAGAAGGGGTATGCCAATCTGGCGTAAATGTTCCTTTGGCCCAATACCGGAGAGCATAAGAATTTGAGGGCTATTTATAGCACCTGCCGATAGAATTACTTCCTTGCGAGCTCGAACGTATTGCTTACGACCATTTCTCACGAATTCCACGCCGGTCGCTCTCATGGTGAAAGGATTGATAACGATTTTTGTCACGTGCGAGTTCATAGCCGTGTGAAAGTTCCTGCGTAACCTTATAGGACGAAGAAAAGCTTTTGCCGTGGAACACCTGCTGCCTCTTCGAATAGTTCCTTGTGGTATCATAAAACCGGTTTGAAATTCCCCATTTATATCTCTCAAATCGTAGCCTAATTCGACGCCAGACTGCAAGAATGCAACAGCGAGAGGTGTGATCCATGGTGATTCTTGAACGGTCAGGTAACCACCCGTTGAATGATAAGGATTGTTCCGAAGATAGGGATTCCGATTGTCTTCAGACTTTTTGAAATAATAAAGCGCTTTTTTGTAACCCCAGCCAGGATTACCCAAGGCTTCCCAATAATCATAGTCGTGTCTATTACCTCTGACATAAAGCATGTAATTTAAAACGCTCGATCCTCCGAGAACCTTCCCACGTGGCCAATTACAACGGCCACCTTTCATCGCGAGGCAAGCTCTTCCCGTAGCTTCGATCTTGTATTTCCAATCTAACTTAGTTAACTGTAGATAGGCAGCTAACGAGGGGACGTCTGTTATTTCGTTCTCGTCCGGTCCAGCTTCCAGTAATAAAACGTTCCAATTTGAAATCTCAGAGAGTCTATTGGCTACAACAGCACCTGCCGATCCTCCACCGATCACGATAAAATCGTATTCAGGATTTAGAGGGTATCTATCGATAGGTCGACTTTCTGGATCCAGCTGATCATACTGATAGTAAGACAGAGCAGCTATAAGAAGTGGTACCAACCAAAGACCAGTCCCTACTAACCCCAACGCACCTTTCAAAGCCGTCGTAATGACTATCGTACTGAACACCATCCTCCTCCACGTAACTTTTTGACAATGATTATCTTGAATGAATCGACCTACCGGTTACTTTATTTCTATCTCTTTTTTTTTATTTTTCGTACCAAGAGCCGACCTACTTTTTTTTCTCCTCTCGAAATGACTTTTATACAGACTTCGTCATAAATCGATATCCGGCGGTCGGCTACAATAAGTGTTTTCAACTCTGCGCACTAGAAATGGGTGGTCGACATCGGTACTTTTCATTCTGAGCTGGCTATTGCTAGCCTTACTTCCATGGAAATTCTCTATCTTTCTGGAAAAAAAAAAAAAAAAAAAGAAAATAAAAAAGTAGTGTATCGGTCTGTCTCCGTATGTCTTTCTGTTTCTCTCCCCTCTCCCCTTCTCTTTTTCTCCATCCCTCTCTCTCCCTCCCGCTCCCCTCTCCCCCTCTTTCTTTCTCTCTCTGCGCGCGCACGTGTGTATAATTGTTTTTCTTGTTCTTGTCAACAGGCATTACAATGTTTACTTTATATAAAACTCGACGTGATATCGTAACGGTCTTATGAAAAGTGACGAAAGAAAGTTCGATCAATGATCTTTATATTGGAAACACGTGCCAATCGGCAGGATCATCTCGTTTCTCTTTCTCATTCGATTCGTTTAAAGGAAAGGAGATGTTGCGATCGCATAACGGGGAAAGGTGAAAGTGCTTCGCTAACATAAACCTCGTTTGTGTTCGGTTTCTTCTATGAGAGCCATGGTTACGTTATACACATCTTTGAATTTCTTTATTTAGATGAAAGATAACGTAGGACTTTCTTATTAGTTCATTACCAACTTAGATCTTCGCAACCGGATGTACGTTCTTTATCAGGTTGCGATTCAAATTTATTAGGTATTATGCTTTCTCGTCTCGACTGAAATTAAGATAATATCGGAAATACGATAAGAAAGGATCGAGAGTTCTTGGATAAAACGTGAATTTCGCGTGTTGTTAGCGAGAAACGTAACGCCGTACTTTCTTTACTTTTCCTTCTGAAATAATTTGTTGAATTGGACGCCGGAAGTAGAGGTTTATTACATATGAGTTCCGGGATAATCATTACCGTTTCTTTCATGTTCCTCTTGATGCACCTATTGCGATGAATTATTTTCAATGATGTGTTTTCTCTCTCTCTCTCTCTCTCTCTCTTCCTTTTTTATTATTATTATTTATTTTTTTAATCACAAGACACTTTCTTCCCGAGACTGTTATTGAAAACTAAAGGAAAAGGAAGTACGTATGTAATATAGGTGAGGGAATGGTGCAAGATATTTTGCGTGATGAATGACTAATTGAAAAGAAATGATCCTATTAAAGGTTAAATATAACGTAAATGTGTATATTACTCACTGTTAAAGCATACGTTAATATTCCTATATCGCTAAAATATATTTGTTGAGATTGTTATGACAACGTGTCATTGTTATATTTTTCTCTTCGATTGTCGAGTACATGGTATAAGAGGCTCACCTATAAAGAGATATATATATGTATTGTATATACTGTAATTATCTTTTGCTTCTTTGCTTCGTAGTTAACTAAGGAGTGATTTAAAAGCGAGAGTGCGAATACCAGTGTCCTTCGAGAATATGAAATCTAATAAATTCCACGGCTTATGTAATTTCTATAGATCAATAAAGATGCCCTGAATATTTAGCGTGAAAAGATAGAATTAATTATAAGATTGTGCGTGTAACGAATGACAACGTACTCGTATTCTTTAAACCTGTTTTACGATTGCTCTAATTTGCAAATGAAGATATTCGGTAGACTATCGAAAAAAGGAATGATCGAAAGTAAATTTAGATTCGCGATTGGCCCATCTATTGGCTATTGATACATCGCAAATTTTTACATTTGATTGTAATCGATATAATTACCTTTGTTACCTGTCAATTATCTTTTTCGATGATAAACGGTCAAGAGATAAGCCTAATCAATCCAGATCTTCAATAACGAACTTTTCTTCTTTCTTGAAAAACTTTCAACGAGACTGACTCACAGAACTATTTTGAGCAAGGTTTAAGCCTTAAGTTGGAGATGTTCACCATAAGTGACCACGAAGATACCTCTAATGACAGTCAGGAGAACGATACCACGCTATACCATCGTTCCTACTCCCTCTACCATCTCTTCACCCCTTCCTATGGATTTCTTCTTGTTCTCTTGTAAGACTCACCGCTTACACTTTGGCAGTGAAAGTGTTCCTTTACTGTATGCTCACTTATCTTTTCTCCCGAATGTATACCTACGCTTAAATATCGTATGCATGTATATATGTATATATCTATTTCTACATTCTCCAAGATTACTATTGCTTTAGTGTTAGGATAGATTGCGCCAATAAATCTCCATTACTTCCGTTATACCCGTATTTAACAAGAACAGAAATTTTAGTTTTCCATTGGTCTGGCACATCGTCGCGATTGTTTATTTTCAGAGAAAATCAATTATAGAGTCAGTGATCAAATGGAGAGATCTAATTTATTCTAACTTCGTAATAGTTACGCTTAAAATAACTCAATGACTAGTACAAAGTACGATTACAACATATTTGCTTTAATTAATATAAACTGGTTCAACGCTGATACTTGTGTAGGTCTTGTTCTGCTTGTAAACGTGCTTGTCTATTTTGTTTTTTCTTTCCTGTTTTCGTAAGAGACGCCGTTAAAGATAATTTATTTTCTAATTATGTTTAGGAACAATTTTAAGTAGTGAATTGTTTTCTAACCGTTGTTTCTTTCTGCTTAAATATTTATTTAAGTAGATTTCTCGAGTGATCTTCCTCGTTTCTATGTTCGTTCGAAGAAATGAAGTATTTTGGTGCATTTAATAATAAATATTTTCGAATCTCCTGTTTGATACGTTTGTAAAGAATCAAGAAATACGTGAATCCCACGAACATCCGGTCTAACACGTTTCCCTTTTTGTATACATTTCATGTATTTTAACGTTTAGCAAACGATAATGCACGACAACTCGATAAGGCTTCTGCTTTCACTATTCTCGCACCTTCTGCTGAAGAATCTGTGAAATTTATAAAGCGTGATATACATATCACGCATTTACCTTTCTTCTTGCTATTAAAAGATACATATTTTATCTATGTAGTTAATGATTACCACGTTAAATTGATTTATGTTCATCGTATTATCGATGAGAATATTGACTGAGAAGCAAAAACTAATCGCACGAGAGAAGTTTTAACGGGAAGGTATAAAGATAGTTGCGTAAAGGAACATTTGGGTCCACAGATAATAATCTTGATATCATTCTTCCAGTAAAAGTGTACTGCGAGGAGAGAAAGTTGCATTGCCATTTGTTTTACTAATAAGTTTACACATGGATGAGTTTCTGTAATTGTACGTTGATTTAAAGTTTTTTGAGACGGTAGTTAATATTTGAATTTTTTGTCAGTAACACTTATTATTTTATTTTTTATTTCTAAATAAAATCATATCTAAGAGTTTCGAAATGGCACGTTTCATTTATCTCACAGAAAAACAAAACAATCAAGCTAAATACGTTTGAATCTCTATTTGCAAAGTATCCCTGAGTTTATCATGACAATATAAAAATATATAATTAAATTAATTTACATTATAAATAATAATTCTAACATATAAAATTATTGACTTGTTTGAATTAAAATTATTTACAAGGTTATTTCTTTTAATATCTCCAGTCCTCTTTAATAATATCACTTGCTTTTTCGCCGATCATGATAACTGGTGCATTGGTATTTCCATTAACGATGGTAGGCATTATAGAGGCATCAGCGACTCGCAACCCTTTTACGCCGTATACTCTTAATTTTGGATCCACGACAGCTGTTGGATCGTTTCTCGGTCCCATTTTGCACGTACCCACTGGATGATACATGGTGAAGGTAAATTGTCGTATGGCGCACTCCCAATATTCGTACGTGGCGAAAGGAAATTTTTGACAACCTGGTAGTTTAATAGAATATGGTCTCGAACCAAATCTTTGAAAGGCACTTGTGTTCGAAACAGCCATAGCGATTTCTATACCGTCTATTAAGATGTCTACATCTTCTTTGTGGGCAAAATAATTCGGAATAATATCAGGATGAGTCAGAGGATTTCTGCTCTTCAGGCGAATCCATCCAGAACTTTTGGGTTTCAATAAAAGTGGTAATATCGTCCAACTGTCAGCATTTTTCAATGGTTTGAACACTGTATTATAAACGCTATCTCTTAGTCCGATAAATTTGGTTACTGATTCACCATCGGAATTGATAGAACTTGGAAGAAAGTGAAACTGAATGTCCGGATAAACGCCAGAAGGGTCAGCATATCTGGAATTGATGAAGGCCAAGGCTTCGATCCCTGGAGTAGTCAGGGGTCCTTTGTTGTTTATTGCGTAATTCAGTAATATTGGTAGTGCCTGAAGACGGTCCCTTTTCAAAGTAATTGGTTCGTCAACCGTAAAGCTCAATCCACCAAGACCAACATGGTCTTGAAGATTGTCACCTACTCGGAGATCAGACAATACCGGTATACCGAGTTCCTCGAGATGTTCTTTCGGTCCTATACCTGAGAGCATTAGTAATTGCGGTGAATTGATCGCTCCAGCTGACAAAATGATCTCTCTTCTTACTCTAACTGTTTGTTTTAAACCATTGCGTAGGAATTCTATTCCTGTGGCTCGTTTGTCGGCATTGAAGAGGACCTTCAATACTTGAGCTTTCAAAGCTATGTGTAAATTCGGTCTATTCTTCACTGGCCATAAAAAAGCTTTAGCCGACGAGCAACGACTTCCTCTGCGGATCGTACCCTGCATAATCATGAAACCAGTCTGACTTTCACCATTGATATCACGATTCTCATAACCGAGTTCTTGTCCAGCTTGTAAAAAGGCGATCGATAATGGCGATCTCCACGGTGGTTCCTGTACCGTTAAGTAGCCTCCCGTTCTATGGTAAGGTGATTTCTGCAAATAAGGGTTCCTGTTATCCTCAGACTTGAGAAAGTAAGGAAGAACTTCCTCGTAACTCCAGCCGGTGTTACCCATTCTTGCCCATTTGTCGTAATCCAATCTAAAATAGAATTAATTGCTATTAGTAATCATAATCAACGTGTCATAAAGTCAGAGGTTATTGTAAGGTGGCTTCTCGTTTCTCACATTTTTCACTATATATGGAGTATATAGGTATTAGATATACATATCTTCTATATACTATTAGTCGTATATACGTATGTATGTGTGTAGAACGTAACATATCACGTAGGTAAAGAAGAATTACCTGTTGCCGCGCACGTATACCATGGCATTCAGGACGCTACTACCACCCAAAACCTTTCCACGTGGCCAATTACACCTGTCTCCTACCATCGCGAGACAATAAGCCGACGTCACTGACGGCATGGTTTTATATTTCCAATCTAATTCAGACAATTGCCCGTAGCCCGCGAAAATTGGTATGTCAGAAATTTCGTTTTCATTATCACCAGCTTCTATTAATAATATGCTCCACTTGGACACCTCGGATAACCTTGAAGCTATCACTGCTCCAGCACTGCCACCTCCCACAACGATGAAGTCGTACATTCGATTTAGCTGGAGAATTCATTACCGAAAATGATTTACGTCTTATTTATTTTTAGAGAAGATGAGACGATTGAAGAAATTGATATTAATAATTTACCTCGTGAGTATTTTTCGGAGGAGATTCAGGATCCATTTCGTCGTATCTGTATAACGATAGTCCGATTGCCACAAGTGGGATCAAACCGACTCCTACGGCGGATGTCGTAGCAATTAAGGAAACCAAACCTATTGTCATTTCCTCGGTTTATTCACCTTGATTTTCTCAACACAATATCGTCGTAGTCAGTAATTCTTCGAAAATGATTATTTACACACCATCACTGTATGTTTCATCGAGTAATTTCCTATTTGAATTTTGTAACCTTTAAATCACGGACACTTTCTTTAATTCATAAATTATGTTATTCGAAAGAACTTGCTAAAAACTCGTGCGTACTGTACTCTTGAATCTATCGGAAAAAGGTAGGAGACCGAGAGAAGCGTAGAGAGTTTCAATGTCGGCGGTGTGTTGAGTACTGAGAGTGAAATCTTGTTAGATTCTCGAACGTCGAGTATTAAGTGCGGACGATCGTATAGTTAAAAAGAAAGAGTATTGAAATGTATTATCAATCTTTTCAGAGTGAAACGAATTTTTATGTGACTCCATTCTTCATTTATATTTTATTTTACCGTTAAAAAAATGAGAATGTGCAAATGTGCCGAGATATCAATTTAATTTATCGATTAAAATTACATGGACTTATGTTCTGAAAAAATTAAAAGAATTAGTTCACCGTTCATTGTAAAAATGAATTTCGATTGAATCGATTGATGAATAATGGGGGGGGGGGGATAAAATGTAGCTTCGTATGTGTAACGTATGGTTTTGGTATACATGAATTCTCTTTCGTTGACGTCACGAAAGAAAATTCATTCTTGGTTACTTTCACCTTTATGTGGTATATATGTTGTATACTTTTTCGTGTGTCTTCTTTGAGGTATTTGTGAAAGTGGTCTTGAAGTACTCACGTCGTAAATAGTACTAATTTGATTATTTTTTACTACGTTTTCGTAATTTCTTCAAATTTTTATTTTAATCTCAATAGAAAAAGAATATGTCTAATTTGATTACAGATATTAATTTCAATAATAATAACAACAACAACAACAACAACAACAACAACAACAACAACAACAACAACAACAACAACAACAACAACAACAACAACAATAATAATAATAATAATAATAATAATAATAATAATAATAATAATAATAATAATAATAATGATAATAAAGAAAAGAAAAGGGACAAGATAAGTCGTTACGTTCGAATTACATTTCACTTCTAGACAATGTTCCAGTGCCTTCTTTCGGTGCTCTACTTTTCCTTCGAGCGTAAGAAGAAAGGCTGGTTCGGCCGATTCTACCTAGTCCTACTATATTGGTCTTATTCGATTTAACGTAGAAAAATATTTTTACTTTATTATCTCCTTTGCATTTCTATGTCGGAAATATCGCAAACAATGATGCATTTCTCTCTATCGTGGTGCGTGTTGCATTTTAATAAGTCTCGAAGAAATGGAATCTCTCTTACTTCCTCGTTCTGATGCAGAATTGACATTCCTCACGAAGAACTGCATCGTGCCCAACGAATTATGATACGATATCTCTTCTTTTGTTTCTTTCAATAATGAATGAAAATAATTATAAACGTAAAAAAAATGTACATAAAATAATATTTTTCAATTTTATTTAAAGATTTAAATATGTTCCGTAACAGAAATTTATTTAACCGACATTATTGCGTTCGAGGAGAGTGAATGAAGTAAGAAGAGATTTCACCTGCAGACTTTATCGATAGATTTTGTTTGGAGAAGGCGCTCTGTTCTCAAGAAAGTAGTTATCCATGTAAAATTACATTGAAAATGTATGCGATTAGAAAGCTATAGTGTCCTTGATCTTAAGCGCTTTTTTCAATGAATACTACGAAAAACGCTTAAAAAAAGAAGTTCCTTTGTTCAAATAATAATATTAATGTAAGTTATAAGAATGTGCTTTCGCAATAGAGAATAAATCCGAATTGCCTCGACGTTATTGTTATATTTTCGTCTCTAATATTTATAATACAAACAACGTACGTATTTTATTCGCATATTGTCAGACATGATTTTAATCGTTTATAAAAAAATTATATTTTTACAATAGCAAATCAAGCTGTCTTATCGATTTAGACGCTCGAAAAAGATTCGTTTCATTGGATTTTTTTTTCTTCCTTAAAACTATGAAAGATAATGTAGTTAGATGTTTTTTTTTTGATTTATTAGCTATTTATTATTTACAAAAAAGATGCTTATTTATTTATTTTTTATTTTTATCCCTTTATTGTGTAGGATATGACGTTGATAATCTCTACTTTCCGCATCCGCTTTCAGTATCTATTTTACGCAACAGTGCTTCTTAACGGCGAGAAAAATTATAGGTCTTAAAATGAGAAAAATATCAAACGGATTCTTTATCTCTAGGAATGTTGCTATTGGAATGATTAGAATCAAAAAATGAAGCATTCTGGACAATTTAGTATCGATTTTCATTGGATTTTTTTTTTTTACAATTGCCTGATTCTTAAAATAAGAAATTTTTGGGATAAACAAACTTTTACAGCAAGCTATAATGGTAGTATATCATGTAGTTTTTGATAACGTCTAAAATTTATTTGGGCAATTGTTTCACAAATACTGAATTGATAGGAGAACTTGATACAATGGGAATTCCAAGTATTGCAACTGTACGGTATAATCGTTTATGAGTTAAAAATTGAAGAATATATTATATGTATCTGTAAATATTTTACTCCATTGTAATTTCAAAGTTACAACTCGTTTTTCTTTTAATACAGTATTAAAAAATTGTAAAAATTTCGTGGGTAGTTTATATCGTAATGTTATATAATTTCATTCTAATCGCGAACAGAATTGGATCATAAGTGGTTTAAGTAAAATAGCATCAATCCACAAATGCCACTCTTCTTACTTTAAAGTGTCATTTTGCTGACAAATATTAATTATTTATGGAAATATACAATTGATTTATTTAGGTTAATTAAATGATATAACGAATCTTTTGATTAAATTCATATTATCTGTATAAAATGTCACTTTAACGATAGAAAAAAAAAAATAGGAAACATAAACTTTAAAATACTATGTATTTTAAACCTTCTATCTATTCTCGTAATCACTTTGAACAATGCAATAATAAAAATATATATTTTACTTTAGTTCGAACAACTATCCAAACTATCTAATGTTGATCGAGATTGGCCGAAGTAGTCTCATTGTTACTCTTTTGTCTGGACATCCAATCCTCTTTTATGAGATCTGAACCCTTTTCACCAATCATTATTACAGGTGCATTGATATTGCCACTAATAATCGTAGGCATGATAGAAGCATCGATCACTCGAAGTCCTTCCACTCCATATACTTTTAAAGAGGGATCTACGACTGCCATTGGATCGGATCGTGGACCCATTTTTGCTGTACAGCTTATGTGATAAATTGTCATCGTGAATTGGCGAATTGCACATTCCCAATACTCGTCCGTAAACAATGGAAGATGTTTACAGTTTGGCAATGGTTTACTGTGAAATCTTGCCCCTAATCTTTTCAGGCTACTAGTTTCAGCAAATGCAATTGCTGCTTTTACTCCTTCTCGTAAAATATTCACGTCATCAGGATCCGTCAAATAATTGTGATAGATCAACGGATATTCGAGCGGATTTTTCGATTTTAATTTCACATATCCACGAGATTTAGGTCTGAGTATCATTGGTATAATGGTAAAACTTTCATGATTAATAATCTCTCTGTAGACTTTATTGTAAAAGACGTCCGTTATGCAGAAAGCATTTTTAAATAGTTGCCCTCCATTATTAAGTCCGGAAGAGCTAAGGAGGAACTGTATGTCGGGCCAATCATCCGTCTGATTGGCATATTTGGTGGATAAAAAGCCTACAACTTCTAGACCAATGCTCGATGATAGAGGACCGTTCTCGGTAGTTGCATATTTTATTATAGAGTTTAAGTTCACTAATTGAGTCAACTTCAAGCTGATCTCCTCTTCGATGAGGAAGACTAAACCACCAATGGCTATATGATCTTGGAGGTTTTGCCCTACACCAGGTAAATCCTGGATCACTCGAATACCGAGCTCTTCGAGGTGATTTCTAGCACCGATTCCAGATAGCATCAATAATTGAGGACTATTTATAGCACCTGCCGAAAGTATAACTTCTTTCTTCGCAAATACGGTCTCAACACGACCATTCCTAATGAATTCTACACCGTATGCTCTTTTGGTACTTGGATCTATGAGAACACGCGTAACATGGCTCCATAGCGATAGGTGAAAATTCTTTCTTAATTTAATGGGACGTACAAATGCCTTGGCTGCACTACATCTTGTGCCCCTGCGCATTGTATATTGAAAGGATGCGAAGCCCGTTTGTTGTTGACCATTTACATCCACGATATCATAACCCATTTCTTCTGCAGCTTGAAGAAAAGCTGGAGTCAAAGGTGTATTATACGATGAGTTTTGAACTGTCAAGTAACCACCTGTAAAATCCAATTTTGCATGAACTTGAATAGATGTTTCAATTTCATTGGCAATGTCTTTTTACCTCTTTATATTAATAAGTCGATTTCTTGAAAGTTCATGACTGATAAATATCGTAGTTTACCTGTGCTATGGTATTTGATGTTTCGCGCCAAATATGGGTTCCTTTGGTCCTGTGACTTTTTAAAGTATGGCAGCACATCGTCGTATCCCCAACCAGGATTACCGAAGCTTTCCCATTGATCGAAGTCACGACGATTCCCACGTATATATAGCATGGTATTAAGTACGCTCGAACCTCCTAATACCTAGAATCAATCGAATAAGATGATGTAATAATTTTAAATAATTTTTACAAGTGCAAGCTAAGAGATTTTAGCGACTGAATAATTGTTTACTAATAATAAATGTTTTCAAATCGTACGCGGCGTTCAGGTAGCGGTCTAATTCCAGGTTCCAATACGAACGTTTCGTTCGATGTATAAATGAATTAATAGCGTATCTACCGCAATATGATTTGTAGGCGTTAGAAGATTATACATAAAAGGTTTAATGCAGGTTCATTGCATTCATGTATCTTCAATTATCTGATATGCACTGTAACCTAATATACCATCAATGTAATTATGAAATTATTGATATTGTCGTCGAACTCTTACGTCACAGGTGAATCAAAGAGCTCACCTTTCCACGGGGCCAACAACAACGGTTATCTTTCATCGCTTGGCAAGCACTCTCTTGCGCTTCAGTCCTATATTTCCAATCCAAATTGCTATTTTGTAAATAGAGAGACATCATCGGTACGTCGGAGATCTCGGTTTCATAACCACCTGCTTCTAAAAGAAGTACACTCCATTCTGGATTCTCCGTTAGCCTGTTAACGACAACGCTACCAGCTGATCCGCTACCGACCACTACAAAATCGTATTCCTTTAATAGATTTTTTGTGATTCGTGGTTGATTTTCGGGGTCCATATAATAATTGAGATAAGTTAAACTAGATATTAGAATAGGTAGGATATATATCGAAATCGCTTGTAGCACGGTATTTGGACTTGCCACAAGGCTGGCCATCATTGATCTTGACTTTTAATTTCCTTGGTCGTGTTTTTCTTCTTCAATTAAAGTGAAACTTTTCATATACAGTAACATCGATCAGTCAAGGACGTTCATTGAAACTATGTATAACTCTTAAGTTCTCCTTGATAAGTTAGTTAAGTCTCCTTTTATAAGTACGAATAATCAAACAGGATTGTTACGTAAATCACTGTATTGTCATATTGGATTTTTTTTGAAGTTAGCTTCATCCTCGATAATCTTTCACTATTTTTTCAATATGATGTATTTCTCAAATGTTCGAGATAGCATTTCGTAGTTACATCCAATGACAATACTTTTATTGATCTCCTTTTCTACATATTAATGATACCCTTTGTTGGTCACCGTAACGCATTTGTAACAAGTTGTCAAAATTAAATCTGGAACATTGAAATTCAAAAAATCATAAAGCTTCGTGGATATCTATGGTATTTTATTCGAAGTATAGTGCTATTTTTGTTTGGTAGATGTAAGATTTTATTGAGGGGACACAAAATCTATTGGATTTTTAAATATCGCTTGGTTTTTCTTCGATGTATCAACTTTTTTATCAACGCAGATTGAATACTTAAGTGATGTAAGATAATCATCGTCGAAATGAATTTCGATTGAACCGATTGGCGAATCGATGGCTCTGGGGAAGGATTGAGGTCATGCATGTATCATTTTAATATTTTTATATACGAATCAAAAGTAATGACTTTTAATTATATCTCTGAGAGAGATCCATTTTCTGGCATTCTCAGTCTCATGTGACTTACAGTTGTGTCATAACTAAGCTAAGGACCAATATCTTGCACAAATTTAAAAAAATGAACGGTATAAGACGAATTAATTGGTCAATTAGTGGGTTAGTAGAATGAACAAATGAATATACGGAAACAGCATAAATTTTTATAGGCAAAAAAAGAAAAACAAAATATTTAATATGACAATAATGTTATCGTTGGAAAATAAGTTAGCATATTCCATGTGTTCCAATTTGAGTAAAATATATACATATCAATCTTTTGTATGATAACTACTTGCGATTGTAATAGCTCGTAGACGATTTCATACACAACACACGCACGCATGCACACACACACACACTGTGGATAAATTTTTTTAATACATCTAAATTAATATTCTTCCATTCATTATAAAAAGAATTAATAAAAGTTATTCCTTCTTTTATGTCGTTTGGGGTTACATTTCTTTTTCCAATACTATCAAAAATGCTGAATGTTATTCAAAACCGGACTTTGTAAGGTTTCCAGTATATTTATGTAGTAGTCGTAAAAACTTGTCATTGTTATCTTTGCTTTATGCTGAGTGCCATTGTTTTGTTAGTAGACTTGCTTGAATGTAGAACATCGTAATATTTAATCATTGTGAAATATTATGGCTAAAATGTTTAAATGATGTACGTTTTATTTCCCAATTTTATGTAGTTATTTACGCTGTTATAGCTTTTTTAGTCAACGATATTCGTTTTATTTTATTAGTTTTAATAACAATTAATAATGCAGGTTGCGGATAATCATCGTGATAGTTAACGTGTTGACCAAATATTAGTTGTTACTATTTCATAGTAGCTGACAGATAGTGATACAAGTATCGTGAGTGTGTACTTCGATGTTTCTGAATTGCCGAGTTTACAAATTTGAGAATTTTTTATTGAAAACAAATGCCACCGATAATAACAGATTACGATCAATACTATTGTTATTGTTGTAATCAAAAAATGACTCTAGACGATTAATAACTTTACGTAATATCTGTTAACTCAATGCGTACGAGTCACGAGATATCTCGTTTTCATGTTTTTTTCGACTGAATCGTGTTTTAATTTGTAAAAAATCTTATACAATAGGTAGCTGTATAAAATATATACATAGTAATATTTAAGAATAATTTATGTGAAGATAATACCAAATGCAAATTCGAAATATGAGTGTACGCTTCCTGTTGCTTGCCAAGCATGCTTTTGCAGCGTTCGCAAATGTGTGGGTCTAGAGAATGCGTTGAACGCCGTAGAGCGCCGTACGCAATGTGTTAACTTATCTGTCGACATGACTTTACGTTCTGTAATATTCTTTTTCGCGTGTCTTCTTATGAGCTAAAAGTTGCTTCGAAGTAATCGCGCAAATAGAATTTACTTGAAAACTTTTAATTCCTTTTTGTTATTTCCCCGAGCATTGTTATTAATTCCAATAATAAAGTTTGAAAAAAAAGAAGAAAATAGGAATGAAAAAGACGTTACGTTCGAATTACACTTGACTCGAAGTTCCAATGTCTTCTTTCAATGCTTCATTTTCCCTTCAATCGAAGAAATGAACTATGCAGGTCCGAGTGATTCCACATGTTTTTATTTCATTTTTCGTTGTACGATATTTGAACGTCATTATTGAGCATTGTTATATCGTATTTAATTTTATTAAGCATTGTTATATCGTACGTGGAGATAGAGGTGTATTTCTGTTTATCCAGATATACGCCGCATTTTAATCAGTATCAAAGAAAAGGTATCGTGCCGAATCTCTTTTTTTTTTACGCGCCGGTATAGCACTAATATTCCTCACGCACAATTTTATTGTTCGTGCCCAACAAGTTTTTACTGTATCTCTTTGTTTCGTTTCGTATACTGACGTTTTAAAAACTATTAAAAACAACCAAAACAGACGATAATCTTTAATATTTTCTGTTTGAACTAACAAAAGAAGGACCCCCGTAATAATTATAATGGTTCGTACAACAGTTGATAACAAATTTAATAACAAGTGAAAGACATTGATTCTCTCAGAAGTTTCCCATCCCATGGTCGCATTATCATTAGTGAGGACGATTTCCCTCGAGATTAACAAGTAATTATGATGTGGAGAAATCGTTGTGCTCCTATTTAACTCGTGTTCCAATTAAATAAATTTTCAAGGATGAAGGAATCACTGATAAGATATTTAATCGAGCTCTGACTTTACTCACCTGTTAGATTATATGACATCACCAATGCTACATTTTGTTGGCAAACTCCTTCCTCAACTCGTAACGGTCATAATGAGAAGCAACGATAAGGCACTTTTCACTTTGCTGGACGATCGGTAACGCCGATACGAAACACTAGTGGAAAGGAAAAGATGAGAAATGTAAATATCTGCAATCAAATGATAAATTGTGATTCTAACACAATGATCATAAAGGAAATAACATTATTATGATAATTTAAAATGGCTGAAGTTCAGACTTAACCGTGAATATATCGATGTTTAATTTGGCACGTTTTATAATAGATTATAAGTCGTGATGATCAGTTGCACAGACCGATTTAACGTCAGGAGTCCTGGGTTTGCAGCCTATTTATGGGAAGAGCCGCGATGTGCGGCTTGATTTCTCCCTGTAAACTTATTTCGTGATTGGGCGACCTTGGAGACGTATTTTTCGATTGAAATCTGAGGAACCAATGTGCGAAGACCTCAGATTGATCAACTCGTGTCTTATTATTGAAGGTTGAAATATTTGGAAAGGTGAGAACGCCCATGAATGAGTTATGAGATACGCACATAATTTTAATTTCGTACTTTTTGAGCTGAATGATTTTGTTTTATTGCCCTAAAGCAATTATATGAAATATGGTTACAAATTTAGAAGAAAGAGAAGTAATAGCGTTGAAACTGTACGGTCAAATGATAGAAAAATGAACCATTTAAAGTTAATCCGAAGAAGATATAATAGCTTTTTAAGATATGATTGCGTTTTTTTCGTTTATATATCCAATCAGTTTTTATGAGATTCAAGTCCTTCTTGCTTATCATCATTCGCGAATATTCAATGCATATTTAATGGATGAAAATATAAAAAAAATTATTACAAAAAATGATTTACCATTGATTCAAGTTTAGAGAACAAAAATATTTAGAGAAATCGAAATTGAGATGATAACCAGAGAAATGCATTTTTTCGTTTCTTTATTTTTCTTTCGAGCGTAAAATGATTGTTATATCATATGTAAAAACAAAGATGCATTTCCTTTATTGAGATACTTGCTGCATTTTAATAAACACCAAATAAAAGGAATATTTTTTTTATCGCTTTAACGTAGAATTGATATTTCTCATTCAGGACTACCTCGGTTGTGTTTGACGAGTTATAATATATTTCTTCGTTTCAAACGATTATGATACACCTCAGAAAAGAGGTAAAATAATATTTGTTAATTTTATTTGTAAATTTCGTTATGTCCCGTAAGAGATATTAATCTTATCAATATTATCGCATCCAAAGAAATTTAATTGAGTGAGAAGATATTTCATCTGCTAATTTTATCTACTGATGAAGGCAATCCGGTTCCAAAAGAATTACCCAATCAAGATTATTTACGATAAATAATCTATTAGAAAGCTGCCGTATCCTTGGTCTCTAGAGAAAGAGCTCGTTAAGATATGTCAAGGGCGATGATATTGAAACAGTTTCATCTGAAACATTTCATACGAAACAGTATTGTTTTGTCATTAAGAAAGGTGAGTTTTTTGAAAAAACTTTGAATTTATTTGAGAAAAAAAAAAGAAAAAAAAACCTTTAGCGTTTATGATACGTCGTTTAAACTTGTTAAAAACTTACCTTCTTTTTTTAGTTTCTGCATTAGCGTACAAAGGAATAAAGGAATAAATAAAATACTGTGCTTTTTAATTGCTTGACAAAGTGGTATGCTGCCGATACTTGCATTGTTCCCATATAGATAATGCAATAATTTATAGGCGTTACGTATGGTAGTTTTATTACGTTGATAATGAAGTAAAACCTCGGAAAGATTTTTATCCTAATTACTAACACTTCAAGGGTCGGACATTACGTTAAAAAATTCTCGCCAACCGCCAAACATGTTTACTCGCGTAGTGGCAATTGTTCTTCGCTCATTTTCTCATTCGAAATTTTCTTATGAGATGCATGTTCTCTTTTTTTTTTTTTTTCTTTATAAATGTCATATTTTTTACCTCATAATTCTATCAAACGTAGATATCGGATGTAGGTCTTCATTAAATATACAGCAGTTTTAGAATGAATTAATCAGTTAGTAGTAGATAATTATAGGGAGGAAGAAAGCTTATTAATATGCTCCCGGTTGGCAAATCTTGCCGAAAAATGTAGTCAATGTCCTTTCAGGAGTCATTAAATTATTCATAACACCATGCGATCTTTCAATCCCACACCTATTTTTATCTGTATTTATTTGGTCTTAATCGATCTTTTTATCCAAGTCTAATGTAAAATCTTATTGTTGTATCACTCTTTCGTAAAAAAAGAGTTTGTTTATAATAATTTGTAGTATCGGTATTTCACATGACACCACTTATTGTTTTAAGATTACTTTCATTCGATAGATATTATTTCTTGTAATTATATGATCGTTCCTTTTATTTTCTGTTCGAGCTACGTATAATTATAATGGTTCGTATAACAGTTGATAGTAAATTTAATAACAAGTAAAGGACATTGATTCTCTCATAAGTTTCCCATCTCATTGGTCGCATTATCATTAGTGAGGACGATTACCCTCGATATTAACAAGTAACTATGATGCGGAGAGAACGCTGTGCTCCTATTTAACTCGTGTTCCAATTAAATAAATTTGCAAGGATGAAGGAATCACTGATAAGAAAAGCACGCCATGTCGTACAATATTTTCATTCAGGGAGATATGCGTTTTGCAGACTCGCATAACGATTCTGTTATTCCGTGACACGAAAGAATTTGGAGTAAGAAATTTTTATTAATCGAGCTCTGACTTTACTCACCTGTTAGATCATATGACATCACCAATGTTACATTTTGTTGCCAAGCTTCTTCCTCAACTCGTAACGGTCATAATGAGAAGCAAAGATAAGGCACCTTTCAATTTGCTGGACGATCAGTAATGGCGATGCAGAACATTATATGGGATATTTCTTATAACCTTATCTAGAAGACGAAGGCTAACGAAACTCGAATCATATACTTTTATGGTTGCCAAGGATTTTATTATGTAAAATCAAATCTTTCCTCTTTACTCTGTACTCTCAGGTCGGTCTACTCAAGACCGCCTTCTGTCTTTCTTACTCTTTTCTCGGTCTACTCAAGACTGTCCTCTGTCCTGATATTGTTTTGCATCTTTTTTGAAGTTTTCCTTGTCCCCATTTCACATTCAAGCACATGAATCCAGAAATTCCAAATTCGTTGCTTGTCTCACTTACGCTCCACCTATATTTCATTCATACTCCCAATATTTCAGACCCCTCTCTTTCTTTCATAAGTAAAAGTATCGTACAAAGAGCAGCTCATATTCTCGTTCAACTATTGATCGGTTTATCTCTCTTTCTCTTTCTTTCACACATACACGCACGCACGCACGCGCGCACGCACGTACACGGACACGCACGCGCACACATAGAGAGAGGGGGGGAGAGAGAGAGAGAGCTACCTAATTAACGCTTTCATCTCATATTATTGAAAACGAAAAGATGAGAAATGCAAATATTGGCAATCAAATGTTAAATCACGGCTTTAACACAATGATTATACAGATGGAAACATTATAATGATGATTTAGAATGGTTGAGGTTTACGGTTAACCGTGCTTATTTCGATGATTAATTTGACACGTTTTGCAATACTGATTTTATTTGTAAGTGAGACTGTATAATTAATGCGTTATCTTAAATTTTTCTGAGATGGTAATTAACATTTGATCTATCAGTAAGACTTATTATATTATTCTTCATTTGCAAATAGAATCATATCTATGAATATTATTTAATTTATTTCACAGGAAAGCAAGACAAGCATATCAAGTTTAATACATTCAAATCTCTATTTGCAAAGTAATTCTGAGTTTAACATAATAATGTATATCAATAATATATATTAAATTATGTGTAATTAAATTAATATGGATTATAAATAATACTTCCTGCAGGAGAGTTAAAACTATTCACAAAGTTTTCTTTTTGTTAATATCTCTAGTCCTGTTTAATAATGTCGCTTGCTTTTTCGTCTATCATGATAACTAGTGTATTAGTATTTCCATTAACAATAGTAGGCATTATAGCGGCATCAGCGACTCATAACCCTTTTACACCGTATACTCTTGAGGCTATCACTGCTCCAGCACTGCCACCTCCCACAACGATGAAGTCGTACATTCGATTTAGCTAGAGAATTCATTACCGAAAATGATTTACGTCTTATTTATTTTTAGAGAAGATGAGACGATTGAAGAAATTGATATTAATAATTTACCTCGTGAGTATTTTTCGGAGGAGATTCAGGATCCATTTCGTCGTATCTGTATAACGATAGTCCGATTGCCACAAGTGGGATCAAACCGACTCCTACGGCGGATGTCGTAGCAATTAAGGAAACCAAACCTATTGTCATTTCCTAGGTTTATTCACCTTGATTTTCTCAACACAATATCGTCGTAGTCAGTAATTCTTCGAAAATGATTATTTACACACTATCACTGTCTGTTTCATCGAGTAATTTCCTATTTGAATTTTGTAACCTTTAAATCACGGACACTTTCTTTAATTCATAAATTATGTTATTCGAAAGAACTTGCTAAAAACTCGTGCGTACTGTACTCTTGAATCTATCGGAAAAAGGTAGGAGACCGAGAGAAGCGTAGAGAGTTTCAATGCCGGCGGTGTGTTGAGTACTGAGAGTGAAATCTTGTTAGATTCTCGTACGTCGAGTATTAAGTGAGGACGATCGTATAGTTAAAAAGAAAGAGTATTGAAATGTATTATCAATCTTTTCAGAGTGAAACGAATTTTTATGTGACTCCATTCATCATTTATATTTTATTTTACCGTTAAAAAAATGAGAATGTGCAAATGTGCCGAGATATCAATTTAATTTATCAATTAAAATTACATGGACTTATGTTCTGAAAGAATTAAAAGAATTAGTTCACCGTTCATTGTAAAAATGAATTTCGATTGAATCGATTGATGAATAATGGGGGGGGGGGATAAAATGTAGTTTCGTATGTGTAACGTATGGTTTTGGTATACATGAATTTTCTTTCGTTGACGTCACGAAAGAAAATTCATTCTTGGTTACTTTCACCTTTATGTGGTATATATATTGTATACTTTTTCGTGTGTCTTCTTTGAGGTATTTGTGAAAGTGGTCTTGAAGTACTCACGTCGTAAATAGTACTAATTTGATTATTTTTTACTACGTTTTCGTAATTTCTTCAAATTTTTATTTTAATCTCAATAGAAAAAGAATATGTCTAATTTGATTACAGATATTAATTTCAATAATAATAACAACAATAACAGCAACAACAATTTCAACAATAATAATAATAATAATAATAATAATAATAATAATAATAATAATAATAATAATAATAATAATAATAAAAATAATCATAATCATAATGATAATAAAGAAAAGAAAAGGGACCAGATAAGTCGTTACGTTCGAATTACATTTCACTTCTAGACAATGTTCCAGTGCCTTCTTTCGGTGCTCTACTTTTCCTTCGAGCGTAAGAAGAAAGGCTGGTTCGGCCGATTCTACCTAGTCCTACTATATTGGTCTTATTCGATTTAACGTAGAAAAATATTTTTACTTTATTATCTCCTTTGCATTTCTATGTCGGAAATATCGCAAACAATGATGCATTTCTCTCTATCGTGGTGCGTGTTGCATTTTAATAAGTCTCGAAGAAATGGAATCTCTCTTACTTCCTCGTTCTGATGCAGAATTGACATTCCTCACGAAGAACTGCATCGTGCCCAACGAATTATGATACGATATCTCTTCTTTTGTTTCTTTCAATAATGAATGAAAATAATTATAAACGTAAAAAAAATGTACATAAAATAATATTTTTCAATTTTATTTAAAGATTTAAATATGTTCCGTAACAGAAATTTATTTAACCGACATTATTGCGTTCGAGGAGAGTGAATGAAGTAAGAAGAGATTTCACCTGCAGACTTTATCGATAGATTTTGTTTGGAGAAGGCGCTCTGTTCTCAAGAAAGTAGTTATCCATGTAAAATTACATTGAAAATGTATGCGATTAGAAAGCTATAGTGTCCTTGATCTTAAGCGCTTTTTTCAATGAATACTACGAAAAACGCTTAAAAAAAGAAGTTCCTTTGTTCAAATAATAATATTAATGTAAGTTATAAGAATGTGCTTTCGCAATAGAGAATAAATCCGAATTGCCTCGACGTTATTGTTATATTTTCGTCTCTAATATTTATAATACAAACAACGTACGTATTTTATTCGCATATTGTCAGACATGATTTTAATCGTTTATAAAAAAATTATATTTTTACAATAGCAAATCAAGCTGTCTTATCGATTTAGACGCTCGAAAAAGATTCGTTTCATTGGATTTTTTTTTCTTCCTTAAAACTATGAAAGATAATGTAGTTAGATGTTTTTTTTTGATTTATTAGCTATTTATTATTTACAAAAAAGATGCTTATTTATTTATTTTTTATTTTTATCCCTTTATTGTGTAGGATATGACGTTGATAATCTCTACTTTCCGCATCCGCTTTCAGTATCTATTTTACGCAACAGTGCTTCTTAACGGCGAGAAAAATTATAGGTCTTAAAATGAGAAAAATATCAAACGGATTCTTTATCTCTAGGAATGTTGCTATTGGAATGATTAGAATCAAAAAATGAAGCATTCTGGACAATTTAGTATCGATTTTCATTGGATTTTTTTTTTTTACAATTGCCTGATTCTTAAAATAAGAAATTTTTGGGATAAACAAACTTTTACAGCAAGCTATAATGGTAGTATATCATGTAGTTTTTGATAACGTCTAAAATTTATTTGGGCAATTGTTTCACAAATACTGAATTGATAGGAGAACTTGATACAATGGGAATTCCAAGTATTGCAACTGTACGGTATAATCGTTTATGAGTTAAAAATTGAAGAATATATTATATGTATCTGTAAATATTTTACTCCATTGTAATTTCAAAGTTACAACTCGTTTTTCTTTTAATACAGTATTAAAAAATTGTAAAAATTTCGTGGGTAGTTTATATCGTAATGTTATATAATTTCATTCTAATCGCGAACAGAATTGGATCATAAGTGGTTTAAGTAAAATAGCATCAATCCACAAATGCCACTCTTCTTACTTTAAAGTGTCATTTTGCTGACAAATATTAATTATTTATGGAAATATACAATTGATTTATTTAGGTTAATTAAATGATATAACGAATCTTTTGATTAAATTCATATTATCTGTATAAAATGTCACTTTAACGATAGAAAAAAAAAAATAGGAAACATAAACTTTAAAATACTATGTATTTTAAACCTTCTATCTATTCTCGTAATCACTTTGAACAATGCAATAATAAAAATATATATTTTACTTTAGTTCGAACAACTGTCCAAATTATCCAATGTTCATGTTTTTTCGACTGAATCGTGTTTTAATTTGTAAAAAATCATTTACAATAAGTAGATGTATAAAATTTATACATAGTAATATTTAAGAATAATTTATGTGAAGATGATACCAAATGCAAATTAGAAATATGAGTGTACGCTTCCTGTTGCTTGCCAAGCATGCTTTTGGAGCGTCCGCGAATGTGTGGGTCTAGAGAATGCGTTGAACGCCGTAGAGCGCCGTACGCAATGTGTTAACTTATCTGTCG
Organism: Dolichovespula media; assembly: GCA_911387685.1. NCBI lineage: Eukaryota > Metazoa > Arthropoda > Insecta > Hymenoptera > Vespidae > Dolichovespula > Dolichovespula media. The sequence continues at coordinate 6,958,593 of OU426852.1, read as the reverse complement.
ACATGACTTTACGTTCTGTAATATTCTTTTTCGCGTGTCTTCTTATAAGCTTAAAGTTGCTTCGAAGTAATCGCGCAAATAGAATTTACTTGAAAACTTTTAATTCCTTTTTGTTATTTCCCCGAGCATTGTTATTAATTTCAATAATAAAGTTTGAAAAAAAGAAGAAGATAGGAATGAAAAAGATGTTACGTTCGAATTACACTTGACTCGAAGTTCCAATGTCTTTTTTCAATGCTTCATTTTCCCTTCAAACGAAGGAATGAACTACGCAGGTCCGAGTGATTCCACATGTTTTTATTTCATTTTTCGTTGTACGATATTTGAACGTCATTATTGAGCATTGTTATATCGTATTTAATTTTATTAAGCATTGTTATATCGTACGTGGAGATAGAGGTGTATTTCTGTTTATCCAGATATACGCCGCATTTTAATCAGTATCAAAGAAAAGGTATCGTGCCGAATCTCTTTTTTTTTTACGCGCCGGTATAGCACTAATATTCCTCACGCACAATTTTATTGTTCGTGCCCAACAAGTTTTTACTGTATCTCTTTGTTTCGTTTCGTATACTGACGTTTTAAAAACTATTAAAAACAACCAAAACAGACGATAATCTTTAATATTTTCTGTTTGAACTAACAAAAGAAGGACCCCCGTAATAATTATAATGGTTCGTACAACAGTTGATAACAAATTTAATAACAAGTGAAAGACATTGATTCTCTCAGAAGTTTCCCATCCCATGGTCGCATTATCATTAGTGAGGACGATTTCCCTCGAGATTAACAAGTAATTATGATGTGGAGAAATCGTTGTGCTCCTATTTAACTCGTGTTCCAATTAAATAAATTTTCAAGGATGAAGGAATCACTGATAAGATATTTAATCGAGCTCTGACTTTACTCACCTGTTAGATTATATGACATCACCAATGCTACATTTTGTTGGCAAACTCCTTCCTCAACTCGTAACGGTCATAATGAGAAGCAACGATAAGGCACTTTTCACTTTGCTGGACGATCGGTAACGCCGATACGAAACACTAGTGGAAAGGAAAAGATGAGAAATGTAAATATCTGCAATCAAATGATAAATTGTGATTCTAACACAATGATCATAAAGGAAATAACATTATTATGATAATTTAAAATGGCTGAAGTTCAGACTTAACCGTGAATATATCGATGTTTAATTTGGCACATTTTATAATAGATTATAAGTCGTGATGATCAGTTGCACAGACCGATTTAACGTCAGGAGTCCTGGGTTTGCAGCCTATTTATGGGAAGAGCCGCGATGTGCGGCTTGATTTCTCCCTGTAAACTTATTTCGTGATTGGGCGACCTTGGAGATGTATTTTTCGATCGAAATCTGAAGAACCAATGTGCGAAGACCTCAGATTGATCAACTCGTGTCTTATTATTGAAGGTTGAAATATTTGGAAAGGTGAGAGCGCCCATGAATGTGTTATGAATTACGCACATAAACTTATTTTCGTATTTTTTGAGCTGAATGATTTTGTTTTATTGCCCTAAGGCAATTATATAGAATATGGTTACATAATGAGAAGAAAAAGAAGTCATAGCATTGAAACAGTACGGTCAGATGATAGAAAAATTGTATGATTTTTTTCGATAAACGAGTGTAAAAGAAAAACAGTTACGAAGTATAGAAATTTAGATGGTGTGACTGTAAAGACGATAAATTATATGGTAATATGGCTGTACATTTATTAACTACATTTGTGGAGCAAGACCAACAAGCACATGAGAAGAGATGGAACAATGATACTTACAAAATTATTTATCGTGAATTCCAAATATACTGAAATTCCGTATATCATTCATGGGTTTGTTACACTTTGTAGTGTACTGAACAATCGCATTCTCAACAAATTAGCAATTTTCCAATTGATTCCAGTAATACAGGCAATAAAATAAAACAGCTTATCGGCCAGTCTTTTCTGACGAAAGGAAATGTTTTATCACAAGGATGTTATCTATAAATGCAAATTATTTTACGAATTATTATATGTAAATGATGTTTCCTGTATGTGTCATTTTTATACTGTATCGTAATTTCAAATCGTAAGTCACAAATCGTTTGTCTTCTAATGAAATATAAAATAGATTGTTTGTTTAAATCACGTTTGTTAATGGAATAAATTGGATTATAAATTTATTTTAAGATTGCATAAGATAGTATCAGTCTCAGCCCTCATACTTCTTACGTTGAATTATGTTTTGCATCTGTAAACAGCAACAGATTGTGGATAATTATTTATATGAATGTTCAATTAATTCGCCTACGATAAATGAATAATGTAACTAGTCTTGTGATCGATCATAAATTATCTATATGAAATATTATCATCACAATAGAAATAAAAATAGAATAGAATCTTAAGGAAGTAAGTCTATAAAGCCTTCTACTTGTTCTCCTGAACATTTTACACGACGCCGTAATAAAAATATTTTTATTTGTTCGATGAACCATTTAATGTTAATCGGAAGAAGATATAATAATTTTTGAAGATATGATTGTATTTTTTTCGTTTATATAACCAATCGTTTTTTATGAGATTCGAGTCCTTTTCGCTTATCGCCATTCGCGAATATTCAATACATTCGAATATACAATACAGTTTGTTCGACATTTTTAAAGAATCTTATGTGTGTTCCTTTGGCTTGTTGACCGTGAGGACCCATGAGAGTTGCATTGATATTTTCAAGGTGACGCCAGACAAGCCCTTGGTTCGTAGCGCCCAGGAGTTTCCTTTCATAGCTTATTTATTGCCCGGCTCGAGACATTAGCGAAGATTAGGTGCTTGACTAAAAATGCCTAAGTTTAGAAATAGGTAGCAATGTGTCTTCTTTTTATCTATGCGTTTTTTTATCTATGCGTTTTTTTATCTGTGTCTTTTTTTATTCATTCGTTTTTTTTATCGAGTATTCAACGAGTTCTCAAGGGCAGATATTTCCAATAACGATACATGATTCTTAGGAGAAAGTACTGTGAAGAATTGACGGGCCGCACGTGTGCGTCAAAAACTCTCTTATAATATTTGAATAAGTTAAAGTTTCAAAAAATTGTAGCTATCTTCTGCATTTTTTACTTGTTCTACACAGTAATATGTTGCTAATCATTATATTATTTCTACATAGATAATGCAATTTTGTAGGTGTTATATTTATTTTGTAGATAATAAAGTAAAATCTCGGAAAGATTTTTATTCTAATCACTATCACTTTAAGGGTCACTCATTTCGCACGAAAACACTCATCAACCATTGCACTTGTTCTCTCGCATAGTGACTGATACACGTTGTGTGTGTGTGTGTGTGTGTGTGTGTGTGTGTGTGTGTGTGTGTGTGTGTGTGTGTGTGTGTGTGTGTGTGTGTGTGTGTAAACTTACATAGATACATATATAGATACATATAGTTCTACTTAATTTAGGCAATGTTCTCTTTAATCTAAGTGCACTTACGCATAGTGACACCAGTTCTGGAGCGTACAAGGAACTTATTCCGCACAATATTTTCTGACGATTCATTTTTTCTGACATCTTACTTATAGCTACTCTTAATGTTTGAAGTTTAGTTAAATCATTTAATAGTATAATTATACAGAGATTAATAATATATATTCTGTCATGTGAAGGGTTTGTGGCATCTAACACTGGCATTGTTGTCATACTGGGATAACTTCAAAAATTCTGTGTTCACAGGAATTCTGTGTTCGTAGGTTTCGCACAGATAGAAAAAAAAAAAAAAATTAATGATGATAAAAACTGTATCGAGGATTTTATTTCATAAAATTTATTTGGACAATTGTTGCTAACAAATTTTGATTTAGTGGTAGAATTAAAAAAAATCGAAAATTTTAAATATTGTAACCGTACGATCAAAAAGATTGAAAAATTGCATATTCTGATGAAGAAGCGAAAAAGAAATCAGTTAAGCAGAATACTACATAAATATAAATAGTGTGATTGTAATAAATATATATTATGGAGCACAGCCAAAAAGTACATGGAAGAGATGGGATAAAAAGACCAAGGAAAGTATTGATCTTGAAAGCCCAAATATAGTAACGTTATAGAATAAATTCACGGGTGAGGTAAACTTAGTCGACTGATTAATTGCATTGTAACGGATAAAAATTCGTTCAAAAAGATGGTGTCGTTGTATATTGGTGTCTATTATTAAATTTCAAAATAATACATGCTTGGTTTTTATATAAGAAGAGATTGTCTATTTTATAATATATAGCCACCAAGATTATAAAACAAAAATTGCTTCTTGTTTATGTCAAGAACGAAAAGGATGTAAAAAGGGAGGACGTCACATCTCACATTTTATAGACGAGAAATTACAAAAAAAAAAAAAAAAGTTACAATGAAAAGAAACAATAGGACCAACCACAGTTCTATGTTGTAAAATCACAAGATGTAATGGATGTTAACTCCATCCTTCTCAAGGAGAGTGCTAAAGTCTCTCCTATCATACTACACAAATGGATGTTAACTCTAAATGGAAAACGTACGAACGAATTTGATTGTAGAGTATTAAAACATGAAATAATACAAAATCAATCTGTAGCAGTAATCACGAATCACGCTTTTTACATTCAATTGTTTTCGGCATTGGTAAATATCGACATATTTAAAGAAAATATGAATCGTCTCTAACAATATGCTAATTTTCTTACAATAGCTAAATGATACAACTAGTTCTTTGATTAAACACATATTATCTGTATAAAACGTCATCCTTATAACAGAAAAACAAATAGGAAACATGAATCTTAAAAAGGCAACTCTTTAAAGCTTTCTACCTGTTCTCGTAATCATTTTACACGACGTAACAATAAAAATATACAGTTTATTTTCATTCAATGAATTATTCAAAATGTCTAATATTGATTGAAAGAAGCCGAGAAAGTCTCATTGCTTCTCTTTCGTCTAGGCATCCAGTCCTCTTTTATGAGATCCGAACCCTTTTCACCAATCATTATCACAGGTGCATTGATATTACCACTAGTGATCCTAGGCATGATTGAAGCATCGATCACTCGAAGTCCTTCCACTCCATATACTTTTAAAGATGGATCTACGACCGCCATTGGATCGGATCGTGGACCCATTTTTGCAGTGCAGCTCATGTGATAAATCGTCATCGTGTATTGACGAATTGCACAATCCCAATACTCGTCCGTAAACAACGGAAGATGTTTACAGTTTGGCAATGGTTTACTGTGAAATCTTGCCCCTAATCTTTTCAGGCTACTAGTTTCAGCAAATGCAATTGCTGCTTTTACTCCTTCTCGTAAAATATTTATGTCATCAGGATCCGTCAAATAATTGTGATAGATCAACGGATGTTCGAGCGGATCTTTTGACTTTAATTTCAAATATCCACGAGATTTTGGTCTGAGAATCATTGGTAAAACGCTAAAACTATCATGATTCATGATATTTCCAAATACTTCATTGTAAAATTCGGTTGATATGCCATGGGCGATTTTTACTTGTTTTCCACCGGAATTAATCGAGGTAGAAGTAAGTAAAAATTCTATATCTGGCCAATCATCAGTTAGATTCGCATATTTGGTGGATAGAAAGCCTACTACTTCGATACCAATATTCGAAGTTAAAGGACCGTTCTCGGTAATTGCATATCTCAATGCTGTATTAATGTTCACCAAACGATTGAACACCAAGCTGATCTCGTGATCGATGAGGAAGACTAGACCACCAACGGCTATATGATCTTGAAGGTTCTGTCCTACACCAGGTAAATCCTGGATCACTGGAATACCGAGCTCTTCGAGGTGATTCCTAGCACCGATTCCAGATAGCATCAACAATTGAGGACTGTTTATAGCACCTGCCGAAAGTATAACTTCTTTCTTCGCAAATACGGTCTCAACACGACCATTCCTAATGAATTCTACACCGTAGGCTCTTTTGGAACTTGGATCTATGAGAACACGCGTAACATGGCTCCATAGCGATAGGTGAAAATTCTTTCTTAATTTAATGGGACGTACAAATGCCTTGGCTGCACTACATCTTGTGCCCCTGCGCATTGTATATTGAAAAAATGCGAAGCCCGTTTGTTGTTGACCATTTACATCCACGATATCATAACCCATTTCTTCTGCAGCTTGAAGAAAAGCTGGAGCCAAAGGTGTATTATACGGTGAGTCTTGAACGGTCAAGTAACCACCTGTAAAATCCAATTTTGCTTGAACTTGAATAGATGTTTCAATTTCATTGGCAATGTCTTTTTACCTTAATATATTAATAAGTCGATCTCTTGAAACTTCATGACTGATAAATATCGTAGTTTACCTGTGCTATGGTATTTGATGTTTCGCGCCAAATATGGGTTCCTTTGGTCCTGTGACTTTTTAAAGTATGGCAGTACATCGTCGTATCCCCAACCAGGATTACCGAAGCTTTCCCATTGATCGAAGTCACGACGATTCCCACGAATATACAGCATGGTATTAAGTACGCTTGAACCTCCTAATACCTAAAATCAATCAAATGAGATAATAATATAATGAGATAATAATATAATCTTAACACGTTGAATGCCGCGGGGGTCACCGGTGACCGGCACTCAACTTGGCAGTGACGCCATGGGGGTCACCGGTGACCGGCGCGCGTGCGCGCCCAGATTGATGAAGATATATATAATTTAAACAAATGACAATACTTATAATTTTTTATTATTATCATCGTTGATGTAGTGGTGACTCCCATCACAATTAACATGTCAAACATGGTTATACACTGTAATTTATCTATTGATGATAATATTTCATCATTATATGTATCGCATAATAGAAAATTCATCGTGGCGCCACGGACAATCCCTGTAAAATTGACGTGGCATTCAACGTGTTAAATTGTTTTTACGAGAGTAAGCCGAAAGATAGTAATGATCTGTGATTATATCATTTTATATACTATATATTATCGTATTTTATTTCCGTAGGTTTGGTCGAGCGTAGACTTATCGTTTGAATAATGAATAAATGAATTAATAGTAAATCTATTTGAATACGAGTTATTAGCGTTAGAAAGTAATACGTATGTATTTCTTCAAGCATCTTCAATTATTTGTTGTTTTTTCTTTTTTATTCCGTAAAGTTGTTACGTTCTATTAGTAACCATTCATTTGTTTTCATATTTAAACGACCGCGTATTACGAACGAGTTTGTAATATTTACCTCGTCGGTTTACTTTCTCTTCGACCCGATTATGTCTAACGTATACTTGACCCTCTTTACAGTACAACTCCTTGCTTACCTGACATTTTAGCAGGTTTTATTATGAAATAATTGTCGTTGTTGTCGATCTTTTTAACTACCTTACGTCCCGGGTAGATCAAAAATTACCTTCCCTCGGACCCAACAACTGCGTTGATCATTCATCGCTTGGCAAGCGCTATCTTGTGGTTGAGCTCTATACTTCCAATCCAATTTGCTATTATGCAAATAGATAGACAAAATCGGTACGTCCGTAATCTCGGTTTCTTGACCGCCCGCTTCTAAAAGAAGTACACTCCATTCTGGATTCTCCGTTAGCCTATTAACGACAACGCTACCAGCTGAACCTCCACCGACCACTACGAAATCGTATTCCTTTAATAGATTTTTCATGACTCGTGGTTGATTTTCGGGATCCATTAAATAATAATTGAAGTAAGTTAAGACAGATATTAGAATCGGTATGATACTTAGTTTACCGATACCGAGTGCAATTGTATTCGTTTGAATCGCGGTTATTGCAGTTGTCCCAAGATTCGTCATCGTTGATCTTGACTTTTAATTAGCTAGTTCTCGTTTTTCTTCTTTGATTAAAGCGACACTTTTCATATACAGTAACACCGATCAGTCAAGGACGTTTAGTGAAACCATATACAATTTATACGGTTATTTTTTCTTCCTATTTCATAAGTTCGAATGATCAAGCTTTAGTAATCAAACAAGATTGTTACATAAATCACTGTGCTCTCATATTAGATTTTTGTTAAAGTTAACTTCATCCTTGATTATACGTAATTATTTTTTCGATAAAATATATTTCTCAAGTATTTGAGATACATTTCGTCATTACATCCAACGAGGACATTTTCATTGATTTCCTTTTTGTCCATAATAACGATACTATCGTAACCATACTCCAGTAAGATACTGTAACTCATTTGCAACAAGTTGATGAGATAAGATCTGAAACACAGAAATTCAGCAAATTATAAATATATTACGGCTTAGATTATTTTCTTCCAAGTGAAATGTTATTTTTGTTCGTTACGTATTTTAAATTGAACTTTGTTCAAAACGCCCTTTTTTCGTTGCTATTGTTTTTCTCGAATTTAAAAAAATTTTGTTTTTCCGATGTATTATATTTCGTATCATGCATAAACTGATATGGATATCGCGATACCTTAGTGATTACAGAAAATTATTTAATTAGTGTTGTTATTTAATTATAACAACATCGCATAGCACATCGTTGAGGGTTATTTAATAAAATAAATAAAATATAAATGATTCATTGTATTTCATTTTTTTTTAACAATAATAGAAACCGTGATATTTAGTTTTGAGATTTAACACCAAATTTTTATGGCATACTTATCGGGTTTATTTGCCATTTACGTATTGTATAAATTCACATCAGAATTTAGTCGAACATAAACGTTCATTAATCATAGTGACAGCTTCTATTTTATATCACATTTGTTGAAAGTTAACCTACATTCTATGAAGGGTAAAAATGACAAATTACGGTGTATGTAAGTATGTATAGTATATATAAATTTTATACAAAAAGCAAGAATGAAAGATGAAAAGCACTTTATAAAAATAATCATTTATATTCTTCAATGAATATGACAAAATAATTCTGAAAAATAGATACACTGAAATTGAGTAATTATTAGAACAAATGACAAATCATTTTGACCCCCTTGATGGATCTATTGTCAAACATAATTATTGTATTTTAAATAAATATTCTAAAACATCAGAGACTCGTTGCAGAAATGTAATATTCTTTTTTTTTTTTCTAGAAAAATTTTTCAAAGCGACGTCAGAAAATAAATTTAAAAATATAGTAAAAAGTAGTATTTTTATCTCTCAGATTCCAGGACTTCAAAGAAGGTGCTGCAAGGTTTGCACGAAAAAAGATTGCGAAGTGAAATTACATGGGAATGTCGAATATATCTTATTACTTTGCATATTGCAGATTATTTTGATATTGATTACACCATAAAAAATTATTAATATCATTAATAAAATATTCTATAAATTTTACGGGGCTTTTTTGTTGGCTATGTCTACTCGTAATCAAATTTATTCTTTACAGTAAGTAAATGTAATCGGCTTGAAACATGCTATTAAAATGATATCAGCTAAATATCATTTCGCTGTAAATTCAATTGAAAATGTTCGTGACCGGCATCCATTGATATACAGCAAGCATTAGTAGTTCAAATGTAAAACATTTTTTATTTATAAAAAAAACTTCTATATTTTTAAATAATTTTTGCACATATTTTTGTAGCTTCTTGTACTTGCTTAAAAAAATATTTCTTTTTTTTTTCTTATCATTCTTCTTTTTAATCATTCAAACGAATAATTATTCATGATAAAGTTATTCGATATATTCGTAAGGAATTTGAAGAAAAGCAAAAAAATTACTGAGAAAGAATATAACTTTAAGGACGTTTTTCAGACTGTATGAATGAGAACGAGCAGCAGTAATGAAATAAAATTCGATTTAAATGATAAATATGCTTAAATATCGACGAAGTTTTTAATTTTTCGATTTGGGATTTTCCCTTGTCAGGTAGAAAGTTACATGGTATCTAACTTACGAGTTCGTAGATACAGTTGATAAACAGCGTCTAATGCAGTTTCAGAACGTCAAAGTATTGCGTAATTTCTTTAAGTGAACGTAAGTGGTGACCGATGTAATATAGTGTAACAGATTCTACTATGTGCTTTTCCTTTCGAAAAAATATACTCACCGATAATATGTTTGCTTTATGTTATAGCGATTGGTTAAAAATAAAAACACAACACAGTGCCTTCCCCGAAACGTCTTCGTTAGAAAAAAGTATCACGATTTTTTTTTTATTAAAAATATCATCGTTTATCGACGTATTGCGACGTTATTTTTCCGTAATTGTAAATGAATTAATTATAAACGTGATATTTATTAGTGAAATTTCATATACATACATGCATACATTCTGAGACGGATCTGGCAACTTACCGTGCCAGAGAAAGCGAAAGACTGAAAGTTCGAATGTGGCGATGAAACGTATAAACCTTGACTGTACCACCACCTTTATATGACGAAATGACTTTAACCACCGTTTTTAAATTCTTTTGTAGTAAGCCTAACACGAGCCTTCTAGTACCTGTTTATTTTTTTGTCTCCAACCCTCCAATTGCTCATTAATACTTATGCTTGGCATGCTAATTCTGATATAGATCAAAGTGCATAAGCATTCTTAACAACTTCTTACTTTATATATTTTCTTTTCTTTTTTTATAGAGTTTCTTTTTTTTTCTTTTTACTTTTAATCCATTTGCAATGATTTCACAACAGTCTTCGAGTATTCCTTGCCGGTAAAAATCTTACGATAATGACATTTGCTCACTTAAGTGAAAAGAAAGTCTGTATTCTACTTATGCTATTTTATAAGATTTCGCCAATCTTCGTAGATTTAGATACTAGGTCAAACGAGATATTTATTTTCTTACCGTATTGTTATCAGCTTACAGCTTATCGATATTTATGATAGTTTTTTTTTTTTTTGAACTCATAAGTCATCATAAGAATCGTCACTTTATATCTGTTTGAAATTGATAATGACTATATGATGTAGAGCTATCTAACCGTTTTTGCAGAGTTATTGCATATATTATAATACGTAAATTGATTAAATGAGTGTTAAAAAATAGAATGAAGTGAATCGTCCGTGATAAGTATGATCTTTTTCACGTAAACTAGGTTAATATAGATCTTATCAATTTTACTTCATATGAATTATTAATCAAATTCATTCGTGCATGTCAACAAAAAGCTTGTTTCTTTATGTATTTCTAATAAGTAAATTCTCTTTCATGGTTAGTTTCGAAATCAACAAACATATGTACCTGCATTCGACCTAAACGATCTTTTCTGTTCTTTGCTCTTTACCTCTTTCATCAGGGGTTACAAATTACTATTAGTTATATACTTTGCAGGTACTTTTGTTAATATTTAAATAATTTAACATAAATACATATTTTACTCGATAGAGTATGTAGTCAGAAAATTAGCATTCATTTATAATAATAATTTATTTCAATAAAATAGTGTATTTGTGTAGTCATCGACTAATATTATTTTGACAGTTTTCTTATTAAGTGAATTATCGTTGGAAACTTGGATAAAATCATCCGATTGTGAAACAAACAGTTTATTACGTGAACTTTATATAACGCACATACTATACGTACTCCCACAATTGGAAAGATCTTTTTCTTTTATCCATCTTAATGTATGAAATAATGAAAATATTTTCTATCTCAATTGTATATAATATTCAATGCGTAAATTTTTCATTATAAACATATCAAAATCATTGCATATATAAAATCTTTGGTAACGCCTACGAACAGGCAACCGTACATACTCCGATGAAGTTTTGAAAATTTAATTCGAGACATAATAATTACACAATTCTACATAATATTATTTATATTTATAATGATCCCATATAACAAAAAGGTATTCGAATATTTTTTATTATTACGATAAAAACGAAAAGTTTCTTTTTCTACGTTACAAGCGTAAAAGAAGCTTCCTACTACAGAAGTATCGTGGTTTATAAGAACTTAAAGTTTATTTTACGATTTTTCTCATATTGTCGATTAGTTCGTCCAAAACGTCATAGGCTTCCGAAAGCAGTTGGAATTTATAGACCTGCCACCATAGTACGTGAGTAAAGAGAATCTGTATTTTGGGATATTTCGATTGTGGGTCGGTTAGCTTAAGAAACCCAAGAAGATCGACGCCACCGATCGCCGTCAATTCGTCGGTTTCTTTCGACAGATAACCATAAGTAATGTCTATTGTATGCGTCGGAGATGGTGTTGTGTTAATGGGATTGATCTATGACAATTGAAATCCTAACCATTTTAAATAAAATGAATCCTAACCTTTTCCAACAGGTAAATCAGCTACCAGTGGTATTCCTATCTCAGGATGATGATTCGCCGTTCCAATTCCAGAAAGCATTAGAATCTGAAGAGTTGCGTTATTGTCAGTGGATAAAATCATCTCTTTTGATGCCGTCACGTCGACTTGCTCGCCATTTTTCAAGATTACTCTAACACCAATAGCTCCATTATCGTTCATAAAGACCTTGTCTACCTTGGCGAATTTCATTATGTACATATTTTTTCTATCTTCCATCAGTGAACGAAATGTTTTCGCTAAGTTCATTCGTAAAAATAACGTTGTTCTAAAGTCTTTCAAGATAAAAATGGCGAACTTAATCCTCTAAAATAATGGCGAATTATGTTTCTTACGTTGAATTGTTTGAAGTGTCTGTAACAATATGCAATTAATTAGTTTACTATTAATAAATGGTGGAACTAGTCTTTTATTTTAGCACATATTATCTACGTATATAGTTCATTAATATGCAAGTATCAGAAATTTTACTAGTTTTTGTAATTGTTTAACACTACGTATTAAAAAAAAAATATATATATATATATATATTTACTTTCATTTAATGAAATATTCCAACTGTCTAATGTTGATCGAAAGAGGCTGAGAAAGTCTCATTGTTTCTCTTTCGTCTGGACATCCAGTCTTTTTTTATGAGATCCGAACCCTTTTCACCAATCATAATCACAGGTGCATTGATATTACTACTAGTGATTGTAGGCATGATTGAAGCATCGATCACTCGAAGTCCTTCCACTCCATATACTTTTAAAGAGGGATCTACGACTGCCATTGGATCGGATCGTGGACCCATTTTTGCTGTACAGCTCATGTGATAAATTGTCATCGTGAATTGGCGAATTGCACATTCCCAATACTCGTCCGTAAACAATGGAAGATGTTTACAATTTGGCAATGGTTTACTGTGAAATCGTGTCCCAAATCTTTTCAGACTACTCGTTTCAGTATATGCAATTGCTGCTTTTACTCCTTCTCGCAAAACATTCAAGTCATCACGATCCGTCAAATAATTGTGATAGATCAACGGATGTTCGAGCGGATCTTTCGACTTTAATTTCAAATATCCGCGAGATTTAGGTCGGAGGATCATAGGAATGATATTGAAACTATCATGATTAGTGATCGCTCCATAGACTTCATCGTAAAAATCGTCTCTTAGGCAAAAAGCATTTTTTGGTTGTTTCCCTCCGCTATTAACCGTGGAAGAGGTAATCATGAACTCTATATCGGGCCAATCGTCCGTCTGATTAGCATATTTGGTGGATAAAAAGCCTACAACTTCTAGACCAACGCTCGAAGTTAGAGGGCCGTTCTCGATAATTGCATATCTCAATGCTGTATTAATGTTCACCAAACGATTGAACACAAAGCTGATCTTTTCGTCGATGAGGAAGTTTAGACCACCAATGGCTATATGATCTTGAAGGTTTTGCCCTACACCTGGTAAATCCTGTATCACTGGAATACCAAGCTCTTCGAGGTGATTCCTAGCACCGATTCCAGATAGCATCAACAATTGAGGACTGTTTATAGCACCTGCCGAAAGTATAACTTCTTTCTTCGCAAATACGGTCTCAACACGACCATTCCTAATGAATTCTACACCGTAGGCTCTTTTGGAACTTGGATCTATGAGAACACGCGTAACATGGCTCCATAGCGATAGGTGAAAATTCTTTCTTAGTTTAATGGGACGTACAAATGCCTTGGCTGCACTACATCTTGTGCCCCTGCGCATTGTATATTGAAAGAATGCGAAGCCCGTTTGTTGTTGACCATTTATATCCACGATATCATAACCCATTTCTTCTGCAGCTTGGAGATAAGCTGGACCCAGAGGTGTATTATACGGTGAGTCTTGAACGGTCAAGTAACCACCTGTAAAATCCAATTTTGCATGAACTTGAATAGATGTTTCAATTTCATTGGCAATGTCTTTTTACCTTAATATATTAATAAGTCGATTTCTTGAAAGTTCATGAGTGATAAATATCGTAGTTTACCTGTGCTATGGTATTTGATGTTTCGCGCCAAATATGGGTTCCTTTGGTCCTGTGACTTTTTAAAGTATGGCAGTACATCGTCGTATCCCCAGCCAGGATTACCGAAGCTTTCCCATTGATCGAAGTCACGACGATTCCCACGTATATATAGCATGGTATTAAGTACGCTCGAACCTCCTAATACCTAGAATCCATTGAATAAGATGATGTAATAATCTTAAGGAATTTTTGCATGAGCAAGCTAAGAGATTTTAGCGACTAAATAATTGTTTACTAATAATAAATGTTTTCAAATCGTACGCTGCGTTCAAATAGCGGTCTAATTCCATTGTTCCAATATGAACGTTGTGTTCGATGTATAAATGAATTAATAGCATATCTACCGCAATATGATCTATAGTCGTTAGAAGATTATACATAAAAGGTTTAATGCAAATTCATTGGATTCATGCATCTTCAATTATCTGATATGCACTGTAACCTAATATACCGGCAATGTAATTATGAAATAATTGAAATTGTCGTCGAACTCTTACGTCACAGGTGAATCAAAGAGCTCACCTTTCCACGGGGCCAACAACAACGGTTATCTTTCATCGCTTGGCAAGCACTATCTTGCGCTTGTGTCCTATATTTCCAATCCATTTTGCTGTTGTGTAATAAGATAGACAAAGTCGGTACGTCGGAGATCTCGGTTTCGTGACCACCTGCTTCTAAAAGAAGTACACTCCATTCTGGATTCTCCGTTAGCCTGTTAACGACAACGCTACCAGCTGAACCGCCACCGACTACTACGAAATCGTATTCCTTTAATAGATTTTTCGTGACTCGAGGATGATTTTCGGGGTCGATTAGGTAATAATTGAAATAAGTTAGGGCAGATATTAGAATTGGTATGATACTTAGTTTTGCGATACCGAGCGCAATCATATTCGTTTGTATCGCGGCTGTTGCAGTTGTCGCAAGGTTCGTCATTTTTGATCTTAACTTTTAGTTAACTAGATATTGCTTTTCTTCTGCGATTATAGCAAGATGCAACAATTTCCCACAGTCATGAACTCTTAATGAAACCTTATTCACTTTTTAATGATTTGTTCTTTTTCACTTTTATCAATTTAAATGATGAAACTTGAGTAATCTCACAAACAGGGTTGCTACGCAAATCGATCATTTTGTAGGATTTTTTTTAGTTATTTTTAACCTCGATTATTACTGATTTTATTTTAATATTATATTTTTCTCAAGTATTTGAGATGACATTTTGTTAGCATATTCAATGACGACGTTCTCATAGGTTTGTTTATTTCGATAATAACGATATTCTTCGTAGGGTACCATAATACGTCTGCAACAAGCTGATAAAGTAAAATCTGAAACAAAGTATTTCAAAGGATTATGAATCTTTTGGATTTAGGATACTATGTGATATTTAGGGTATTATTTTTCTAAGTGTAATAGTATTTTTGTTTGGAAATTTTAACGTTGTCCAAAACCCCCTTTTTCGTAATTTTGGTTTCCTGGATTTAAAAAATTTTTTGTTCATTCAGATTTAAAAAATTCCATGTATTACATTTTGTATCAAATATAAAAAAATATGTATATTATTAATTATGATAACTTATAACACACATCATTGTCTTATTTAATTAAATAAAGAAAATATAAATATGTTACATTACTCAATTGGTATTTGGTAATGAAAATATAGCGATTATGATCGTTTGCAAGTAATCATATAATAATGAAAAATATCATTATCTCCTAAAATGTTGTTTTATCTTTTATAAATAAGAAATAATGACAAAATGTATTTGCTTTTATCACTAACACTGGAATGATGTACTATATATATCGACTATTGGCTGACGGAAATATTTAGATGATGTGCGTACACCATCATTACATTATCATATCGCATTATTTTGTAAGAGCTAGAATGAAAGTCAATTTAATTGATAAATTTTTTATTTTGTAAGAATCAAAAAGAAAGTTAAGTTACTCATAGGATTAGAGAATTAAAACTTAGGGTTGTGAAATGATGTTGATGAAATGATGAAATGATGAAATGAGCATTATCAGAACTACCGGCGACTTACGTATACTTACTTTTACTAGTAATCAAAGTATCAAAATTTTACTGGTAATCAGAGTATTAAAATGTTATTAAAACATGAAATCATTTAAAAGAGATATTTATTTTTCTTTTATTGCTCTGTTTTGTTTATGAGATAATTTAAAGTTGATAATGAACGTAATAATTTTTAAAACAATTAGAGATACAATTTTCTTTAGTCATAGGATAGAAGTTTTTTTTTAGGTGTATCAATAAAATCAAATATTCTTAGCGGTATATTTACTACAGACACGTTTATTACATGTATTGCGAGTATTATTTTGTGCGATGTTCTTTTGACGAATGACAGATCATTTCTTAATGGATCTATTGTTAAACATAATTATTGTATTTTAAATAAATTTTCTTAAACATCAAAGACTCGCTACAGAAATTTAATATTTTTTTTTTTTTTGAAAAATTTTATAAATTAAAAATTTGTCAAAGTGACGTCAGAAAATAAATGTATAAATATAGTATTTTTATCTCTTAGATTTTAGGGCGTTAAAGAAGGTGTAAGGCTTGCTCGAAAAAAGATTGCGTTACGTGGGAATATCGAATATATCTTATTGCTTTGCATATTGCAGATTATTTTCATATTGATTACATCGTAAAGAATTATTAATATCATTAATAAAATATTTTATAAATTTTACGGGGCTTTCTTGTTGGCTATGTTTAATATGTTAACTATGGCCAATATGTTGGCTATGTCTACTTGTGATCAAATTTATTCTTTACATTAAGTAAACTTAATCGGCTTGAAACATACTGTCAATAAAATGTTTCTTTTTTTTTTTTCATTATAGGCGCATTCAAACGAATAATTATTCTTGATAAAATTGTTCGATATACTTGTAAGGAACTTGGAAAAAAAGCAAAAAAATTACGAGAAAAGTACATATATTTAAAGACGTTTTTCAGACTGTTTGAATGAAAACAAGGAGCAAAGAAATAAAATTAGATTTAAAAGATAAATATGCTTAAATATCGGCGAAGTTTTGAATTTTTCGATTTGGGATTTTCCCTTGTCAGGTAGAAAATTACATGGTATCTAATTTACGAGTTCGTAGTTACAGCTGATAAACGGCGTCTAATGCAGTTTCAGAACGTCAAAGTATTGCGTAATTTTGTTAAGTGAACGTAAGTAGTGATTATGATGTAATATAGTGTAATAGATTCTACTATGTGCTTTTTCTTTCGAAAAATGATACTCACCAGTAATATGTTTGATTTATGTTACAACGATCGGTTAGAGATTAGAATACAAAAATGCATTCCGAAAATATTTTCGTTTAAAAAATTTCACTATTTTTACTATCTATCGATGCATCGAGACATTCTTTATCAAAAGTAGAAAAACATTTAATTTCGAATATATATTTAAGTAATGCCTTCTATACATTCAGTTTAAGCAGTTTACTGTGCAAACTGAAACGAAAGACTGAAGGTAGAAATATGACGATGGAACGTATAAATATCATGCGTATCACCTTGATCTGATAGAATGATTGCGCATTGATTTTAAAATGCTTCAAGGCAAAACTATCACTTCGTCAATTAGTAATAATTAATTGTTTTCTTCAACCCTACACAGTTATTTACTATAAGGATTTTATATATCGAACTAATTATAATATAGATCAAGGAGCACAAGTATTCATAATTAATTTTTATTCCCTCTCATTAATCTACCAATAGTTTATAATATTTTCAATATTCTTGGCAACCATCGATTTTCAGTTAATCAATTTTAAATTAATGCTAATGAAAATTTTAATATAACGCTATGGAAAGACAGCATGATTAACTGTATAAAAGAAGATTGCTTGTAGTAAAGATGGTATGTTTTCAAGTAATACACATCAATATAAATCTTATAAGTTTGCTCTATTGTAATATATAATTATATTATTTTTATTATCTATATTTTCCATATATATAAAATTTTTTTTAGCTAATGAATTCAATTTCATCGTTACTTTTAAAAACAATGAACACACACGTATCCGATACTAGCGTATCCGATCATTTCTGTTCTCTGCTCTTTATCTGTTTTATCAGAAATTAAAAATTATTATTAGTTCTATGTTTCACAAAGACATCTGTTAATACTTATATAGTCTAAGGTAAATACATTACATGATAAAATAAGTGGTAAGAAAATTAGCATTCGTAATTGATTATAATTCATACCGACATACTATATGTATTATACTAATCGTTATTTTATTATTTAACTAACGTTTTTTACGTTTTTCTATTTAGTGTGTTATAATAAAAAACGAGAGTAAAATTATACATTTGAAAAGAAACGATGTATTCAATGAATTTTATATTATATACATTCTACATGCATATAAACAATTCTGAACATCTTTTTTTCTATCCATTATTTTTTAGTATATAAACTAATGAAAATATTTTCTACTGTATTTGTAAAGTAATAACATTTGATGCATCCAATTTTTTCTACAAAATAGGCAATCAAACATACTCCGATGAAGTTTTGAAAATCTAACTCAGGCCGTAAAATTTACATAATCCTATACAATATTTGTTACATTTATAATTATCCCTGACACCAGTAAGCGATTTGAATATTTCTAATCATCGATATAAAAACGAAACGTTTCTTTTTCTGCGTTACAAGCGTAAAAGAAGCTTCCTACTACATAAGTATCGTGGTTTATAAGAACTTAAAGTTTATTTTACGATTTTTCTCATATTGTCGATTAGTTCGTCCAAAACGTCATAGGCTTCCGAAAGCAGTTGGAATTTATAGACCTGCCACCATAGTACGTGAGTAAAGAGAATCTGTATTTTGGGATATTTCGATTGTGGGTCGGTTAGCTTAAAAAACCCAAGAAGATCGACGCCACCGATCGCCGTCAATTCGTCGGTTTTTTTCGACAGATAACCATAAGTAATGTCTACTGTATGCATCGGAGATGGTGTTGTGTTAATGGGATTGATCTATGACAATTGAAATCCTAACCATTTTAAATAAAATGAATCCTAACCTTTTCCAACAGATAAATCAGCTACCAGTGGTATTCCTATCTCAGGATGATGATTCGCCGTTCCAATTCTAGAAAGCATTAGAATCTGAAGAGTTGCGTTATTGCCAGTGGATAGAATCATTTCTTTTGATGCCGTCGCGTCGACTTGCTCGCCATTTTTCAAGATTACTCTAACATCATTAGTTCGATTATCATTTATAAGGACCATATCTACCCTGACGGATCTCATTATTTTTTCTATCCTTTATCCGCAAACGAAATGCTTTCGTTATACTCATTCGTAACAATAACGTCGTTTTAATGTTTTTTTCAAATACAATTGTCGGACTTCATCCTCTAAGATACTCATGAATCATATTTCTTACATTTAACTATTTAGAGCGTTATAATAATATGCAATTAATTTATTTACTATTGATAAATGGTGGAACTAGTCTTTTAATTCAGCACATATTATCTATATAGAGTGTGATCATAACGGTAGAAAAAAAGATAAGACACAGAAATTTTCAAAAAACAAGTTTTTAGCAATTTATACTAGTTCTTGTAATTATTTTACACTACGTATTAAAAAATATATATATATATTTTACTATCGTTTCATGGATCATCCGAACTGTCTAATGTTGATCGAAAGAGACTGAGAAAGTCTCATTGTTTCTCTTTCGTCTGGACATCCAATCTTTTTTTATGAGATCCGAACCCTTTTCACCAATCATAATCACAGGTGCATTGATATTACCACTAGTGATTGTAGGCATGATTGAAGCATCGATCACTCGAAGTCCTTCCACTCCATATACTTTTAAAGAGGGATCTACGACTGCCATTGGATCGGATCGTGGACCCATTTTCGCTGTACAGCTCATGTGATAAATTGTCATCGTGAATTGGCGAATTGCACATTCCCAATACTCGTCCGTAAACAACGGAAGATGCTTACAATTTGGCAATGGTTTATTGTGTAATCTTGTCCCAAATCTTTTCAGACTACTCGTTTCAGTATATGCAATTGCTGTTTTTACTCCTTCTCGCAAAACATTCAAGTCATCACGATCCGTCAAATAATTGTGATAGATCAACGGATGTTCGATCGGATCTTTCGACTTTAATTTCAAATATCCGCGAGATTTAGGTCGGAGGATCATAGGAATGATATTGAAACTATCATGATTAGTGATCGCTCCATAGACTTCATCGTAAAAATCGTCTCTTAGGCAAAAAGCATTTTTTGGTTGTTTTCCTGCGCTATTAATCGTGGAAGAGGTAATTATGAACTGTATATCGGGCCAATCATCCGTCTGATTGGCATATTTGGTGGATAAAAAGCCTACTACTTCGATACCAATGCTCGAAGTTAGAGGGCCTTTCTCGCTAATTGCATATTTTAATATTGAGTTAATGTTCACCAAACGATTGAACACAAAGCTGATCTTTTCGTCGATGAGGAAGTTTAGACCACCAATGGCTATATGATCTTGAAGGTTTTGCCCTACACCAGGTAAATCCTGAATCACTGGAATACCAAGCTCTTCGAGGTGATTCCTAGCACCGATTCCAGATAGCATCAACAATTGAGGACTGTTTATAGCACCTGCCGAAAGTATAACTTCTTTCTTCGCAAATACGGTCTCAACACGACCATTCCTAATGAATTCTACACCGTAGGCTCTTTTGGAACTTGGATCTATGAGAACACGCGTAACATGGCTCCATAGCGATAGGTGAAAATTCTTTCTTAATTTAATGGGACGTACAAATGCCTTGGCTGCACTACATCTTGTGCCCCTGCGCATTGTATATTGAAAGAATGCGAAGCCCGTTTGTTGTTGACCATTTATATCCACGATATCATAACCCATTTCTTCTGCAGCTTGGAGATAAGCTGGACCCAGAGGTGTATTATACGGTGAGTCTTGAACGGTCAAGTAACCACCTGTAAAATCCAATTTTGCATGAACATGAATAGATGTTTCAATTTCATTGGCAATGTCTTTTTACCTTAATATATTAATAAGTCGATTTCTTGAAAGTTCATGAGTGATAAATATCGTAGTTTACCTGTGCTATGGTATTTGATGTTTCGCGCCAAATATGGGTTCCTTTGGTCCTGTGACTTTTTAAAGTATGGCAGCACATCGTCGTATCCCCAACCAGGATTACCGAAGCTTTCCCATTGATCGAAGTCACGACGATTCCCACGTATATATACCATGGCATTAAGTACACTCGAACCTCCTAATACCTAGAATCAATTGAATAAGATGATGTAATAATTTTAAGTAATTTTACAAGAGCAAGTTAAGAGGTTTTGGCGACTAAATAATTTTTTACTAATAATAAATGTTTACAAATTGTACGCGACGTTCAGGTAGCGGTCTAATTCCATTGTTCCAATATGAACGTTTTGTTCGATCTATAAATGAATTAATAGCATATCTACTGCAATATCATCTATAGGCGTTAGAAGATTATACAGAAAAGGTTTTATGCAGATTCATTGCATTCATGCATCTTCAATTATCTGAGGTGCGCTGTAACCTAATATACCGGCAATGTAATTATGAAATAATTGAAATTGTCGTCGAACTTTTACGTCACAGGTGAATCAAAGAGCTCACCTTTCCACGGGGCCAACAACAACGGTTATCTTTCATCGCTTGGCAAGCACTATCTTGCGCTTCAGTCCTATATTTCCAATCCAAATTGCTATTGTGTAAATAGAAAGACAAACTCGGTACGTCGGAGATCTCGGTTTCGTGACCACCTGCTTCTAAAAGAAGTACACTCCATTTTGGATTTTCCGTTAGCCTGTTAACGACAACGCTACCAGCTGAACCACCACCGATCACCACGAAATCGTATTGCTTCAACAGTTTTTTCGTCACTTTAGGTTTATTTTTGGGGTCGATTAGGTAATAATTGAAATAAGTTAGGGCAGATATTAGAATCGGTATGATACTTAGTGTTCCGACACCAAGCGCAATAATATTCGTTTGTATCGCGGCTGTTGCAACTGCTTCAAGGTTCGTCATGTTTGATCTTGACTTTGAATTAGCTAGTCCTCGTTGCTCTTTTTCTATTCTAGCAATATCAATGACATTGGTTCCATTGACTGGATTTCGGCGATAACGATACTCTTCATAGGATACGTTAAAGTATTTGTAACAAGAACTGAAAAAAAAATTCTTAAAATTGTAAACTTTTGTAGATATTTAGTATATATATATTTTTTTTTAACAAAATACTATTTTTGTTTGTTACGGACTTTAAATTTAACCTTGTCTTGAATTCCCCTTTTTTCTCTTAAAATCTTTCGGTTTTTCTGGATGTTAAGAATTCTTTGTCAATTTGGATTTTAAAAATTGGATTTATTAAATTTTGTATCAAGCATAAACAAAAATGTGTATCGTTAATTCTTATAACGTATAACACACATCATTGTGTCTTATTTAATGAAATAATAATTTGTTAACATATATATCACTCAATGGATATCCGGTTATGGAAACATACTCCTTATCACCGTTTGCAAGTAATTAAATAATAACAAAAAATATCATTAACTTCTAAAATTTTGTATTTCTTTTTATAAAGAAGAGTTAATAATAAATCGAATTTGCTATGTAATTACTAATGCTGGAATGATGTAATGTAAATGTTGGCTATTAACTGATGGAAATACTTATATGATGTGCACACTATGTCTGTCATTAGGTTGTCTTATCGTGTTATTTCGGAAGAGTTTAAAGGAACATTAACACTAATCTTATCATCATTGGTAAAATGTACCTTTTTTACAATATACGATATATTTGTAAGGAATTTGAAAAAATAATAAAAGAATTACAAAAAAAGGATATAACTTTAAGGACGTTTTTCAGCCTGTATGAGTAACAACGAGAAGCAAATAAATAAAATTAAATCCAAAAAGGGATTATACACAAATATCGACCAAGTTTTGAATGTCATGGTATCTAACACGTAGGTTCGTAGTTAGAGCTGGTAAACGGCATGCAATGCGATTTTAGAACGCCAATAAATAATGATCGATGTTATTTAGTATAATAGATTCTAAGGTTTCTTAATTCTCTCCAAAAATAATACTCACCAATTAAACGTTTGGCATCTGTTACGATCGTTTAGAAATTAGAATACAAAAATGCCTTACGAAAATATTTTCGTTAGAAAAAATGTCACAATTTTCACTATTTATCGTTGCATCAAGACATTCTTTATTCGTAACAGTAAATTATTTAAAAAATATCATTTAATGAAATTTTTGATAGAGTTTTCCATATATTCCGATTGGGCAGTTTACTGCGCAAGGAAAAAAGACAGACTGAAGGTAAAAATATGACGACGGAACGTATAAATATCATGCGTATCACCATGTTATGAGAAAACGATTGCGCATCGTTTTCAAAATTCTTTAAGGTCAACCTATCACAGTGTTATTTGGTAGAAGTTAATTGTTTTTTTACAACCATCCGTATGTTTATTATAGGGATTTTTCTTACCGAACTCATTACAATATAGATCTAAAAGCAAAAATATTTGCTCTATTGTAGTATATATTTATATCTATATTATTACTTTAAAAATCAATGAACACACACGTATTTTAGCGTATCCATTATTTCTGTTCTCTGCTCTTTATCTATGTTATCAAAAATTAAAAATTATTATTAGTTCTATGTTTCACAAAGACATCTGTTAATACTCATATAGTCTAAGGTAAATACATTACATGATAAAATAAGTGGTAAGAAAATTAGCATTCGTAATTGATTATAATTCATACCGACATAATATATGTATTATACTAATCGTTATTTTATTATTTAACTAACGTTTTTTACGTTTTTCTATTTAGTGTGTTATAATAAAAAACGAGAGTAAAATTATACATTTGAAAAGAAACGATGTATTCAATGAATTTAATATTATATACATTCTACATGCATATAAATAATTCTGAACATCTTTTTTTCTATCCATTATTTTTTAGTTTATAAACTAATGAAAATATTTGTTACTGTATTTGTAAAGTAATAACATTTGATGCATCCAATTTTATCTACAAAATAGGCAATCAAACATACTCCGATGAAGTTTTGAAAATCTAACTCAGGCCGTAAAATTTACATAATCCTATACAATATTTGTTACATTTATAATTATCCCCGACACCAGTAAGCGATTTGAATATTTTTAATCATCTATTTAAAAATGATACGTTTCTTTTTCTACTTTATAATATAAAAACTTAAAGTTTGTTTTACGACTCCTAATTGGTTTATTTCTAAAGCTTACCATTTCCCAGGCAGTTCTTTTTAAAATTTCTGTATTTTTCTCGTTTATCATCATCTTTGGAACTATTGCTATAGGATCACCAGAAGATCTCATTTTAGCTGTTTCAAATAGATATGATAAAATGTAGTCGCTGTTTAACTTACGTTACAATCTCAATATTCCATAGAATCGTGCTCAGTTTTACGACAATTGGGTACACTGTGATGACGTAAGTTTATTCAATTGTTTTGAAAAGTCTTGTCTGTTACCAACGACTTAACAAAATCGACAAACTTCAAAAGTATCTTTCTGTTCGATTTATTGGCAAAATAATTCGTATAGATCTTAACTCAATCGCCAGTAAAGATGGCTTTAGTAAAGATGGTATGTTTTCAAGTAATACAGAGCAGTATAAATCCTACAAGTTTGCTCTATTGTAATATATTTTTATATTTGTATTATTTTTATTTTTTTTTTTTTTTTTTTATATATATACAATTTTGTTTAGCGAATGAATTCACTTTTATCATTAATTTCAAATTCAATGCACAAACCCGTATCCACATCTTAGCGTATCGATTATATCTGTTTTCTGCTGTTTATCTGTTTTATCAGAAAAATAAAAATTACTATTGGTTCTATGTTTTTCATAGACATTTTTAAATATTTGAATAGTCTAAAGTAGATACATATGTTACCTGATAGAATGAGTGATAAGAAAATTAGCATTCGTTAATGATTATAAATTCTACCGATATGATATATTATTCCAATCTATTAACATTATTTCTTCGGTTTTTTATTCAGTGTGTTATAGTAAAAAACATGCGTTTTAAAGGAAACAATTTATTATATGAATTTTATATAATATACATTTTATATGTATATCTATTGTACAATTCTAAACATCTTCTCTATCCGATAGTTTTTAGTATATAAACTAATCAAAATATTTTCTATTGTATTTGTAAAATAATAATATTTGATGCGTCCAGTTTTTTCTACGAAATAGACAACCAAACGTACTCCGATGAAGTTTTGAAAATTTAACTCGAGACGTAATATTTACATAATTCTACATAGTATTATTTATATTAATAATGATCCCTGATACCAGAAAGCAATTGGAAGGTCTTTAATCGTCGCAATAAAAACGATACATTTTTT
Organism: Dolichovespula media; assembly: GCA_911387685.1. NCBI lineage: Eukaryota > Metazoa > Arthropoda > Insecta > Hymenoptera > Vespidae > Dolichovespula > Dolichovespula media. The sequence goes on along the minus strand of OU426852.1, from coordinate 6,932,718 downwards.
TTTCTACGTTATAAGAACAAAAAAAGCCACTTATTAAGGAAGCATCGTAATTTATAAGAAATTGAAGTTTGCTTTACAACTGTTAATTACTTTATTTCTAAAGCTCATCCTTTTCGAGCCAATCCTTTTTTATCATATCTGCTCCTTTCTCCGCTATCATCAATGTTGGTGCGTTTGTATTTCCACTGATAATTTGGGGCATTATAGAAGCATCGACGACTCTTAATCTCTGAATGCCTTGTACCTTGAGACGAGGATCGACGACTGCTGTAGGATCACCAGAAGGGCCCATTTTAGCTGTTCCAACCGGATGGTAGAATGTTGCTGCTGTGTTACTTAAGTTACAATCCCAATATTCCATGGAATCGGGCTCAGTGTTACGACAATTCGGTATGTCGTAATGGCGTAAAGTTATTCCATTGTTTTGGAAAGTCTTGGTCGTCACCAACGACTTGACAAAATCGATAGACTTCAAAAGTATCTTTCTGTCCGATTGATCGGCAAAATAATTTGCGTAGATCTTAACTTGATCGCCAGGATCGGTACTGCGTAACTTAATTTCACCCCTGCTCTTTGGTCTCAATAAAGACGGGCACATAAAGATGATGTCTGTCTCCATAACGACTTTACTCATGTTGTCGATTAGTTCGTCTGTAACGTCGAAGGCTTTCAAAAGTAGTTGGAGTTTATAAACCTGCCATCTTGGTACGTGAGTAAAGAGAATCTCTATTTCGGGATATTTCGATTTTGGGTCGGTTAGGTTAAGAAACCCAAGTAAATCGACGCCACCGATCGTGGCCAATTCACCAGTTCCTTTCATCAGATAATTATAAACCATGTCCATTAGATGCGTCGGCGATGGTGGTCCGTTCGTTTGATTGATGTATGCTAGTTGAATTCCTAACCATATTACGTGATCCTGAAGATTTTTTCCAACAGGTAAATCAGACACGAGAGGTATTCCTATCTCACTTAGATGATTCGCTGGTCCAATTCCAGAAAGCATTAAAATCTGAGGTGTTGCGATAGTGCCAGTTGATAGAATCACTTCTTTCGATGCCGTCACGTCGACTTGCTCGCCATTTTTCAAGGTCACCCTAACACCAGTAGCTCGATTATCGTTGATATGGATCTTGTCTACCCTGGCGGACTTCATCACGTATAGATTCTTTCTGTCCTTTATCGGTGAAAGAAATGCTTTTGCTGCGTTAACTCGATGAGACATATCAATAGTACCCAATGCTTTCCCATAGCCTACATAACGTTCTCCGTCAAATGGTTCAAGAATTGGTACATCAAGTTCACGAGCAGCGTTTATAAAAATCTCTTGTAAGTTTGTTTCGGAATAATTGTAACTTCTAATATTCAAAGGGCCACCCTTGGCGCAATGTTTATCTCCCCACTTATCGATGTACTCTTGAGAACAATCGATCGATTTCTTGAAATATGGTAACACCTCCTCGTAACTCCAACCTTCATTACCAAGACGTTCCCATTCATCGTAATCTCGGTCGTTTCCACGAACGTGTATCATTGCATTTATCACAGAGCTACCGCCCAAGGCCTTTCCTTTACCCCACTTGCAATTTCTGTCTTTCATACCTTGACAAAATCCTTCCTGCGGTTCGATATCATAGCTATAATCTTCTGCGGTTCCAAAAACCATAAAAATCGCTCCAGGAACGTTTGATAATACCGATGGATCTTCACCAGCTTCTATCAGTAATACATCCCAATTGCTTATCTCTGTCAATCTGTTTGCTAAAACCGATCCAGCGGTACCACCTCCTGCAATCACGAAATCAAATTCTCTTTTCGAACTTATAATCTCCTCCGTACGGTCCTTTGGGTATTCATTATTAACGCTTAGAGAGCATTGAGCAACGAGCAACGTTTGTAACAGTCGAGTGAATAAAAGATTAGGAGATCCTAGCGCCGCAGATGCACAAGTTTCAGTAAGGCAAAATTCCATTTTTTTCCCCTCGTTTTTCTCCCCCCAGATTTTCCGTCCGTTTCTCGACTGGGTCCGCGACGATCTTTGATCTAAAAAAAAAATTGCGCAGAAAGTATGAAATTTTTGCGACAGTTTTGATCGTTTACATTTTTATTATTTATCGTATTTATTTTTATCTTTTCTTCTTTTTCGTTGATTTTTCATTTTTTTTTTTTTTTTTTTTTTTTTTTTTTATACAAGCAAGAATTACGATGATTATGACACTCACTTATCTCACCAACTTATCCTTCAACGTAGCTTCACCTTCTCTGTCTATCCTTTGATGAAGTTGACTTGACTAATTGTAAGAATAACAATTCAAGTAATGGCAATTAGAATAAAGTAACGTCAATTGAAATAACTACTCATGTTAATGCAAGTACACGAAATAAATCATCATTACAATAATTATTACTCACTGATAGTTCCGTAATAAGCAAACGCCATGGGATGATTGATCTAATACAGATTCTGCATCACGAATAGATCTCGGTGTTATCCCCCACTTTAATTTCTATATCAATTTACGATTCTCGTTTTTTCCTGATCACTTGATCTTCCCGATTCTTTATTCCCACAATTTCTTTTTCATCGAAGCGTATCCTTTTACCTATCCGGTCATGTTGCCACAATCTTTTCTATACCAGATTATGCATCATATCTTTGACAAACAATCTCAAATTACAATCACACAGTATTCTTTTTATTCGATATTCAGTGATATCAATTTCGTTATATCGATCAAATACGCACACACAAGGCGAGGGACAGAGACAGAAACACACATACGCACGCACATATATGTATAATATATTCTGTATGTTTCAATATAATCGTACTCAATTGTAAACAATAATGTTTCTTCGTTTAACAAAAATTCTCTTTTATTAGCTCGAGCTTATCGACATTTCCTGAAGAAATAATTACATAATAATATATGTATCTCTTATTACGTTATTCTTACTTTTTCCGCTTACCATCATATACATATTAAAATATTGTTTATAATGTATAAATAAACAAAAATGTTAGAGCGTATAATAAAACTCATAGGTGAGGAGAAAAAAGTAATCGTTTATTAAGTAATTTGGTGAACAATCATATGAATTAATTATTCGATTACCACGAATTGATAATCATATTGGATGCCTTTTCAGCTACCATCATTATAGCAGCTATTGGATTAGCATTGGGTAAATATGGAAATATGGAAGGATCGGCAACACGAATGTTTGGTACACCATGTACTCGTAATTGCGGATCGACAACGGCATCAGCATCGGTTGCTGGTCCCATTTTGCAGGTACCGGCTTGATGATTCTCCGGTCCAGTCTTAGCTCGTATATAACACTCCCAATATGCGTCCGAGCCGAAGTGCAAACTTGAAAATAATATGGTGTTATTGGCAGTATGTTTATTATAATAATTAATACGAGGGTGAAAAGAAAAAAAAAAAAAAAGAAAAAAAAAGAAAACACGAACAAATAATACACTTACTTCGCACAAAGTGGATGCTTCGCTGTATCTAATTGTAGATCCCATTTCTTCATGGTCGGGGTATCTATGAGCTGAAGTACTTTTTTTATACCTTCGATCAAAACTTTCATGTCCTTTTCATGGGTAAAATAATTAGGATACATTAGAGGCAGATCTAATGGATTGCCGCTGCGCAATTCTAAGGTACCGCGACTTTCGGGAATTACGACGGTCGGTCTAGCGACGATCTTTCTTCTATTGGGACAAGGTCCCTTGATACCATTCGTGCATTCGTTTGGCAAGCCTGTTTTCGGGCAGTACGAACTGAAGCCATCGAAAAATACTTGCAGGTCAGGTATACCAGGAATAGTGTAGTTACTTTCAAGGAAAGCAGTGACCTGAGTTAATCCAGTGCTAGCCAGATCACCGGTTCTACTTTCAAGATATTCGTTCACTGATTGCATGGTCATAGTCTCTACCGAAGTATCTCTAATGGTCATTGGTACAGCAATCGAAACGTGATTGATAAAATACTGTCCTACTGGTAGATCCTTATAAGTTTTAATACCAAATTTAGTTAATTGCTCTCTTGGTCCAATACCGGAATTTAGAAGTATCTGTGGAGATCCCATGGCACCAGCCGTCAAAATAACTTCCTTGTTACATTTGATGACTCTCCTTTGACCGTGTTTGTCGATCAGTTCAACACCGTATGCTTTCATGTCGTAATCGTTGATCAAAACCCTCAATACTTGAGCATTGGTCAGAACTCTTAGATTATTTCTATTGTGTACAGGTCTTAGATAGGTCTTAGGAGTTGATGCTCTTAGTCCTTTCTCCACCGTCATTGGTGCTACCATGAAACCAGTTTGGGTGTACTCCTTCAAACCGTATGTTCTATAACCTAATTCGGCCGCTGATTCCAATAATGTACTAACGAATTCTGGTCTGTGAGAATAATGTTGGATCTTCACTGGACCATTGGGTACAGTACGAGCGAATGAACTTAACATCAATGGATCAACCGGATCCTCTACACGTTGGAAATAGTGTTCGATTTCATCATAGGACCATCCAACGTTACCCTCACGTGCCCATTTATTATAGATCTCTGGATGGCCGCGATAATACATCATGCCGTGCATTGCCCCGGTACCCGAGACCATTTTTCCTCTAGGTACATTACACCTTCCACCTGTATCTGAAATTCCGAATAAAAATTAAATGAATTTAGTTCGATGTTGGACGAATCGGATAATAATGATATATTATTATACCTAAACAGGCTGTTGGATGTGGTCTCGTTGGTTCCGTTTTATATTTCCAATCTAGTGACGAAGAAATAGCGTTCCAAGCCAACCCTGGAATAGCTGTCATGGTTGGTTCTTCGGGACCAGCTTCGATCAGTAAAACCCTATTCCAAGCATTGTCACTTAATCTTCTGGCAATGATAGGTCCAGCTACACCTGCACCAACGACGATGAAGTCGAACCTATGTAAACATAAATATCATCATGAATTCCTTGCCAAAATGTTTTATCTTCGAGCATAGACCTGAGAACTCATCGTTTAGATAATTTACCATTCGTTCGGTACATCGTCTCTGCCCAATCGACGGCAAGGATCGGATATGTCGCATCTCGACATCATAAGATTCTGAACTAAATTCATGAAAGCGGATTGCCCTCCGCAGACCGTGTCCATGTATTTTGTATCTTCGAAACTGCAGCCGCAACATCCCGTTGTGTTTGATATAATGAAACTGTCATAATTTATGCCCAGTTGATTTAGCTGAAAGAAATGACACCGTTTTAACATTAAACTGTACGATCCGTTATTATTTTAATTTTTCTCACAAAATGAAGAGGAAGACGAAGAAAACAAAAGAAACAAAGAAAAAGCAGACGTCATTATTAGCTAATCAGCAACGTACATAATATTTTCATATTTAAAGTCAATGATAAGATTATCACCTTAATACGAATTGCAAATTTTTAGTTGACGGTTCTGTTTTTCCATTTTCCTGTTTTGCGTATGATTTTAATAATACCCTATTCGTAATATACGTTCGTCATTTCGTTCGGCAGAATTTAAAAAGAGAGTAATATTACCGATAATCTTAACCCATATTTTAATTTTAAGCTTGTAATCTTTCGATTTGACCGTCGAAATAACGATGTGTACTTCTACGTGGCGTTTTCATCGATTAATATTTATACTCACCATCGGTGGATTGACTTGCTTAGCGAATGCATACTGCACCAAAAGCAGAAGAAAATCGAGTAAGCGCATTTTAAAGATCCGTATCATCGTACGTCATCCAAGATCATCTGTAAATTAACGAATTTACTTTTTATTAAACCTCTTCGTTCTTTCCTTCTTTCTCTTTTCTTTATTTATATTTTTCCTTTTTTTTTTTTTTTTTCTTTTCTTTAATCCGTTCACGTTTGCCATATATTTGTTCTGTACGATGAATCACGTTTTCATCAAATATAGATCATTTCGTTCTTCATTAATTCTCGCGCGATTAATCATTGAAATTAAATTAAATAGATCTATCACGTATGGTTTTATGAAACGTCATCAGATTCGAAGATAACGAACGACTTAAATAGGTATATAAATATTGCGGGGACTCGCTTACTGATAACGAACTATAAGTGTTAATATATCTCATAGAAGAGATGTTTGATAACCATTCACTATTAATTAAACACAAACGTTTTTCCCACCACGGTACTTACGATCGCGACAGATTTTCCGTTCGGTTGCGCGCATGTAATTTATCATTTTAGAGGATTCATAAATAAAAATGAAAATGATGGTCCATGCACTAGCTAGAAACCTTATGAATTGAAACAAGGAAAACATAGAGAAAGAGAAGGAGAGAGAGAGAGAGAGAGAGAGAGAGAGAGAGAGAGAGAGAGAGAGAGAGAGAGGAGAGAGAGAGAGAGAGCGATACCATCGAGAACGTTCTAACACTCGTTATTGTAGCACCAAAGATAGAAAGTAAACGTTATTCTCATTCCTCTTACTTTCCTTTTATTTTTTACTTAATCGGCACTCTTTATTGCTTGCGATGGAAGAGGAAATTACGGGGCATCGATTATCTTCGATTTCCCTCGATCCTTTCCTTAAATACCGTTGTAGATAATGTGTAGAGAGTTGGTAAATGTTAAATATGATATGTCGTTACATAAAGAACGGTAAATCTGTAACAGGGATCGGATAAATAGATATAGTGGTTCTGCAGAACGTCAATAGAACGGCTAGGGTAGGGTGCAGTGGCCTCACGGCCACAGACATAAGAGAACCAAAACGATAGATGCCTTTCTATACAAATAAGCAGCATGCATGAGAGAGAACGAAAGAGAGTTAGAAAGAGAGAGAGAGAGAGAGAGAGAGAGAGAGAGAGAGAGAGAGAGAGAGCATACGTAATACATCGGAAGTCTTTCCGATAATACTCGTCAGGAATCGTTTAACTAAATACCATCTAATTCGCAATACGTAATCTTCTCTTGGAGTTACACGAAATATAAAGAAGAAAATCGTGACAGGCATTTGAACGGACATATAAGTAACTCCCGACTAAAACGGAAGAACCGAACCGACAGTATTTTAAAACACGTTGACTATCGTATGTCTGACCCGTTGTAACGGAATAAAATTTTCATTATTATAAGCTCGTAATAATAAATTATAGATATTTTATAATGTTTAATATGACACTTATTAATAATGAGTATTCACATTTTAACGGTGATAACCTTTCCATTACGATACACGTTTGATACGTATTAGGCGATTAAAAATGATAATTATTGGATTAGAATGCTGCAATAATAAAATAATGACGTATCGCAAAAACCACGACAGTCGGTGCTACTTTCGTATATATTATTGTGTTATAATTTGTCACAGAAATCTAGTTCTCTTTAAATATTACATTTGTTAACTTTTAATTTAGAAATAACTGGTTAATTGATACACGAAAGGATAATTTTCAATTACATTCAAATTACATAAATATATAATTTCTCGTTGATCGTAATTTCACGATTTAATCGAAAATATCGTTAATAATTTTTATTAATTGTCGCACTTGTTATCTGATTATTTGCTATTGAAAATTTATTTGTTATTGAAAATTATTTTCGTGGTTATATTCGACCTATAATAATTAATTTGTAAATTCCGCAATGAGTGATAATTTACGTGTCTCGTCCAGCGTGGACAGCGCGTTCATGTCTACGGCACAAACGTAAATTTGTTAATCGCGTGATAACGATTTTACGGAATAATCGCGAACTTGGTTCGACTTGATGCGACAAGACGATTAGATAAAGAAACAAGTCACTTATCACGTTCTCCTCCGGACATGGACTAACATCATATTTGATTTGATTAAAGGATTAACACAAAAAAAAAAGAAAAAAAACGCGAGTATGAAAATTGTATCGTAGGTGAAACTATATTTTGCTTCCTCCTCTTCTTTCCCTTTGTTTCTTTCTTTTCTCTTCCTTTTCCCGTTTTCGAAATACCATGAGATATCACGCAAGTTGGACTAGATAATCAGCGACATTTAGATTAAAATTCCGATGTGCGCGGGGGCGCGCGCGCGCGGGCGCACGAACGAAATCAAGTTAGGTACTGACTGAATGCAACCTCCGATTGATCGTACTGTTACCATTGGCCCGTTAAATACGTTTTACATAAGATAAATGCGTGCACGATCGATTCCCATTGCGACTGGCTATAACGAACACGTTGAACTCGAATGTAATGTACGTTGGTGGTAAACGCTGCTGGACGAGTTTACTTCCGAGGACGAGGAAAGAAAATCGAGATTTTTATGAAAGCACGTGTCGTTCAAAATCGATTGGATTTCGTTACGGACTAGTATTAATTGCATTGATTAGTGATAAGTACGATAGAGGGGAAGAAAGGGATAGAGAAAGAGAATGAGAGAGAGAGAGAGAGAGAGAGAGAGAGAGAAAGAGAGAAAGAAAGATCGTTACCTGATGAAATTCAGTGGAACGTAGCGCGGCTGATGGTGAAGTATCGACTCAAGCTTGCCGGCTCGCAAACATTTTGGAAGCATTTGGAGCGTCGACGAGAACAAAGAAGAAACTAAAGGGGGAACGAACGGTGACTCGAGTCGAAAGGCGCGCGGCTACGAGTCAATGGTGGCTCCTGGACGGTCAACAGGAAGGTTGCTAATCGACTCAACGACCAAAAATATCGAGTAGACGCGAACAGAGGAGGCAGACTGTAAGAATCGTCCGTTTCTCCTCGGGGAAGATCGTTTGGCAAGAGGCAAACGTTGTTAGCCGCATATCGGTTAACCCGTCAGCCAAGCCAACCGACGAAGCTAGACGGACTAATTAAGAATCCTCCTTCTTCTCTTCTTTCCACTCCTCGTCCTTCTCTCTTTCGAGGGCCAAAGAAATCCCTCGTGTCTGACTGCGGTGAAACATCCATGACGTGACGTCATCTTGCTTCCACTCTGCGTTCAGTCGAGTCTATTCGGTCCAAGCAGGATGCAACGTCGACGAAAGTCATTCCGTCGACGAAGAAAGCTGAACAACGAAATTATATTGTGCGTGTGTATACACACAATATATATGTATATATATACATATATATATATATATATATATATATATACATATATATATGTGTGTGTGTATGTATGTATGTATATATATATATATATATATATATATATCCCTTTGCATTGTAAGATGACAATTGACTTTTCTCTATAACTCTCGAGTCATCTCTAACATGATGTTTCATTTAGTTAATAAAACAAATCAGTATTTAAAAATTGCTTTTAAAGTATATGTGTATGTATGTGAAGCTATGAATTGGCCAAGAACAAACTAGGAAAATAATTATAGTGCAAAAGGATGTGTGTGTGTGTGTGTGTGTGTGTGTGTATTCTGTTTCGTTGTCCGGCTTTCTTCGTCGTCAAATGACTTTCGTTGACGTTGCATCCTGCTCGAATCAAATGGATTTGTGTATACAGGGTGTCCGTACGTAGACATCCGAGCAAATATCTCCTAACTGGTTGGTTACACTAAAGAAAAAAATGTTATTAAGAAAAATTTGCATAGCTCTGAGTCACCTACAAGTTTTTTTTTTTTTCTTTTTTTAAATCGATATTTATAATATTTCTTTTGTTCCATTATTTGCATATGTTGTGATTATTGGCAATCAAAATCATATGTGATAAAAAATTGCTACTATGCACTGTTTACGAGATAATCGACATCTTAACGATTGACTAACAACACATTCATACTGTACTGTAATTGATACTCCATACTATACAAATATATTATTTATAAATCAAATAGTCGTGAATTTGACGAGTTGAAAGTCAGTCAGAATCTATTCGGTGTAAACGAGTTAAAAATATTATATAGTACGATGATTGTTTTTCAAATTGTCCCGTGGAAAAGCAACTATGCACTTTAATATATTTAAGATTCCAATTAACTCGTAAACAATGAGTAATAAAAATTGTTCACTTTCACATGATTTTAATTACAAATGATCGCTACTTTAGGAATATGCATAAAAAAATATTATAGGTATCCACGTAAAAAAAAAAAGAAGAAAAAACGACCTTCATAAGTTGAAAAGAATCGCTTTTTCAAAAGACAAAATTAATTTTTAGACGAACTTTGAACCTTGTAACTGACCCAGGTCGCACAAATTTCTATTATAAAAAAACTTTCTTGTAACAAACTTCTCACGAGATATTTGCTTGGATATCTATTAACGAACACCCTGTATATACATACACGTACGCGAACCGATTCTCCATGGACAATAATAAGAAATAACGAACTATTACACGATCATCCTGCCTAATGCGCGAACCTTTCAACGAATCGAGAAATCCTTTGAATCGTGCACGTACCCAAAACTTTAGTAAACTTTTTCGAGTTCGTGAAAGAAAGTAAAATTAATAAAAGAGGAAGAAAAGAAACAAAAAAAAAGAAAAGAAAAGAAAAGAAAAAAACAAAAAGAGAAGATCTCTCGATTATGCAAGCCTGTATTTCGCTATACGAGTCTATAACGATTCGCAACGCACGAGGATGGTGAATCATTGTCTCTCTCTCTCTCTCTCTCTCTCTCTCTCTCTCTCTCTCTCTCTTCCTATGTTTTTCTCTTTTCTTTATTTCTTTTTTCTTTCACTTTTCGCTTTACCTATCGTAAGATGTATGATTTCACTTGTACTCGAGGAAAATTAAGAGGTAAGGCTCGTTGCGAAAATCAACCACCGATACGATCTGATTATTCCTATACGGTTAATTGTTAACACGGTTTCGTAGGATTATGAGATCTTACCAGATTGTTGAAGAGTTGAAATCAGGTTGATTCGAGTTCCAGCGAACGAATAGAGCTTCAATTGGTTCTCTTTTAAACTATAAAGGGAGATGAAATGTAGTCATTGTAGTAGAAATTATGTGGCACACTTGAGCATACATATGGAGAATTATTTATGTGTTATAATATAAATAATATTGACATAGCATATGAGTAAATGAAAATTACCGAAATGTAAAAATATTCTTCATCAATTATTTTAATTTGCACATGTGCGCAATGCCAAAATAGCTTGATAATGTAACAAGATATATAGGTATATACGTATTTATTTAATTATCTTCAATAATTTTTCGAATATACGATAAGATCTAGTTTACCGGACAAAATTTTACATTAAATAATTCGTTGATTTTGCTTATCACGAATGATCTTGGCCGTTCCAATCCTCCTTTATCATATCGGCGCCTTTTTCCGCGATCATTATCGTGGGCGCGTTAGTATTTCCAGAGATTATGTTCGGCATGATGGATCCGTCGATCACACGAAGACCTTGAATACCGTGTACCTTTAATCGAGAATCAACTACACCCATGGGATCCCCGGCAGGTGCCATCTTGCATGTACCAATTGGATGATAAATCGTCATTGTGTAATGACGGGCGTGACATCGCCAGTAATCATCCGATGAAAATTGAAATATTGAACAAGCTGGTATTTTATTTGGATTTGCCCGAGCATTGACGTTTTGCATTATTTTCGTTTGACTTATCCTATGTGCAAACTTCGCGCCTTCTATCTGTGATAGAAACAATATTTCATAAATGTCAGATTAATATCTAGGAAGGATATATTTAATAATAGTCTGTCGAAAAATTTTAACCGTTCATGTTGAGATACACTAATTTACGAAGGATACGTTCTCGTTAATATTTCGTTCTAATTTTCAAAATCTTAACAATAACTAATAACTTATGTTAAATATATTATGTATTAACATTAGGATATAGGAAGTCTTCATCTTTACCAGAACTTCAAGATCGCGAAGATCGTTAAAGTAATTGGGTACAATGATAGGGTGATCTTCGGGATTCTTCGTTTTTAATTTGATATAACCTCTGCTACGTGGTCTCAAGAGAATCGGTATAATAGAGTAAGAATCCTGATAGTTGATATTTTTGAAAACTTTTGCATAGAAATCATCCGTAAGACCAAATATTCTTTTACTGAACACACCGCCGTCTAAATTCATAGAAGCCGCTGAGATAAATAACTGAATATCTGGATAATCTGCGGAGACATTTGAGTATCTGAAAATGAACGATATATTCTATAAAAGTAATCCCGAGTAAAAGTGTTTGTAAGAAAGATCGATAAATGCCCACGACGCTTACTTGGTATTAATAAAGGCCATTGCTTCGCACTCGGGTGCTGTATATAAGGGACCACTTTTTTTCTTAGCAAATTGTCTTACCGATTTCAGGGAAATGAGCTTTGGCAATACGTAAGTGAACTCATTGAATTTGTATTTTTCTGGTGGATCGACCAAATAAACGATACCTCCTATCGCCACGTGATCTTGAAGATTCGTACCAACGCCTGGCGTGTCTTGGATCAATGGTATATCCAATTCTTTAAGATGATCCATTGGCCCAATCCCCGATAGCATCAGCAATTGCGGCGACTGTATAGTACCCGCAGCCAAAATAACTTCGAAATTCGCACGAACGGTGTATGTTTTTGCATTGTTCCGAAACATCACACCGTAAGCCGTCTTTGAATTTTCCTTTATCAGGACTTTCTCGACGATCGAATGCGTACATATATGAAGATTTTTTCTTTTCGATGCCTTCCGAAGGAAAGCTTTAGAAGTACTGCAACGAAGACCGTCCCTTATCGTTGCATGAGAATACGTGAATCCCGTTTGATTCGATCCATTTATGTCACCTATTCTATACCCCATCTCTTTGCCAGCTGCTAATAAATAATCCGTCACAGGAGTTTGAAATCTGAAATGTTCAATGGTCATCTCTCCCTCAGTCCCATGATAAACCGGATCTAAACCTTTGATTTTGTTGCTTTCCGATTTTTTAAAATATGGCAGTACACTATCGTAATCCCAACCAGGATTACCTTGATCTCTCCAATTATCGTAATCCTTCTTGTTGCCACGCACATAGAGCATAGCGTTTATCACACTGCTCCCACCTAACACCTATTAACATAATAGAACATTGACTTTGTCAATTTCTCCGAACAAAATTCCATTCAAGATATTAGTTTGTAAGATTTCACCTTTCCTCGTGGCCAGTTACATTGCCTATTGTTCATTCCCAGGCAATAACACGATGACGGTTCCGTCTTAAATTGCCAATCTATTGGGCTGACTTGATAAGTCGGAAAAATGACAGGGATATCCGTTAACATCGGCTCGATTCCACCAGCTTCTAATAAAAGCACCGTCCAATTTTTGTTCTCCGACAGACGATTAGCAATAACCGATCCCGCTGATCCACCACCGATCACCACAAAGTCATAATTATCCGAAAGCTTTCTCGGTGACAACGTATTTATTCGATTATCGTGATCGACGATGTCCGGACGATATAACAATACAAAGATTTTTAATAAAATTAGAAAACTCTTTTCTAATCTATAAAAAAGCGCGATTTGTAACGGAGACAATTTTTTCATTCTAATCATTCTTAACGAATGAAAATTTCCTTTCTATTAAAAATGAAATACCAACGATCGATGCTTTCTCTTTGTGATACACGGAAAAAATGTAGGTTCCCGAGAGGCACGTGCCCACATAATATGAATACATAAATTGACCTCGATGTTCTCTTTATTCGTCGTGTCAGCAATCTTACCGTTTCGAATGAATTCAATATCGATGCAAAACTTCGATAATTATGCATTTAACATTAAATATTTATTTCATACATTATTATATATCTTTACATATTTTTTTACAATTATTCATTTTACTAGAATATATCATACGATAACGTATCTGACGATACCGTCCTAAAGAAAAACGATAATATACATAAATTACAATTTATGTTAATGTCAAATACATAGTCTTATATCAAGTTTTTTATTGTACTTCACGTGGAAATGTTGTCACAGTCATTTGATATTCTGCACGATGTTCGATAAATAATAATTGAAAGAAAGAAAAAAACTAATCAAAATTTATTTAATTATTTATATACAACATCGCTTGTTTTTAATCTATAATTGCTTTAAGGAAAAAAAAAAAAAAAAAAAAAAAAAAAAAATGGTTCAGATATCACTTTCCGTAGAAAAGTTCTCCTCCAGCTTGATAATGTTTTTTTTTTTTTTTTTTTTTTTTTCAAGTACGTGCCTTAGCCGCGATTCTTTTTCTTTAACCAGTACTGCTTAATCATGTCAGAACCCTTCTCGCCGATCATTATCACCGGAGCATTGGTATTACCGCTGACAATGTTGGGCATGATAGAAGCGTCGATAACACGAAGGCCACTTACTCCATAAACTCGAAGCTCATTATCGACCACTGCATCTGGATCCCAATACGGTCCCATTTTGCAAGTACCAACAGGATGATAAACCGTATGCGTATAATGTCTAATCATACATTCCCAATGTTGATCGGTATACTGTGGTATATCCTGACAATTGGGAAACGGTTTCGAATAAAGTTCACTACCGAATCTTTCAAAAGCTCGAGTTTTGCTGAGTGCAATAGCGATTTTGGTGCCTTCGACAAGCGTATCTATATCCTCACGTTCTTTGAAATAATTGGCATAGATCAACGGATGGTCAAAGGGATTTTTGCTTCTTAACTTGATAATACCTCTGCTCTTAGGTCTCAAAAGCATTGGTAGGACGCTCCAAACGTCCTTTTCGCTGATCGGACCGAAAACTGCATCGTAAAAGCTCTTCTTCACCCCGTCGATCTTTCGTAATTGTCTACCGCCATCGGAATTTATCGAGCCCGATATGAAATGTAGCTCGACATCTGGAAAATCTTCCGTTGCATTGACGTACTTGGTATTGATGAAGGCTAATCCTTCAACGCCACCTAGAACGGTCAAAGGACCATCACCTAAAAGTGCATATTGTATGACAGCTTGCACATTGTGAAGTCTCTTCTCGACCATTGAAATTTCACTGTTCACACGGAAAGCGAGACCACCTAAGCCAACGTGATCTTGTAGATTGTGACCTACCTTTAGGTCTTGTATCACCGGAATACCGTGCTCGACCAAGTCTTTTCTTGGTCCCAAACCTGACAGCATCAGGAGTTGGGCGGAATTGATGGATCCACCGGACACTATCACCTCTTTTTTCGTATACACGCGAAAGACTTTACCATCTCTGATAAATTCTACTCCGTACGTTCTCTTCGAATTAGGATCGATCAGTATTCTGACCACGTGTGAGTTCAACGCAACGTGCAAGTTCTTACGAAGTCTCGCAGGACGTAGGAAGGCCTTAGATGAGGAACATCGACTGCCACGTCTTATGGTACCCTGTGCGATCATGAAACCAGTCTGGTATTCCCCATTTATGTCACGATTTTCATAACCCATCTCTTGACCAGCTTGAACGAAGGCTGCCGCCAATGGTGTATGCCATGGTGCTTCTTGAACCGTCAGATAACCACCCTTGGAATGATACGGTGTACGAGTCAAATATGGATTTTGATTGTCTTCGGACTTTTTGAAATAATAAAGTACTTCTTTCGAATTCCAACCAGGATTACCCTGCTGCTCCCACAGATCATAATCCTTTTTATTCCCACGAAGATAAAGCATGTAGTTTAGAACGCTGCTACCACCGATCACTTTACCACGAGGCCAGTTGCAACGTTCATTTTCCATTGCTGAAACGATTGCAATACTTTCATTGGTATTCGATGTAGCAAGACTCGACAGATTTCTAACTCTTTCGAATGAAAACTTTCGACGCGGGCTCTATACGATCACATTACGTTCTATGTTAGTATAGGAAAAAAGAAAAATTATCAAGATCCAGTTCAGTAATACTTACCCAAGCAATAAGTACCCTGAGCTTCCGTCTTATACTGCCAATCGAGTTGAGTCAATTGAAGATAACCAGCTAGAAGAGGTACGTCCGATATTTCTGTCTCCTGTCCTCCAGCTTCTAAGAGTAACACGTTCCAGTTGTTGATTTCGCTTAAACGATTCGCTACAACGGCACCTAAAGCGGATATGCATAGTAGAAAATTGTCGACAATTTTCATCGTTCTAGATCTCGTCGTTATTCGGTCGACTATTGAATATGGTCTTATTAATGTGTAATGTAAAAGAAAAGAAAAAAAAAAAAAGAAAGAAAAAATAACTGTTTACGTGTCCTCTTTAAAAACATGAAATATTAATTATAATCCGACTTAGGAAAGTTCATCTGAAGTTTTTTTTCTCGATACGGTATACGATTACAATCTCACTTGATAATATCATCGAAGTATAGTGATTAACAACCATTAAAGTTTAAAGTAAATGAAATGGGAAAATTTTTCGCGATCAAGTCAATTGATATTGAAGTATCACAAAATAATTCGATCTTAAATATAGACGAGAAGTAAGGAGATCTCATAAATTCAATAATTATTTTGACGATAGGTAGGTACCTGCTGATCCACCACCAACCACGATGAAATCGTAAGATCTTAATAATTCTTCAGAAGGAATATCAATAGGTGGTGCCTCGTTGTCTAGAACCTCGTAATGGAAGTAAAGTAGTGCTGCAGTTAAAACTGAAAAAAACCACGATAGGCCAGTGCTTGACGTGGAAAAGCCTCCAATCATTACACTTTCAGTTCCCATTATGATTTATTTTATAGCTTCTGCAAAGTAAAGTTGATTTTATTTACTAGGATACGAAATACTTTTCTTTTTCTTTTTTTTTTTTTTTTTTATATATAAAAAAAGATACAATGGAGCGTATAATTTACAATAAATCGAAAGCATTTCCAGGACTTTCTTAAGACACGTTGTTCCCGTAGAATCGATACCGATATACTGAGTACCATCGTATCATCGTTTAAAGATTCAACTGACTCGAAACACCATGAAGCATGTCGTTACGAATAACAATGAAGCAGTATACTTTCGACTGTTAAGTAATTCACTGTCAATGCAAACTTCCGACGATTTTCTAGACGTCACATAGATTAAACGTCGACAGAGTTTTTAATCCCTATTATTTTTTTACTCTCACTATCAGGAGTCTATGGGTTATATTTATTAATTCGTGGAAATTCGAATTTCATAAAAAAGAAAAAGACCCCGTCAGAGAATACTTCCATTTGATGTGGAACATAGTTCCGATATATACCATCATCGCACAGGTTATTGTTCTCTATTCGATCGCAATTCTTTGTTTTCCCTATATAACACCGCAATCATCGCACAGGTTATTGTTTTGTATTCGATCGCAATTCTTTGTTTTCCCTATATAACGCCACAATGTCTTTGAGAGGTTTCCCCGTTCGATTTCTCGATCGTTTTCTAGGTTTCTGTGCCGCCACTTGTACGATTCTAATTCCAAGATCGTTTAAGCGCATTAATAACGTATATTACAAATTATTTTCCGGGGAACGAGTCGGCGAGTTCCAAAAAAGAAAAAATAAAATAATGTTTTTACCTTCGAAATGAAAAGTTCCTTCACGGTATCACGTACATAATCCCTTTTTATGTTTCATTACACAACGATCACGCATCTCACAGGCACGCACTTCTGAGGGATATTATATTATTTCAGATAATTAAAAAAAAACTAATATACATGCTATTACATAATTTAATTACGTTGTTCACAAATCGCACCTCTATAATACGATTAAATAACTAACCGTATTCATGTAAAATTTCGTAATAACTTATCTTTCCACGCGAAGATTCGTATTCTCTAGGTCGGAGTAAAGAACTAAAGAATATAGACTTTAGGGAGAGGAGATGATCGAACGAAGCCGAAGGGCAGCCTCGTAAGAATGACCATGACCTTACTACGGACACGACTATCAGCATGCTGGATCCATTGAGATTGTATTCTAGAGTCATACGGTTACCTTCAAAGCGAACGGGTTTCGAAGCTACGTGCCTCTCGCATAACGGTCATCGACTTCCCTCTCTGCCTTTCTCCGTCACATCTCTCTCTCTCTCTCTCTCTCTCTCTCTCTCTCTCTCTCTCTCTCTCTTTACATTTCTCCTCTTTCCTTCTCGAGTTCTCTTTTGAACAATTTCCTTCTCTCGTCCTCAAAAAAATAATCGAAATATTTAGTCAATCCTAAATCTTGATATTATTTCGACAATAATCATATAACGTGCTCTTCGTCGTCTTCGTCGTAATCGTCATGTTATCATCATTATTATAATCATCTTATAAATTTTTTTGAAAAAAAGATCAAAAAAGAAATTAACGCTATACGGCGACGGTAGTAAGTCTATTAAGGAAACAATTACGTTTATCAACTTGTTAAAGAAAAACTGTTAACGGAAGTAAACTTCCCTCATCATTTTTTGAAACTTTTTTCTTTCGTTTCTTTTTTCTTCCTCTTTTTCTCTTATTTTTTTTTTTTTTTTTTTTTTGTTTAGAATAGTCACGATATTCAGTGAAAATATATTCTTGTCGCGATACTCGATCGAAAAGCGTTCAATCCATTTTCGTAAGAAGAATGATTTGAATGAACGTGAAGAATGGTATAAAAATTTCGTTCGATCAAGTGCGTTACGTGAGACATCTCACGTAAACGAAGGACGATTGCGAGCTAATGTTCGGGGAATCGTGTTCTTGACGTCACGAGCCAATGGTCTCATCGTGAAGAACGGTACGGCCTCTCTACCAAATGACCTACTTTTAGTTGTGACAAGTGCAGGGGAGCGAGCCGTACTTTACGAAGCATCAGAGAATAGAGCCTCCCAGTTACGATGTTGCCTCATCGACAATTAATAAAAATAATAATAATAATAATAATAATAATAATAATAATAAATAAAAAAATAAATAATTTATCGATCAATAATTTAGCCTCAAGTCCGATTTCTTGTCCTTACTCAAAAAATAAAAATATTTTTCTTTATACTCGAAGAGTATCTTTGATACACGAGAAATAAAAAGATTTCTTTATAAAAAGAAAGAAATGATAAATGCTAAGAATTTATTTCCTATTATTCAAGGTGAAAGATTGAATTCGAAATTAAAATATTTTTCATAATCTGATAACCGCATGGTTGGAATAGATCACGCATGGCGCCTCTAGGCCTATCCGCGTATTAACAACTTTTATGATAGCCAATTAAATAGTTTGATCACTTAAAAGTTATGTATAGTTATATGTATAGTTATTGCTATTCGGTTCCAGTACGAAATGGGTTTCATAGAAACCGCATAAGTTCTAGATCTATGCTGTTTGATTTATAGTCTAAAAAACTCGTTTCCATTTACGCTCACTAATCTAATGAGAGTGGCGAGTAACAGTATTTTTAGAATTAAATCAAATAACATGGCGCTGGATATTGAAATGTTCATTAGTGAGATTGAGAAACGACCAACAATATATGATAGAAAATTGAAAGAATATTCTGATAAGAATAAAAAAAAAAAAAAAAAAAAAAGAAATTCTGGCTAGAATTGCGTTGGAAATTTGTTGAAAATTGGAATAATCTAACTTTAGCAGATAAGAATGAAAAGAGTGAATTCCTTTTTATTTATCGAATAGATTTAATTTCGTTCAATACATTATGTAAATAATTACATCTTTTATATTCTACAAAAGTCTATGTAGACTCATTCGTGTCTTGAGATCACATTAAATTGTGAACGACATAAAGTTTTCTCTTATTGCCGTGTAATGAATCTCAATGGCAAGATGAAAGAATTTGCTAAATATATTCTCTGACGTCAACATCTCGAATTTTGCCTCTTGTTTTATAATAGGAGCGATACTTTCCGGAGGACATTAATAAAAAAAGTCTCTTCGAAACGAATTATCTATGTACTTTTTCAATACTGTTGCAAAATTCAATATTGGTATCGGATGTTAATATGAAATATTCGCAAATTTTTAACTAACAATCTATAGTTAAAAATACTAATTTTTTATAAGTAAAATTATTAGTTTTTTTTTTTAATTATAAGTTTCTATCGGGATATTACGTCCTCTACAAATATCAGTGGCATTGGCCGTATATTTACATCATAGCAGTGTAAATCTTTTTTCACGGATAATCAATTACAAAGAAAAGAAAAAAAAATAGTGAAAAAAGTCAAGTACATGCTTCGAATGAGAATGTGACGAACAAAAAAGTGAACCGTCTGGACCGGGAAAGAAAAAGAGGCATAAATATTTATAAGCCGATGTATTATTATTCCTGTGCGATTATATCGAAAGTAGAAACATCCAACAACTATGAGTCTACGATAAGTAACAGAAATGACGATGAAAATGTAATTGAAGAAACGGAGGATATAAATCGTGTCTCCCCTGTTACCTCATTGAAACCTACTGTCAATGTAACTGAACGAAAGAAAGTTTCTAAAAACACGTTAGAGGAATCGTTACTGCGAATGCTAAAGGGAGTAAAATGACGAGGAAAAGGAAATGGATGAAGACAAATATTTTCTTTTGTCACTGCTCCCGTCGTTTAGAAAACTTAACGAGGAATAGAAATGCATTACTCGCATAGAGATAATAAATGTTATAAGCCGTATGCGTTTAACAAGATATCACCGTACTCAAACTGGTTCTAATCTAATGCCTTCCGATAGGAATATTTCTTGAATACGTGTGTAATAATACTTTTTTTTTTTTATTTTTACAATAGAACAATCTGAAGATCCAGATTTATTTTAATGCAGATTTATTCTAAATCTGAAATAAGAGGTATAGAGAAGATCTTTTTTTCTTTTTTTCTTTTTCGACGTTAAATTGGTTAAATTATTATATGTATATTTTTAAGTTAACTTCAAGAATAATATTATCATCTATTTCTTTAAGTTAGTTATAGAGAATCTTTTTTTCGATTGCATAATTAGCCGTAACGTAACGTATTTCTATATAAGATTCCGAATCCAATAAAAAAAAAAAAAAAAACCTTATCATAACTTTCAACACTCGTTCGAAAATAATTAAAGAACTTCTCGTGTACACTCGCTTAAGCCGTCGAACAGTTTATAAAATTGTCCATTACAAAATTTCACGTCTTATTATTATGAACAAACCCAAAATAATCTTTTTCCTTTTTGCTTTCCGAAATGGGAGCACAAACTATATTTAATCATCCAGTGCGCGCGTACCAAAAGAAAAAAAGCAAATCCAGTGCGCGCGTAAAAGAGAAAAGCAACGTTTAAATTATCGAACTATATAATCGTCCATCGTAAATGTAACCAGCGCGCGACAAATCTAACATCCTCGTTTGAGTGAAAAATAAAAAAAAAAAAGAAGATTAAATCGTTCCGAATTTGTTGATATTCCATGACATTATTATCGCGATTAAAGTGTAAATTCTATCATTGCAATTTTTTTTTTTTTTTTTTTTTTATTCCACAGGAGGATGCTGCGGATCAATGAAGAAGAAGACAATAGTTGGCGGTTACGTTTTCACTTGGTGGTTCGTCACAGATGTCCAGCGATTGTCGCTCGAAGTAATGACGCTTAATCCAGTTTGCGAGAACGTCGAAACAGCCCAAGGAGTACCATTGACCGTAACCGGAGTGGCCCAATGCAAGATCATGAAGGCCGACGAACTTTTACATACTGCCAGCGAACAATTTCTCGGAAAGAGTGTCCACGAAATAAAATCAACCATATTGTCTACCCTCGAGGGCCATTTGCGTGCAATATTAGGTGAGAATGAACTTCTACGGTCGGATTTATTAATATTTTCAATGGCTTTATCTCGTGATGCTAGAAATGAAATTCGTTGCCACGTATCGTGAAAATAGATCGTGTTTATCTACGAAACGAAGGAAAAAGGGTCGCGGGGTTATTGACCTACTATAAAAAGGATGATTGAAGAGTTAGCTCTAAGGGGTGAATGCTCTCTGACGTATCTTTGGACTACCACTTTTGTATTGCAATCTGTCCTTTTATTTTTCTTTCCTTTCTTTTCCTCCCTTTCTTTTTCTCCTCGGTCCTTTCTTCTCGATCATAAAACTGACGAAAGATATTTATTTCCAGGCACGCTCTCGGTCGAGGAGGTTTACAAAGATCGCGATCAATTTGCTGCTCTCGTACGAGAAGTTGCGGCACCTGATGTCGGCCGTATGGGTATAGAGATCCTTTCGTTTACGATAAAGGACGTGTATGATGACGTTCAATACTTGGCGTCACTCGGGAAA
The DNA here is from genome assembly GCA_911387685.1 of Dolichovespula media. Classification (NCBI taxonomy): domain Eukaryota; kingdom Metazoa; phylum Arthropoda; class Insecta; order Hymenoptera; family Vespidae; genus Dolichovespula; species Dolichovespula media. The sequence goes on along the minus strand of OU426852.1, from coordinate 6,910,553 downwards.
GCTCAAACCGCAGCAGTTAAACGCGACGCTGACGTTGGTGTCGCTGAAGCCAATCGTGATGCTGGCATACGCGTACGTTTTTCTATTTATTTTTAACTTTTTTTTTATTTTTTTATTTAGGGAGAGAGAGAGAGAGAGAGAGAAAATAATCATCCAACTCCATCAATATTGTTTGTTCCTTTTTAACGGAACTCTTTTTACCGAGGAAAAAGTTTTGCTTTTCAAAATATATGCTCGCTTCGATGGATCCATTATTCAGCGAATTGGTAAATATGCTTAAGCAATAAAGATCGTAAAATTTGCTTGTTCGCAGGAAGCCGAGTGCGAGAAAGCGGCAATGGACATTAAGTACAACACCGACACGAAGATCGAAGATAACGCGAGGCTCTTCCAATTGCAAAAGGCTAATTTCGATCAGGAGGTCAATACTGCTGTAAGTGAAACCATGCGTAATCACTTTTAAAACGTATTAATAAACGTACCTATAAATTACTTTTTTTTTCCTTCTTCTCTCTCTCTCTCTCTCTCTCTCTCTCTTTATTATTTCTTCTCATTGTTTTACACTTCTATAGAAAGCCGAAGCCCAACTCGCTTACGAACTACAAGCCGCAAAAATAAGGCAACGAATACGAAACGAAGAGATACAGATAGAAATCGTCGAGAGGCGTAAACAGATCGAAGTAGAGGAACAGGAGGTACGTCGAAAGGAACACGAACTTCAAAGTACTGTGCGATTACCAGCCGAGGCAGAACATTATAAAATTGGAAAAGTTGCCGAAGGAAAAAGGTGAAACTCATGTGCAATATTTTTTCTATTTTCTTTTATCTGGACATTATACTAAAAGAATAAAATTTATGTCTTGATAACGTAGAGTAACTTAACTTAATATAAAACAAAAAATAATTAAAATATATCGTTAATTAACTTTGCAAAATTAGCCGGTGATTCAATATTGATAGTGAACCGAGTCACGTACTTTTCAGTATACTGTTTTCTTCGTTTTTTATTTCTGTGGAAAAATTACCACTTTATGCGACTATCCGATCACTTACAAAGAAAAAAAATATAAATATATAATGGATATGTTATCGTACGTTTCGTTAATTTTTCATGAATATTTTTATGAACTCAAAATAGCACGAAAACAAAATACCATTATTAAAAAAGAAGAAGAAGAAATATCAATCTAACTTAATTTAACATGATTATAATTAGAAAATTAATAAGTGAGTACCGTTGTTTACGACTATCTTTTTTTGAATAGAACTAAAATATTTTTTACTGTAGATCATTTTCAAGATTTTCTAATTAATATTGAAAATAATCTAATTGATATGAAGTATCAAAATAAAACATATTCTTACACGATACACGTAAAGATTCATTATTACACAAAAAATTTTTCGCAACATTATTTAACATCTATTAATGTGGAAAATATTTTCTTACATAATGAAAAAAAATTTTTTTATCAAACACAAATGCGAATTTTTAAATATTTCTATAAGAAAAATATATGACTTAGTCCACTTAGTCATAATTATCGATCATTAATATATCACGTATAATATATTTTTAAATGAACAGAATGCAAACGGTGAGCGCAGCTAAAGCCGAAGCCGAGAGGATTCGATTGATCGGAGAAGCCGAGGCTCAAGCTTTGGAAGCCGTTGGAATATCGGAAGCTGAGCGTATGCGGATGAAGGCTGCAATCTACAAGAAATATGGCGAGGCGGCGATACTCAATATCGCTTTGAACGCCCTGCCGAAGGTAAAGAAACTAATCTTATACATATATATATATATATATATATATATATATACATCATATGTGTGTATACTAAACTTAACTTCCGTTCTATAAGCTTTTGTAAAAAGTTTTCTCATACTTACCTTTCCTTTTCTTTTTTTTTGTTTTTTATTTTTTTTTTTTTTTTTTTTTGTTATGTACGTTGCTTCAAAACTTCAATTTTATACGCGAGTCGTTGAAAATCTCATGTGAAATATTTCACACTGTCGTGCGATAACCTTTTGAAAAAAGATCTTTTCAATTTTCGAAAACTCATTACTCGTTGACCTACTTTCGGTAGGCTGTATTAGATTTTGTCAAATAAAGTAATCCTACGTATAATTTACTTCGATACGATTGCATGAATTGTTTTTTTTTAATCGTTTCTTTCTCCGATTCGTAGATCGCTGCCGAAATTGCAGCACCGTTAGCAAGAACGGAAGAGATAGTATTGTTAGGTGGAAGTGATACGACGAGCGGTGAAATCACACGTTTGGTGGGTCAAGTACCTCCGGCGGTTCAAGCATTGACAGGTGTCGATCTTTCAAAGGTAAAACTTTCGTTGTGGATGTAATTCGAGCTAACATTTACGTAATACTATACATTCCACTTAACATTTATTTATTTTTCATTAGGTTTTAGGAAAAATACCAGGTGCGAAGTAAGACATCGCGCCTGATAGATGAACAAAGCGACCAGGCGAATAATTCGCCAGAATTTCTTTACATTGGAACAAAATCTTAACTGCCAAAGACTCCTCTGCTAAACTCCATTATTTACCGACGGTATTTCACTTTTTCCTGTTTCCCGAATCACTCTACCTCACGTTCGAATGGAACGAAGTCGAATAAAGAAAGAGATAGAGATAGAGATAGAGATAGAGATAGAGATAGAGATAGAGATAGAGAGAGAGAGAGAGAGAGAAAGTACATTTCAATTTATGTTCTATAAAGATGCGTTGATTAAAAATCGATCGTATTATCAACAAGCTATCTCTAATTTTGACGGACAGTGAACATGCAACGCACAGTTGATACTTCTGTTTTCTTTTTTTTTCTCATTCTTATTTTATTATTGTTATTGTTGTTATTGCTTTTCTTGTTTCTTTTCTTTATTCTTATCGTTTTGTCTGTTTTTTTATTTTTATTTTTTTTTTTTTTATGCTTTCTTATTGTAAAGAATCCGACTCACTCAATCGCACTCGCATATCACGCATTTCTTCCTTCCGCAAAAGGCAACTCTAATTGTGGTTTTTCTTCTTTTTTTTTTTTTTGTTTATTTATTCATGTTTTTTTCTTTTTTAATTCCAACCCAGACGCCCACGCATGTATTGTATGTACCAATTTAGGTAAGAAAACTTGAAAGGAGATCGATCGATCGAAATTTGTAAGCGTTGTTAAATCTAGACGATTCGACGGCGTGCAACAGACGAGAGAACGTCCCGAAACGCGGCGAATACGAAAAATTTATTCTCAATCGCCCTTCGGACATTTAGTAATTATATTAAAATTGATTAGCCATTGATATTACGAAGTAGCGATCGAAGGTAACGCTAATTAATAATTTTACGAGTCTATTGTGATTGAAATTTTCGATCATTGTGTTCAACCTATGGTATATGAATAAAATTAAATCAAAGAAAAGAGAAAGGAGAAAGAGAAAGCGTAGAAACGCGTATGGGATAAGATTATGTCGGATACTTTTATTAGACGTTTGTATATACTTATTTAAGCGATCGTATGTATGTATCTACATGCTTACAAAGTGATCCATTTGAAGCGATGATTTATCGTGAAATAAACATTTTGGAAACTTCGACAAACCGGAAAAAAAGAACGTACTAAGTAAGGACGGGAAAGAGGGGAAGAAAAAAACGAAAGATAAACGGAGAGAAAGAAAGAAGCATGTTCATAAATTTGATTTCTCAATGATTAGATTTCAACCGTCGAAGTAATTCCATTATCTCGTAATGTACATTACTTTAAATGAGACACTTTTGTACGATAATGTTAACCGAGATCTCCGTTTACGAAATGGGAGATACTTTGTTCTAATCCGTCGCGTTAAAAAATCTACACTGCATGCTCTTGTACTACGTATCGGAACTAATGCGGCTTTTCAAATGGATAATAACATATTCCGAGCAGAACAGTGCCAACCTGTATATACCGATATGATCTTAATGGTGAGAAGGAAAATTAGAAAGGATTATGAGAGACACACTGATCGAAACTAGAATCTGATATTTTCCACACGAAGAAAGAGAATGGATCATTAGATCTTTCTCAAATACATCGTATGTATTCCACATGTATATACATCTTTGAAAGGGAAGTTAGGAGTCGTAAGATTGTCAGCCATGAACAAGTCTTCCCAAAATAAAATAAACCAATAAAAAAATAAAAAAGAAAAAAGAAACGGAATAAAACAAAAGTAGCACATTTAGGGCAGTACAAAAGAAGAAAATAAAAAGAAATGATACAATAAAGTAAAATAAAACCAAGGTGTCATCCCCAATGGCACGAAAATTAATTAAGCGATAAAATCGTATATGCGACCAAATGAGACGAAAGGACGTAAATTCGTTGAAAATAATCAAATTATACACTCTCTTCGAACATCGTATAGCATGTAAAAAAAAAAAAAGCAAAAAAAGAAAAACGAGAAAGAAAAGCAAAAAAAGGAAACGAAACAAAAGAAAAAAGATATTTTTTAGCGAACAATTAGCGTGACCGTTCCGATGCATAGTAAAATACGAGCCAAAAATTCGCTTAACACTATACACACACACACACACACACACACACATGTATACATATACACCATAAATATACATATATACTTATACACTTAGTTTCAAAAATTCTTCGAGTTGAGAATAATAAGTTCTCGCGCGTAAGACATACACACACATACACACTCACGAGGTGTCTTTAAAAAGATAATTTTAAATAAAGGATTAAGATCAGATCTTAGAAGGTGTTCGATCGTACCATCGAATGTCCAATCGACGGTAAAAATTCGATCAATTCCATCAAAGAGGATACTCAAGCTTGGATAGCTTAAAATAATTCGACGATAGCTTACTCATGTTAAAAATAATATCATCAAAGTTTCAATCGTCACTTCCAAGATCGCTCTAACTAACAATAAGTGAACAAATTTCGAACAATTTTTATTTTTAATTCGGACTTCCTTTTATTATTTTTCAAGTTGATCACGTAAGAGAATCCATATTGATCTTTACATTTCTTCGATTTATTTTTTTGTTTATTTTTGGTTTTCATTACCTTTTTAACCCTTTTCGCTACAGCGAAATCATAAGCTTGTTCTTATAGGTAAAGAATATTTAAATTATACGATGACAAAATAAAAAATGTATAATAAAAAATATATATATATATATATATATATATATATATGCCCATAGTAACGAAAGGGTTAATCAATATAACGCTGACTTAAATGTTAGAATCATTTTTGCTTTGCGATTGAAAAAGGTAATGCATTCGATTTAATCTTTAAAAATAACTATTGTACACAAAATGATATTTATATATTATATTATACATAATTAAATATGGACTCGTTCAAGCCTAGCTAAGCCAATTATTTACGTTTAACGCTATAAATTCTGTATTTCCAATACAGTATTTTAGCAATTAGTTTTAAGATATTAATTTCGTCGTTTTATATCGATGTACTACTCTCATTGTTAGTAAAACGGTCTTATTATACTACTAATCCATCTAATCAGATAATATATAATCATTATTATTATTATTTTGTATCATTGTAACTAACAAAGACAGCATTAGGAATCGCATGTATTTAATAAACAGACCGTTCTTATTATACTCCAAATGTTAATTCCAAGCAAGATTGTATATTTTACATTTATTAAGAAAGATTGTTTTAATATTAATATTATTATCATCATTATTATTATTATTATTATTATTATTATTATTATTATTAATATTATTATTATTATTATTATGCATTCCGCTTGATTTATATGCATGCACTTTTATTCTTGGATGATGATGATGATGATGATGATGATGATGATGATGATGATGATGATGATGATGATGATGATGATGATGATGATGATTATGATGATGATGATGATGATGATGATGATGATGATGATGATTGCGATGATGACGATGATGATGATGAAGATGATGATGATGATGATGATGGTGGTGGTGGTGATGCTAATGATGATGATGATGACGATGACAATGACGATTACGATGATGATGATGATAATGATGATGATAACGAAAACGACGGCGACGATAACGATGATTTAATGACACATAATAATTACAATTCTCTGTATAAAACAAGATACGACATATATCATAGAATGAGCGCGCGATTTATCATGTGACTTATTTTTTTTCTTTCTCTCCCGTAATATCCACTATATAAGATCTTGCTGTATATCGAAGAGGGAGGCCGTATAATAAATAAAAAGTAGCGATATGTCGTATCGCTTACTTATTATTTTTTACAATGACTTCTTTGTAATGACCAAAGAAAAACAGCTAACAGTCAAACGATTGATATTATTCGGACGCACAATTTTTTTTCCAAGTTCTTTGACTCAAGTTCTATTCTCGTTTGAATACAGAATAATTAAACTGGTGCCATAATCTTATGCTCGATATATACATACTTTTACCGTCTTCGATATACATACATACATAAGTAACGTACACGTTAGATTTCGAAAGACTAAGGATCTTCGTTACATCAGCGTATTTACATACTACTCTACGTTTTAAGATTCTGTTCGAGAGTCTTCTACTTTCTAATACAAGAGAATTCTATGATCGTTGGTCTAAACAAATGTTCTATATATATTGTAACGATTATACTATGTTATACATGGTCTCACTTAAAAAATCCGAACCTTTGAATCTCAAACCTATGTAATGGTTGCCTTAAAATATTTTACATTTGATAAAATCTTTTTATGATACGTAGTAAACTTGTCATATGTTTATATATATGACTTAATATATATGGCTTGATATGTATGCATCTATAAATTGATTATAAATTAAGGACCAGTTAAATATCGCATTTGTTATAAACAATAGAAAGTAAATTTATCAAGAAAAGTTTCATGATTTCTTGTGTCAAATATTTTAAGATTACGAAATGAAAGACTCGATTTTCGGTTATAAACCGGGTTTTATTATTTTTACTTTTTCTTATGGAACATCCTGTATTTTCCTAATTATTTAGATATTTTATTCGATTATCTTTTAAAAATTGTTGAACAAGTAGAGGCATAAAGTTAATAATTAACGAGATATTAGCGTGTATAATTATATAACCAATAGTACATAATTTTAGATGTAAACGATCTTAAGAGGCTATGAAAAAAAATGAAAAATATACAAAACAAACTTACAAATAAGTATAATCACTATCTTATTAAGGCTATTAATTGAAAACAAATAGTTTCAAATTAATTTATAATAACGAACAAAATAATATCTTACTTAATTCAATAAATCTTCAGTGTCCGTCATTATCTTATATACACTATTGACATCATGTAATCATACTTCTTTGTTCATGCATTTTCTAACATTTCAGCTGTTATTTGATTGATGGCATTCATCATTTCTATTTGCAATTCTATTTAATTTCTAACTCTTGTTTGATATATCTTATCTTTTATAAATCCCCACACAAAGAAAATCTAATGGTATTAGATCAGGTGATCGGGATGGCCATCTATTAAATTATGACATATACGATCAGTTTCACTATATTTAACGTTACTATTTCTTTCTACGAAATATACTTCAAACGTTAATATCTCGTTAATTATTAACTTCGAGTCTATATTTTGTTTGATAATTTATTAAAGATAATTAATTAAGATATCTAATTAATTAAACATATAGTATGTTCCATAAGAAAAATTAAAAACTCATTAAGCTTCAGATTTAACAAAAAGTTGAGCGTTTTTATTTCATACTCTTGAAATATTTAACACATGAAATAATGAAACATTTCTTAACATATATATATACTTTTTCCTATTGCTCTTAAAAAAGGAGATATTCAATTGTCCCTACATTCATAATCAATCTTTACATGTAGAGGTATATGTAATTTTAAAAAGATGTTAAAAGAGGAAAAACTATACAAAACTTTTATGCGTTGTATCGAAGGTTCTCAGTCGAAAAATATATTGTAATTAAAGTCCATCATTGTAATTACTTAGAATATGCACTTTGATGTACATACGTGTTGGAATTGTTCATTGTTGCATAAGTAAGCGTATACATCGATGTCTATGTCGTGTGCAAACAAATCATCAACTCTCAAGCAAAGATCAATCTCTACATGAATGCTTATATTATTGTTGTTATTATTATTATTATTATTATTATTATTATTATTATTATTATTATTATTATTATTATTATTATTAACTATTATTACTATCATCATCATTCTTATTCTTATTATTATTCTTATACTTCTAATTTTTATTATTATTTATATTATTATTATTATTATTAGATGAATCCAATCGTCGTACGAACGCACGCACGTTCACTTGCCATTTTTTCTTGTATGAAAAAAAAAAGAAGAAAATCTGAAAAGAAACCAAAAAAAGACAAAGAAAGAAAAAAGAGAAAAAAAAAGAATTCCTGTGTGAATCGTTTACAGAATTTTTCATAAGCGAAGCGCAAAAATAAGCGCGCGATTTCTCGTGACTAGATCTTATCTGTGAATACGACCAAACCAAATTAAAAAAAATAAAAAAAGAAGTAAAGAAAACAAGCAAGAGAGAGAAGCTTAGGCGAGAGGAGAGGGGAGGATACTGAGATCTAGTTAGAAATTCAAAATTTACCAGTGTTTAGGATGAATTAAACTAGTCTTTTGTAAACTACAAACACAAAATAATATATAATATATTAATATATAATATATTAATATATAATGTATTATATATACACATACATATATATATATATATATATATATATATTTTCAGAATTATGTGCTAGAAATGTCTGAACGCGTAGATAGAAGACAATATAATAACTGTGTCACGTTCTACTGTAATTGAAAGTAATGAAATACGCAATGTGAATTAGCGCATATTTTTAATAAATGGATCGTAAAGTAAACAAGTCATCGCGTATATGATATGCATACCTTTCAACGATGAGACATTTATCATAAAAGGAATTATTCCATTCTAAATTTATTTAATTCAATTGACATCCTTTCTTGATTTTTCTTTTATCTTTAAGACCATTCTGTTTCTGGGTACTATGTCTATTGAAAGGTTTCGTTAATGACATCAATTACAAATTCATAAACGAATCTGTCGATAGACATATTTATGTATATAATATTTTAAACGAATATATCCAAAGTAATTTGAGGTTATGTGAGAATCGATAAAAGGATATTTTCCTAATATACTTTTTATTTTATTCACGAATAAATATAACATTTTTTTGTATTCTAACAATTTACAGAATCATTAGCTATAAAGCAATCTATTGGTCGTGTGATAATTGAATATGCAGAATTTTTATATTAAATGAATTCTTGCAACCGTAATTTACTTATATATGGAATAAAATTATCTGGCATTAGTAACGCATACATTTACAAATTGATATCCCTTCGTGTTTTAGTTTTTCCTTCTCTTTATTTAAAGCAATGACAATAAATAAATAGCCAAGGAAATTTTTTTTACGATAGATGACAAAATTAAACTTAAAAACAATATATCTTTCGGTACAACAGAACATACAATAATTTGTCAATGGCTTCTTTGACATCATCCTCCACGTAGCAATAGATAAAGAAAAAAAAAAAAAAAAATTGAAATCAGAGTGCTTGTAACTCATACCAAATTACTTATTGTATTTGCATGAAATCAATTGATTAATTGATTGATGCACGTATTTTCAAGTAAAATCGTTAACAATCACACTCAACTATGTAACATTATTAAATCGCAAAACGATAAATATCCTTTTCAATTGATGAATATCTCTTTCAAAAGAGATCTTAAAACTAAAAATTGCAGGTATTGTATAATTTCTGTTAATATAAACAAATGAATATTTTGCTTTGCCAGTAATAATATATAATAATTATCAGGGTCCAAATATCAATAATCGTTCATTTTTGTTTACTTTTTCAATAGTCCTACAAAAGTCGTTTTCTCTAAAAAATTTTTTTCGAGAAAATCTATCCACACCTTTAACGGATATCAACGATTCTGTTTTCCATTTTGTCAACACATCTAATAGAAGAATTATGTTGTGAAATAATATTTTATTTATTAAACCATATTTTGTGATATATCGAGTTTATAAAACGAATATTATATACTTTTTCCCTCGATTTTATTACAAAAACATTGATCTATCCACCGGACACGTAATGATAAGTGATCATACTACCTACATCATTATTCAGAAAAAACATAGCTGTAACCGTTGTATGCAGGCTGAAAATGAGCATTTGCAAATTCGTATCACATAGAACACTAACTTCGATCACAAATATAGACATCTATGTTATTAATTACATACAACTTCTAAGTACGCATCCACATTGTGTTAAATATCATAAATATATGTATATGTGTGTATATATCTATATATATATATACGCGCGCGCGTGTGTGTATATACGTGTGTAGTAATATGTAATGTTTAGTAACTGTACACTACACATTTGTGACTCGTTTCTTTAAATTTCAATTTAATTTTACGTTTTATAAAAGTTTCACTAGCAAATATTCATGTGTTCTTTGTGTCAAATTAAACTTATAATTCCAAATACTGGCAAAGCAATTCCTGGTCTTTGTATTGGGTAATAGATTATTTTATCATACGTCTTTTGCTATCTTCTATTCCCCAACGTTATTCTTCACGTAACTAAAGTGAATTTTATGTATCTATTAAAGTTGTACGATAATGACCTTCTCTTTATTAACTATTCTACACCAATCGTTTTGTTGTTTTGTCATAATGAAATTGGAGTTGTACATACCATGCCTATTAAATCAATAGTGCACAGTTAGGCATAACCCCATTGAAAAATATACATACTGCAAATTATTTAATATTCTTAATAACTCAGTGATATCTCTGGTATAGAAGGATTTAAATGATCCAATTAATCTAACAATCTATGTTGGAAACTAGTAGATTGTAGCGTTTTGCATAATACTTCGTTCATATTGTCATAACTGACTGTTCTCAGGCAAAAAGCATTAAATTCGATACTTTTCTTTAGAATGAAATCATAATTGCTATGAAAGCGCATAATAAAATGCGTTAAGCACTTTCTTGTATAGTTTTCATGCTAAATAAGAAATCTGTTTAGTTATATTATAATGTTCTACGTGGTTTCACTATTAATTCTATAAAGTGAAAACTTAATGGAGATAATCATACCGTTTTTTGTGTAATTAATTTTCTATATCTCAATTATGATACAAATTTTATCACATATTTACTAGTACATACGATTAAATCAGTAATAGCGTATTTCTTACAAGCTGTGTTGGACTCACTTGTAAAAACTGCATGATCTGTACTCTTTCATCGTACCTTTAAATATTCTTCATTATCATATCAAAGTATACGTTATAACTTTGCTATTGATACATTATAGAAACTATATAGTATATGTGTGCATCAGTTAAGAAGTTTGTTTTAACTTATATTCAGAAAAATTTTAAGGGATGCATAAAATTTTTGCCGGATTATAACTTATAATTTATAACTATTAATTTTTTCATTCAAAAATAGGAAACTTTTTAGACACGTGTTTAATATAATTTAAGCATGACCGAAGTTATTAATGCTCAAAGTTGATTTGCAGTACGGAAAATGATATTTTTTTTCTACATTATCAGGAAAACATCAAGATTTGATAATTAATCTAACATTTCATTAGAAGATTCACTATTGGAGGTACTTTCAGTTGACGACGAAGTGGAGGATGATCTGCTATTGTTTGATTCATTAGCAGCCCTGTAGAGTGTGAATGACGAATACACATCGTAAATAATAATTATAAGATTAAACCAAGTACATCCAATTTTAATGAATTGTTGCCATACCTAAAGAGAGCAGCTAAACTTGGTCTAACAGTATCTTGATTTGCTTCTGCAGTACTTTGATCGCCTAAACTTTGTCTACAAATTGGACATGTTCCATGCTACAAGAAAAGAAAGAGTTATATACATCAGTTAATATTATTTAACATTAAAAAGAATAAATATGTTGAAATCAATTTTATTGGATACTTACAAGTTCAAGCCAAGGTACAATGCAAGGTGTATGATAAAAATGTTGACACGGTAGCTGTCTAACAGGTTCAGCTAATTTGAAATCTTCCCAACAAACAGAGCATTGCAATTTGCTGTCTGTACACGAAAATGAATTGTAGTAAAGTTAAGAATGATGAATTACATTTTGCAATAGAATATCACTTACCAACTTGACTTTGTGTTACTGTTGTCTTAGGTATTGCATCAATTTGTTTTTGTGGTAATGGCGGTGGTCCAGTTCCATCCATTTGATTCAATAACTGTGTGACAATAGCATCCAATCCATCCCGACCCCAAACATAATCTCCAGGGTTTCCCAAGAACAGTCTAATATTGAATCTATATTATTCGATTTTATTTTAGTAATACTAATATAAAATAAAAAGACAATAGCTTACGTTTTGAGCGATTGACATTATGATTGAAATAATCTGGAATTTTACAAATATTAAAGCAAAATTAAAATCTAACTTGTGATCTTATGAGGACAAGCACACAAATGATATCACAAATATCTTCAAAAATTGTAATTAGTACTTGTTTTATGAAAATATTCAAACACCTGCGTTAAATTAATAATAATGCTGATGATAAATTTTTAAATAACCAGTTATCATCAATATTTATAATTTATGTATGATACCTTACAGTGCTTAATGTTCTCAATATTTTGATTTTCAACATGACTAACTGAAATTACAAGACCACAATTTTGGCAATATATAGAAATAGGTATTAAAATAATTCTTTTCTAAATTAATATATTCATATTATTATGTTATATCTCAGAAAATATATAGTAAACAAAACTAATGGTAAATACTAGAACGTTTTATAAAATTTTAAAAGGAAACTAGCATAGGAAATGGAATGTCTATTAAAGAATTGAACAAATTTACATGCAAAAATGTTAGAATATAAATAGTGGGGGGCACCATGTATTAAATAAAAAATGAATAATGTTTTGATCTTTTATGATAAGCAACTATAATATTAAAAATGTATTTGGTAGTACTACATACACAGGTGGTTGTCCATCTTGTGTAACTGGATGGCCTAGACCAGCTCCTGACAGGTTAAGTATGAAGTCTTGAATAAAATTTTCAATAGGCATTGCATCTTGTCTTCCACGACTGCTGACACAAATACATACATTAAATAATTAAATATTGGATGATATTAAATACTCAAAACAGAAATTTTATATTGAAATTGAATATATCAATGTACACAGAATAGTATTGTAAAACTTAATGCAACATAAAGCATAAAAAGTGTAAACTCTCTGGAAAATAATTAAGCTATTTTTTTCTACTTTTCTTTTTACATTTCTATTTTCAATAAATATATATATTATGCATTTTTAAATTGTTTGGCTCATTTGCATATGTTCGAATACAGCATAGCTCAGCATGGAAAGGTCCCATGAAATTTGGTACGATATAACACACCATAGCACCTACATACATTATTATTACCACTACAAAAGTATTAATCATTGATGATTTCCATTAATTTCTTTTTCAAATATTTTTAAACTCCAGCATAAATTGTGAAATTACAATAGCTGTACCAAATAAACCAAACACACAATTAGTGTACTAGTAATTATAAGATATAATATTGCTTTAAGCATGCTTCAATCTACTAACTAAAGGAATGTATTATTTTTATTTATATAATTAAAATGTTTGTGAGATACAAGCAACATATACTTAAAGATACTTTCTAAAAGCAGTTGATTTTTTGATGCAGTTGTGAGTTAAAAAATAAACAATGAATGTACAATAAAACAGCTGGCGATAGGTGAGTGCATAAGGTTGTATGATTAATCATAAGTAATTAAAATTAAAAAATAACCTAATTAGTTTACATTTATATTGCAATATTCATTGATAGTTATTTGAAATTTACTCAATTATTTGTTTGATCAATTAAACGAAACATTTGGACACAAAATAGTTTCTTAATAAGCTGATTAATCTATTGTCAGACTAATCATACAGGCCTCGTAGGGTCATCATGTCAGTAAATGGAATACCGATGGCGCAGAAGCCCAGTGCGGGAAGGAAGTGCAGTGTACCTGCCGGAGCGACGAGTATCTGGTGTATTGCGTGACCAGCTAACTCGTCTTCTGCCTTCTAACGTATTGCTTCTGTTACCTGCACGTGGTTGCATATTAAGGGTAGGAGATTCCAATATCATTTCTACAAAATCACGATCAGTAGGGTAGCGCTGGAATAATTAAGAAAGGGAATTACACAATACTGTATATAATTTTTTAGAGTTTTTTTAAAATACCTGTTTTATTTATTATTTTCTTAGCGGTTATTTTATTTTTTTAATTTACTACAATCTTCAAAATTATTTAAACAAAGAACTAAGTCATACGACTCACATTATAGCCTGGAATATCAATAATATCAATATCGCTTAGATCTTCGCCACTTATATCCATCCCAGAACCATTGTCGTTGGTTCCAACCTCCAATTCTTCTATAAATCCACATGAACATCTTGGACAAGTGTAGTCCTACCCGATATTTAAGAAAGAAAACTAGAGTTAACAAAACTTGCAGATTATAACTGCAAATGGTGCAATCGACTAAAGCTATAACATATATTGTAGAAGCTGAGAATCTAAAATGAAATTATCATATGTAAGTATCAAGAACAAAATTGTCTTTCTACTCTAAATAGTTAGTTTGTTAAATACAAAGCTTACATAGAGATAGTTTTTCATGAACATAGTTATACACATATAACTATTTTCAATGACAAGAGAGAGAGAGTCTAAAGTATAAATACTGATATATATATAGTATTGTACTGATAGTACATGTATTTTAAAAAGAACTTTATCTATAGTTCATTGATAAAGTTAAAAGTAAAAGCATATATTTTAAAACTTTATTTATATTTTTTATAATAATAATAAAAAGATCGTCATCTATCGATATACTTATTTCCATTCATTTTTTCATAATATCATTTAGTATCTAGGACAAAGAAGGACAAGCAAAATAAAATATTAAAACTGTCATGTATTACAACGAACATATTGTCAATTTGACCGACAGTTTTTGAAATTAAAATTATGCGTAGTATAGGGAATGATTAAATTATTATTGTAAGTATGGATGCGTGGACTGATCCGAAAATTTACATAAACGTTTTACGCTGCATGATAATAGGGACCATTAGCGTCGAAAAAAGTATATAACGACGCATAGATTTCTGCCTTTTAATCTGATGTTATACCTGCGTGTTAATAGCGTGACCAAATGTACATGTATTTATCTTTGAAGAAGGGAAAGAGTTTATTTTTGTGCCAGAGGAAGGCTCTTGAAGATTATTAAAGTATGAGCATCGAAGAACATGGCATTGTTTCCGATAGAGGGGTCAGGGGATAGGAATTTCACACATGGTTATACTGACAACTTGCAGATTAATGTTGTACTTTCGCTGGCCGTATTTTAGATGCGCATACGAATTACAACAACTACAAGCAACATTAGAACATACTTACGGGTTGTAAACACTCAATTTCATCGATGCATTTATGGCAATAAAAACGGGACACCGGAGTCCCGTCCACAACGGCTTCAGCCATGTTTTACGTGTCCTTCTCTCTCTTCTTCCCTACTTCCTAAAGTGCGTAGTCTGACTCATATAGCAGAAGTAGATGGCATAAACTACACGTAACTTCGAGATACTACGTTCCTTCGCCGAGGATGGCTGGCGCGTGTGCAGTAGTCGTATGTATTATTATTAGATGGCGTCATTTCGTCTCGGTATATTACGCAATGATATACGTTAAAAAATATTTTACTCTACGAAAATTGAAAGGTCGTGTTTTGTAATCGATAGGCTAACGTTAGACTTACCCATTATCGTCGTCGTCGTCGTCGTTATACGATTACGACGACATCATATTTCAATGTTCTCTTACAAGTTCGTTCTTATCAATTGAAGGTAATCGTTTCTGACTAAAGATGTACGTACCTATACCGATTGCAACGACTTTAATCGAATACGTTAGAATATCAAATTCTTCTTCTCTAAGGATTATTTCCATTGGTCGATTCGAAATGCAATATTCGTCTAAAGAAGTCAATCCAATCAGAAGTTGTATAGCTGAACTAACATTGGTCGTCGTTTGTTTTACCTTCTCCTATCTTACGAAGGAACGTCATCGCCGAACGACATTCTTTTTTCTTTTTAATTTTTCCCTTTTTCTTTTTTCTCTTTCATACGTAGATATATACTGTACGCATGATGAAATTCTTCATTATTTTTCATTTATAATTAATCACGTCATTATAACAGCGACGAGAGCATTAAGAAAAATCTCTACGATCTCTGTTGAGAATTTGACAATCTCATCGTGCGGCCAGTGACGTACCTAACGATATCCCGATCATGTGATTTCACGGTTTTGTCCTGTATTTTGTTTGTTCTTATTTTTTCATTAATTTTTTTTTTCTAATATTTATTTACGCACATTCCCCTGATCAATATTTATTATAAAATAAAGTCACTCTTTTTGCCTTCATTCTGATATCTTTTGTTTTTAGATGTTTTTTTTTTCTGTTTTCTTGAGAACGAGATAGAATACGAACGAGAAACGTGAGTATCGTCAAGATATTCTAGTAAAGTAATATAGATGGCTCTTGCGGAGGGATTTTGTTATCTGTTTTATCTGCATAATTATATTCTACGAGATAAAACAAGATTTAAGATCACAAAGGAAAGCTTATTCTATTATGACAAAATCTATAATGAATACTTCTCAACGTATATTGAGGTTGAAAGTTAATGTAAATAAATATTAGATCGTTAAAAGTAATTGTAAATAAATATTAGATGGATTCCGTTCGATAATATATCATACAGTTATCAACTGAGTCACGTCAATAATTATCTTTTTGTGATAACATAGTGGATTTGTCGATAAGTATAGATACCTTTAGGAGTTCTTTTTTCTCTCATATCTTATTTATAATACCTTACAGTCATCTATATTCTCTTAGGAATATTTTCTTTAAACTAGAAACGAATCTAAATTTCACGATTCATTTTAATATTTTAATATATATTAATACAACGATATTATCTATATTGTTCAAAATATTTTTAGTTTCATCTTACATTAATATTCGTTTTCTAGTTAGGAGTAACAATGTTAATATTGTATTATATAGAGATCAACGAGTGGTTTATATCATGTTTCATTGATGAAAATTGAAAAAAAAAGAGATAGCGAACAGCAAAAATAAATGTGTATATATGTATGTATATCTATACAATATCGAAACGTAGCCATTATAGATAAACATACAATTTTTGCAAAAATGTATTTAGAAAACGTTATACAATGAATGCACAGATTATCAGCGCATTAGAAAATATGAAGACACACAAATACATATGTTTCTCTGAGGGTACACATTAATTAACTAAAGAATATACAAATTATGTCGGTACTTATTTAGTGTTATAAAACTTCATTTAATTTTTTTTTTTAGATTATAATATTTTATAATATAACGATATTAATAAAATAATATAATGAACAAAATATTTTATTTATTATTACGATCAATAATATAAAAGACTTATTTTGTATTTGTAATTTTTCAAAAACATCTATTATTTTTGTCTAATCCACATGAAATTTGTTATAATTACTCTTTATGATCAGATGAAAAGTTTAGGCGAAAATATTAACTATACAGAAATCTATAAGGTTTTTCAACATTGATAGGGTGTAATTAATTAATATAAGAAGAGCATTGAATGATCACGAGTAACTTTACTTCAGAAATTCACTCGTGATTGGTTTCTTATTTTTTTTTTTCATTTATATAAATAAAATCCTTTATAGAAAATTATTTATATAACTAAAAATATTTATATGTATATAAAAGAATCTTATCCTGATTTATTATCAGATTTGTTTTGTACGCGTTTATAATTATTTTCACTTTGACGAGCGAGGAAACATTATAGATATTTTGACCATATTATCATTATAAACAAATCAATTTTTTTTTGGCATCACCAGAAAAAAATTGAGAAACATTACTCTTGGTTATAGTTGTTGCCGTTTGATAAACAGCAACTTCAAGGATGAAATATCTGTTTGAGCAAACTTCATACCACGATTCTTGGATCACAAAGATATGGAAAGTCTAAAAAGAAAAAAAGATATGATAACACGCTTACTTTACCGATATTTTTTTAAACGGACGTCTACGTTCGTTCTTGGAATAGTCGTAACAAGTATTTTCTTTGAACGAACCACCGATTATCTCTGTGAATCCATTTTTGACTGGATAAATGATGGGGTGAGTGATATAGATTATAAATTCTTTCTTTCATTTTTTCCTTTTCTCGAAGGACATCAGCGATGTCTTATCAGTAATATGTATTAAAGAGCATTTACAGTGATTAGACGAAATATTTTAGGACAGATCAAGATACCATACGGAATTTTTAGTTATGTTTTTCAATAATTCAATAATAATATTTCTTTAAATAATTGGAATAACTATTTATAACTATGAATTTTGGAGTTATAAATAGTTAGAGGTCCATATTAGACGTCCAAAGAATAGTTTTTTTTTTTTTAATCACTGTACGCGAAAAGTCAAAGAATTATTTGGGAATAAACCTTTTCAGAGATTATGGACGCACATAAAACATCGATATGAAAATCCTCCTTTGGTTACAAATGTGGAAAATAAGAAATTGTCGCCCGGTTTGCAGGACGATTTGAAAAAAGAAATTTTCGTCGGAAAAAAGACCGACTAAGTTTAATAGGCAATTTCTTTGCAGTGTTTTTTTTTTTTTTTTTTTTTAATATAAGTACTTCGCTCGTATAGGAATTTCTTATTTATATAAAAAAACAAATCTATTTGGTTTCGAATAGTGTGTTATAATTGTAATCATAAATAGCATAATAATCGGTTGACTTTGTTTTAATTTTAAATAATTATAGTTAAAATATTATTAAAATATGGTGCTGAGAGAGATATGCTGTATTTGTAGAATATTATTATTTATATAATACATTTGTTTCTACAAATATATAAGAATTACTTCTTATTGTTTTTATCATGTCGCATATAATTAGATCGTTTTATATGTTTATGAATTTTATATCAGTTTTGACTAATTAATAAATAACATTTAAATAAGTGTGTGAGATATATATCATTCAGCAAACTAATGTATATGTTAATATAAAAATGTGTTAATGTGTTTAAGTAAATTTGATATCGTATCATTTTCTGAGATATGCACAGTGAAGATTAATTAATAGCGAATAAAAAATTTCTTTACGCATAGAAATATATATGTACAATACTATCGTTGTATTACCAAAAAATCATGAAAATCTTGATAAAATGTAGTAGGAGTAGACATAAGTAAATAGTCGTAGCAAGAGAGTGATGGTTTATTAACAATATTTCAATTAAAATATATCTTAATATATATATTTTTTTTTTATAGAAAATATCAAGCTTCGTGGACCAATGCAATTGAATATACATAATTCATTAGAAAAGACATAGATAACCTTTGTATATTTTTGCGTTTTCTCTTAGAAAACATTACTATTGCCATATTATGGCCGTTTCCGTATCGTAAACAAAGTTTTTCTATATTTCTAAGAAGCACAGAGATAATCAAAGCGATAGAAGTTATCGCCCCACTCTATATTATTCTAGTATCTTACCTTTGATTCCCTGTCAGATGTAGATATCGTGTCGATAAAGAAGGATGAAAGGAAGTGAATTTTACGTAAAATCTAAAGTCATTAGAGTCATTTAAGATCATATACATCAGTTGTTTATCAGAATTACATAGGTAAATATATCAAACAAATTCATAAATAGTAATATTGAATTAATAGATAATTATAAAAATAAATTATTCATATAAAGATCATGATAAGCTATTGAACGTATTCTGGAATTATTTAATGTTTCTCGTAAGTACATAAAATGATGTCAAAGAAATATTCATACATTCTTTTGAATGAAATAACTTTTTTATACCAAATAATGAACTACGGAATCTTTTATAGGCACGAAAAAATTAGTGTGTTATATGAAATACGTTCAAAACTTAACATACAAATGTTCGAGAATTGATAAAAAAGTTGCTCATAAAGTATGAATTGAAGCATTTAATTAACTTTCGAATAGTTTCGTCGGAGTAATAATTTGCACGTTTCAAAACCAATACGTTTAATGTTCTAGGATACGAACATCATGAAAAAGCAAATAGTACTTGTCACACTTTGCACTTTAATTTATCTGACAATATTCGCAATCGGGTCATTGGAGATCAGTTATGCCAACCGATTAGTTTTGAATAGCAATGAAATTCACAAGAGAGACATAAGCCAGAAGAAAGAATTAGCGTTGCATATAAATATGGAGGATGAGTATATTCCAGAAATAGATTGCGAGAAATTCAACGAATCGTTCAATTTTTCACATACGATTATAAAAGTATTAGGAAAGAACTTCCTTAAGACTCCTTTCATAACATGTTTGAACTTTGATGGAAATCAAATAGAATCAGTTGAATCTGGTGCATTCGATAATGTACCGGCTTTGGAATATCTAAATATGGGAAGAAACTACATTTCTTCTTTATTTTCTTTCAACGGTCATGATAACTTAAAAATATTAGTACTGGCAGATCAGTCGACATATGTGAATGAGTTGGAAATTATCGGAGACTATCCAGAACTTCGTTATTTAAATTTAAGCAATAATAAAATATCGTCGATCAAATGGCAAAAAAGTTATCGGTGTCCATTTCCTAACTTAGAACATTTAGATTTATCTTATAATAATATTTATGAATTTCACGTTAACACTGATAATTATTTCCTATTCGACAAATCCATAACGCATCTTAATCTGAGTAATAATAACTGTATGTACATTAATCTTCGTACTTTTACGAATTTAATTGAATTAAGATTAGATAATAATAACATAGTGGGTATCAGTGAAAGTTGTTATGGAGGGTATGCATGTGTCAGTGAAATGCAAATTTTGAAATATTTTAATATATCCAATAACAGAATAAAAGTTTTAAGTAAGAATGTATTTATGAATTTACCTGAATTAGTTATTTTGGATCTTTCGAATAACCAATTGGAAGAAATCTTACCAAAATTCTTTTATAGCATGGATTTACTAGAAAAATTATATTTAAATAATAACAGATTATCTTCAATTCATAGTTTAAGTCGCTCGTCAAAATTATCCGTTTTATCTGTAGCTTATAATGAGATCCGGGAAATAGGCCCTGAAGGTATAGGCAATGTTTGGACTTTAAGAAAGTTGTATTTAGATCATAATAAAATTGAACATATTAACGAAAGTACATTCGCTACCTTGGAATCACTAGAGGAACTACACTTAGACAGTAATAATTTAGCTAAATTACCGACCGGATGGGCTAACAATTTAAGAAATCTACGTTATCTCAATTTGTCGAATAACAAATTTATGTTTTTGGAATCTTTGTCGCTAACCCAATCTTTACCAGTAATAAGAATAGACTTAATAAACAATAACTTTATTCATATGATAGCGGAAAAATTGCGAAATTTACCTGAAAATGCGACCATATACTTGATCTCGTCACCTGAGGACAATGAAGTATCTACAGATAATTTATAGATTACTAAAATATAAACTAATTTATATTTCTCCAAGTTTATGTATGTATATGTTCATGTCTTTTTAGTATAGGATATGGTTTAATAAATATAATAAAACTTGATGTTGTCTGATTGTATTACGAAATGAGATAAATAAAACGACGATGTTCATACGAATTATCTTTTATACTGATTTCCAATAACTCTTGAACGTTATTCCATTTTTTCATTGCATTTAAAATAATTCTATTTCGATAAAAAAGTAGGAATACGACTGATTAGAAATTATTTTTTATTTACAGATTGTATTCATAATGTGGCATCCGAGTACGTTTATTTTCCATGTGGCTGTTATTAGCATGGTGTATCACGGTGTATTCGCTACGAAGATATCGTTTTGTTCAGAGAAATTCGAAGAAGATCTCAGACTCTACTTTGAAGAACCGATGGACAAATGCGACAATCCGCAAAACGAAAGTGTAAATCTTGTTAACATGGGGTTGCAAGTTGTGAGAGAGAATTTCATCGGAAGCGTTAACGTGCGGTCTATCAATCTCGAGGAAAACAATATCGTTGATATCTCTTTGGATGCTTTCAAAGCTGTACCAAATTTGTCCTGTCTCAATATTGGACGGAATCGTGCAGTTAATATCTTCAGCAAATTTCTAAAATATTTTAACCACCCTTCATTAACGAAACTGAATTTATACCAGGCTACTTCAAAAAATACTTTGGTCGATTATGTAAGTCAACGTTCGTCGATCTCGAACCATGAAACTGCAATACCATCGAAAGGTTACCTACCTCATGTTACGCATTTGGATATGAGCAGAAATAATTTAATAGATTTTCCGAATTATCTAAAACCTTTGTTTCCTCGCTTGACACACCTTTACTTGTCCGATAATAGATTATACCGTAAAAGTTACTATATACCAGCGTCAACACAGGTTTTATATTTTGAAAGAAATCAGAATACTATTTTCTTGTCGGATATCCCAATAAATATTACCGCCTTATTCATTAGCGAGAATTCTGTAAATGATTATTTCAGGCGGTTTACTAAACTGAATGTTTTGTCTTTTCGTAAGTGCAAAAACTGTGATTATTCACTGATTAGTGAGATCGGAGACTGTGAAAATCTTGTTAATTTAGATATATCATCAAACAACATAAATTTTATTCCTGAACATTCGTTTAAAAAATTAAAATCCTTACAACGCTTTTCTTTAGATCGAAATTCTCTTTCTTCCTTATCTTTTTTGACCCATTTGTCTACGCTCACAGATTTGTCTATAGCATATAATAATCTAACCAATATAACGTCGGATTCATTCACGTATTTAGTAAATTTGAAGTCACTAAATTTACGCGGAAATCGTATCGCAATAATTTCGAAGAATGCTTTCACGCACTTGAAAATCTTGGAAAAACTTGATCTTGCGGAAAATAATCTAACTAATCTTCCTGTTACTTGGATGAATACTTTGACGAGATTGCGCTATCTTAATCTAAAATCAAATTTGTTTACTAGCATCGATAGTATTTCAATATACCGTTATTCAAATCTAAATCACTTATTTGTTCACAATAACAGTTTTACACAGATCGAAATGGAGAGTTTAGTGAACTTACCCACAACTGTTGTCGTTCATGTATCATAGATTAATAATTTTCCGTATATAACGTTAATGCGATTTACTATTTGTTAAATTATTAACTATTAGAAATCGCGTAATATATATTTTCGTGATTACTTATAATATAGTATGTTTAATAAAATATTATCAACTATGAATAATTTGTATTTTGATTGTTAATCATATTCTTATCAATTTTGGTTAATAATTTTATTGAATAATTAACTTTATTTTATTGTAAGATCAGGAATAAGCAAAATATACATGATTGTTTTATTCGTAGGTCAGAACACGTATATATATATGACAACAAACAATGATTTTAATGATTGCATTGTATGCAGTCGATGCAAGTTCACTTGTCGTATAATTTGCGACCGCGAACGAACAAACACTGCTTCTTTTACGCGATTTCTCGTTTTTACTTTAGCGGTACCGTCACACGGTTTCATCATTGCTTTGCGCGCGATATCAGTGATGTTCAGAAACAGAAAAGTAATAAATAATTTACTGGTATCATTGTTATGATATAAAAGAGACGAAAAAATTGGATAAATGTTTGACATAAAAATACAGTTAGTTTCTCTTTCTTGATGATTTTGCAATGAGAATCTTGTCGCTGATAAAAAAAAAAAAAAATCAAACAACATCAACTCAAATTCAATATTTTATGAAATATTCATTAAATACTAGTCAGTTATGAACGTACAATAAATGTAATTATAAATTATCTAGGCTTACCCATTTGTTGAAAAAGTTTTGCTTACTTACTTTTACTAATTTACTTACTTTTAGGCTGCTTTAATGCTCGCGGGGTTCTCATTCTTCCTCAGGATGATTCAGGTTGCTGACGAAAATATGAATTAGTTAATAAATAATTTATATTCGGGCTTCTTATCGCGGCCTTATGAGAACTGACTCTACCGATCCTGTTTGCTACAAAGTGCAAGATATGTCGTAAATATACGATAAGATGGTTTATTCTAATCTGCTAGTACGAATAAAGAGAGCCGCTGTCTTTATTGCGTCATTGGCAGATTAATTGTTTGTCATCTTTCAAAGTCCCTTAAACTCTGTCTTTCCGTTGATATTTATATCACCAATAGTTAAAATGACGACGATTATTAATATTTATCACGATTGAAGTTTCAGATTGAACGTTGTAACGTTTGATTATTCTGTAACGTTTGATTTAACACATTTCTTTAAAACCATTATGTAGACTGATCATTACAAATTATTATTATTTAATTATTATTATTGACAATGTACACTGCGGTACTATTCATATCAATGGAGTGTATAAAATATTTATCTAATGAAACTTAAGTTCGGAATTAATTTATTTCAACGTTGTATTAACTTCCATACGACATTTTTAGGAACGTTTACCGTCGTCGAGCTCGTCATTCTTAGAAGATATTTGTCTCCTACTTCTGGCATTTAATAAAAACCCATATTGGTGAAAATCAGTTCACCAATTTATGGGTTCATCACTTTATGGATTTAGTTTTAATTTCCCCCCTTTTTGGCGACTGTTATTTCGTTAGTGATTGCATAGGATGTAAATCTTGGAGCTGAATGTTCGTGTTTGGCGGTCTATTATACATTGATAACTTTCCGGTAAGTTCTAAATAAATGCATTTAGTACTATAGTAATATATTGTTATTTATATCGTTTTGCATAGTAAATATTCTACATATTGTATGGAAATACTCGTATCTATCTAGTGTGCACATATACTAGTATGTACTAATATTTTTTACTTTAGTCATTGACGCAATGATCAGTAGCCTTGACAGACGATTACAACAATTGATACGCAACCCTTATTAATTAAGAATCGTACGCGTTTGAGCTAAGCTATTGGAGGTGTCCTGAGGCATACTCTCTAATGTAGACTATCATATCATGGCGGTTTGTAAGAGAATCGTGAAGTGTATGTGTTGGAATGAACGTCTTGCGATTTTTTTAATATAGGTTATAATCAGCCATGTAGCATACCTTTTTCTGGGTGATTATATGTTTTATTCTAAGGAGATATAGCCGTATAAGACGTATGTTTATTGTATCCGTCTCCGGATATTAAGTAAAGTTTCATAAAATTGTAAAATTATTCAATATGTGTTTTTTCTTTTTATACTTGATATTAAGAGCATTAATACATCGCACTTTATTTCGTGTTTGTTTAAAGAATAGGTAATTTATTATATATGTACTTAAAATAAAGTAAACGTAGTGAAGATACAAAGTAAAAGTGGTCCTATAAAAGAGTATGACTGTAAGATGTATTATAGATTTTGCATTTTCTTGTGATACCAAGTGTTAGTAATAGATTCATTGATTAGATTAAACAACTTCTTGGGCATTCGAGGAAATGTATATCTGTTAATACGTACGATCCATGGATTCTTTCGATCCATTGAGTGTCTACAGACTAGGGTAGTTTATGAAATATCTTATCTTCTATTTTTATTTTATTTTTTTCGTATTCTACACTTAGATAATATTCTACAGCAGTGGTTATGGTATGAAGCAAAGAAGAAGCTATCGACGATGAGTCATCCTTTCTCAGGATCAGTATATGTTTCTTTGATAATGGCTTTCAATCTTATAATTCTCTTATTTGTATACCAGGTTTGCATTTTTTTCATCAATAGTAATAGTTATAACGGGATATGATGGTCCATTCAATCTACTTGGCACGTAAATTTCATGACTTAATCGTTCAACAGATGCACAAGTTTTCAGTCTGTCAGAGTCAAGATTACTTAGATTCGCCTATTATCAGCTTTTTTAAATTAATTAGTTGTCGCTGACATTATACTAATTAGTGTTTTGTAGGTGGAATACGAGAACAGCGTCGTGGTATGTGTGTGTGCTGACGCAAACGTGCATCGACATATATATATATATATATATATATACATTACTTAACAATTTGTTTAATTTATTAAATTAAACAATTTGTTTAAATTTAATGTGAGTTAAATATAGATAAAAAACAATATATAATTTAACACATTTTTAATTTGTAGCGTAGAATGTTCTTTCTATAACATTCTAATCTTTCCGAGTAAGTTTATCCTTCATTGTCTATCATTTTACGTATACAAACGAGCAGGCTACGTCATGAAATCATAATATGCGCCACTTAAGCATGTATATAAAAATTAATAGTAGTAGTGAGAATTTTTTTTTTTTTTCATCGCAGATTTTTAGAGGCACCACTATACAGAAGCTATTTTTCATGTAAACTATCAAAAATTTGGCGTTTACGCCGAGAAAAAATTCTGGCGTAATTCTTGATCGATTTTAAAACACGAAGTCTCATTTTAAAGATAAAAATTTAAGTTACGAGGTTATTTTTCCAAGTATCGAGAAATCTATTTTATTATGCACAAAATATTCTAAAAAAATATCTTTATTTGTCACGATGTGTTTCAAACAAAAACAAGAAGTTGTTTCAAAAATTCAACAAAGTTAACTTCATTTTTAATATGAAACATTGTTCATCGAAATCGTTCAAGTATTGCCCTGGATTCTTTGCTAGCGTAAATCATTATAAAATCAATGGCGGTGAACGCCCTTAGTAGGACGATAATTGTATTGAAATATCCAGAATAATTATTAAATTAATTCAAATAAAAATGATGTAATTATTTGTACGGAACTAATAAAAACATTTATTACAAGAATTTTCTAGAAAGAAAAAATCGAATCAGAATTGCTTCTAATCAGTTTTACATATCTGAACGTATGCATATTTAAATAGATTCCTTATATTATATGTTTACCCATAAATTAGATAAATTTTGTTTTGATGAATTAATAAGTAAGATATAAATAAATGTGTGAGATATATATAATAATATATAGCAAGCATATATATGTAGCTTATATGTATATATATTATATTATGATAAGCTTATATATATATATATACGGGGTGTTTCAGCTAAAGGAGGCCGCCAAAATATTTTCTTTGTTTTTTATGATGCTACAAAATTTATGGTTTACTTTGAATGGTTTAAAAAGAGGTATGTTATGAATAGTTTATCTATATATATATATATATATATATATATATATATATATAAGAGTATATACATATAATAGTATAATGTTATGTATGTTATAGGCGGCCTCCGTTAGCTGAAACATCCTGTATATGGCGAACTTATGTATATGCTAGTGTAAGAATACGATAAATGTGTTCATTTGCTGACACATGCATACTAAAGGTTGACAAGAGACGGAAGAAAGATTCCTTTATGCTTAAAAGTATATATTATTACTGTGGTGTTGTATCTCGGACACAGACGTTGATATCGCGTCTAAACCGAAGTATCTATCGAAAGAAGAAGTTGAATTATACGTAACACTTAAAGTTATTTAACATCATCAAAATCATTTGTGCGATTTGTTCATCAGAATTATATAGGTAAATATATTTAAGGAATTCATAAATAAATAAAATGAATTAATAATGGGGATAATTATAAAAATAAATTAATCATTTAAAGATCATGGTAATCGTAACATTATCGAACGTGTCTTACAATTATTTAATACTTCTCGTAAGCACGTACCTGCAAAAGTCACAGAAATATGCACATACTACCATTTTTTAGATCTAGTAAATAACTTCAAAATTTTAAATAGGCACGGAGAAATTAATTAATGTGCTATATCAGGCGTGTTTAAAGCTTTACAAATTAATTTTTATAGGAAATAGAAGTGAAAAAAGATACGTTCCATAAAAGTATTTTATCGAATATTTTATAAGAAACGATTGTACTGATTTTTAACGCCAGGTTTGTCTACTTTGTATTTTATGAATAGCATCGAATTTGTTCAATTATGAAGTGAGATATACTTAACAAAAGCTTTCGAAGATTGCGGTAAAATAAATTTTACCATAAAATGCGATATATAACAGGAATTTTATAGAATTTCAAGGAAGCGTGACTTGATCGAGCGTTATATTAATACGATCGGAGAATGTATATAACACAGTCAGATTTACAAAATGTGCATGAATGTTCACTTTTTTAAAGTTTTAACTATAAAAAACTCTATTTTGTTTAATTCTTCATATAAATGAAAATCTAATCAACGTTCAGTCTTTAAAACCGTTGTATTTAAGTAATAATACAATTGTACATATTCGAAATTCCAATGTAATTCTTCTGACGTTAGAGAAATGTTAGAGGAATTATATTTAGACGGTAGTAATTTTCATAAGTTACCGACTGATCGGAGTAACTATTTGAGAAATCAATGTTATCTGAATTTATCCTATAACAAATTTATATTTTAGCAATCTTTGTCGTTAAGTGAATCTCTGACAGTAATTGAAATGGACTTAATAAACAATCAGTAAATTCATATGAAAGTTGAAATATTGAAAAATTCATCGGTACATGCAATCCGTCATCAGAGTATAGTGAATTATCCGTAGGCAATTTATAGATTACTGATATATAAATTCAGTTATATTTCTCCGAGTTCATGTAAATATGTGTTCACGTCTTTTAAAATAGATTGATTTACGAAATATTACATTTTTTCATTGTATTTAAATATATTTCTATTTCGATAAAGAAGTAGGAAAATGACTGATCAGAAATTACTTTTTTATTTACAGATTGTATTCGTAATGTGGCATTCAAGTACGTATATTATTCTTGTGGCTATTATTAGTATGGGAATCATTCGTGGTATATTCGCTACGATGATGTCGTTTTGTCCGGAAAAATTCGAAGAAGACCTTAGTTTAAACTTTGGAGAACCGATGGATAAATGCGACAATGCATTATATGATATCGTTAAACTTGATAACATTAGTTTGAGAGAACTGAAAGATAACTTTATTCAAAGTATTAACGTCCAATCTATCATTCTCGAGAACAACGATATCATTAATATATCTCCGAATGCTTTCAAAGCTGTTCCTAATTTGTTATGTCTGAATATTCGATGGAATTATCAGTCGAATATATTGAATAACTTTTTAAATTCTTTTAAACACTCATCGTTGGAAAAATTAAATTTAGCTGGAACTCTGTCAGAAGACATTCGTGAGATTCCAAAAATTTCATCCGAAGACAATACAGGAAGATCTTCCGAATGTGATTTACCTCGTGTTACGCATTTGGATATTAGTGTAAATAATTTAGAAGACTTACCGTATTATCTCGAATCTTCATTTCCTCGTTTGACGCACCTTTACTTGTCGGATAATAGATTGACCTCTACGTGCTTCAATCGTATACCTGCGTCAACGCAGTATTTGTATTTGGAAAGAAACGCAGTTCCTATTAATTTGCGAAAACTTCCAAAGAATATTTCTGGCCTATTTTTAAAAGAGAATCATTTAGAACTGCATGACATATCTTCAACATATCTTAGATTTGATTACATGTATACTTTGCAAAACACGAGGAACAAGGACGACTATTTAGTAAGGAATTTCGAATCTTTATCAAATCTTGTAATATTGTCAGTTCGTAGTTGCAAAAATATTGAATTTCTGATTTATAATCTCGATAAATGTAAAAATCTTGTAGATTTGGATATGTCATCAAACAGAATAGATTCTCTTGATGAAGAGAACTTTAAAACATTGAAATTTTTACAACGTTTTTCTTTGGATAATAATTCTCTTTCTTCCTTATTTTTTTTGATCCATTTGCGTTCTCTCACAAATTTATCTATAGCATATAATAATTTAACTAATATAACGTCGGATTCTTTCATAAATCTTGGAAATTTGAAGACACTAAATTTACGTGGAAATCGTATCTCAACAATCGAAGATGATGCTTTCTTAAGCTTGAAGATGTTAGAAAAACTTGACCTTTCGGGAAATAATCTCGCAATACTTCCTCCTGAATGGTTCATTAACATGAAAGAACTGCATTATCTTAATCTAAAATCGAATCTGTTTACTAGTCTCGATGACATGTATGTGTACGGTTTGTCTAATCTGCATCATTTATTTTTGGAAAGTAATTGTTTATCACAACTGGAAATAGGGAGCTTCGAGAAAATATCCTCAACTGTTGTTGTTTATATGTCGCCGATGAATAATACTTGTGGAAACTGTATAACGTAATTTACTTATTTACGTGTATAGCGTAAATGAGATTTAATATCTTAAATATTATTTACTATTAGAAATCGATTAATTTAACATTCATTGTTAACATATGTGCTATTGTTTGCTCAATAAAATATTATAAACGATAAATAAATTATATCGTACTATTTTCGTAATTATATTTTTATTAATAATGTCAATTGTTTGATCTGCTCAATCATAAAGTTTACTTGTACGAAGATGGTTGAAAATGTAAAATAGATTCTGACATTGTAAATTATATGTATACACAGAGAGTGATAAACTTAGGTCTTACAGGACGATAACCACAGTATCCTACATTATCCGGCGAATATTGGTGCTACGAGTTATTCGCACAGGGTAATGTATGATTTACGTCCAACGTTCCATCGTTCTGTCGGTAATATCTAAATTAAGTAAATACGTTTTTAGATATTTATTATTTATAGAATTGTCGACTGTCGGCAAGTTGGACAATCAATTTGAAAAATCAATCGGTAATTTATACTCATTAATTCTAACTGAATCCAATAATATTAATCTTTCGGAACATTGCGTTTGTCGTTATTCAACAGAAATTCATGTATACCGTTCCAAATATTCTTCTTAAATTCAGGAAAGAATATTAAAAGTAAGACATAATAAATAAGAGGAATTGTTGATGTAGATACTGGATTAGAACGCGCGTCGAATATAGACATTTATAAGTGTACGATTTTATTTTTCTTTTCTTTTCTTTTCGTTTTCGCGTCTGACGCGACTTAGATTTCGGTGGCTCTGAAAATCGCCGTTAGAGCGAAAAATCTTTGCATGGTGCCAACCGAACTTGATGACACGGTTGAGATGTAATTGCCCGGAAAATGAAAATGCAGATATTCGTGCGGGAGGACAGTATGAATTTTATTTTGTGTGTGTGTGTTTACGTGCGTAGGTTGTATTACACTTTATTTGCGCGCGCACGCACAAACACACACACACACACACACACACGTGCGCATGCATGTATAGATGGAAATAGATGGGGAGAGAACAAGACAAAAGCACAACATCTTCGAAACTTTTCCCGAAAGCGTTAATTTGCAATACTATGTGTAGCACATTTGTTAAACAATGTTGACGGGGTTGTGGGTTACCGGTGGAGCAGCAGGTTGGAAGAAAGGGTTTAGCAACGGTGCTCGGTATTAAGGATGAAGGAAGATTACAGTACGTAAAAACACTTGTTTGCACTCATCCTTTATTTTCTCGTTCGTTTCTTTTTATGTATATTATAATCGTGTTTCTCTCGTGTTTACGTTTACGTCCTCGTGCCTCATAGGACGAAAAGACGGTATTACGCCGAAATATAAACATTATTTTCTTCTACGTTTATCGAAGACATTACGTTGTTTTATTATTATCTGACGGAGAATCAACGACGCTACGGAT
This sequence comes from Dolichovespula media, assembly GCA_911387685.1. Taxonomy (NCBI): domain Eukaryota; kingdom Metazoa; phylum Arthropoda; class Insecta; order Hymenoptera; family Vespidae; genus Dolichovespula; species Dolichovespula media. The sequence goes on along the minus strand of OU426852.1, from coordinate 6,878,523 downwards.
TTCATCAAATCATTCGCATAGTCCGTAATTAACGCCATTTTTAACTTTATTTTCTCTCTCTCTCTCTCTCTCTCTCTCTCTCTCTCTTTCTCTCTCTAATATTACAGTACAGATACAGTTATTATTTCCATTTGTAGATTTCTATTCTATTTAATTTGTTATATGTCGAATCATTGTTTATTTCTGAAAATAGTTTTCTCTTACATGTCGGTAATCTATAAAACCATTGATATTTTATTTCTATTTTCTCTCTTTTCTTCTCATTCACTTCTCTCTCTCTCTCTCTCTCTCTCTCTCTCTTCCTCTCTCTTTCATCTTCTCCTTTTCCTTCTTTCTCCTTTACTTCTTATTTTCCTTAGTATTTCCCGAGAATATTTTGCCTCTTTCGCGTAATGAAATACGAGAATGAGACAAACTTGGAATACTAAATTATGATTTTATTCTTCTCGTATATTTATCTTCTTATCGTCAATATTCGTATGGTAGCAGCTCTCTACTTCCTTCGATATTCTAATATACCATAGAAAGTATAACGTCTAAGTAAGTCTTGAAACCTATCATAAATACTAAAAGGAGATAAACAAATACAACTTTTCATTTATTTAAAAATATTTATTATTTGTAGAATGTATAAATTTATTTGGGATAAAATTTCCCTAGTGATAGTTTTTGGAACATTAAGTGTGGTCCTTAGTCTTTGCTTACTCTCCCTTTCTTTTTCTTTCCTCTCTCTCTCTCTCTCTCTCTTTCTCGCTCTCTCTCTCTCTCTCTCTCTCTCTTGTCTGTTGTCCCTATAATCAGTAATGATACTTGGAAATCGGTATTTTTATAAGCCGTCTTTCACAAGTTTATCATTGGATTGGTTTTAAATATAATTATATATAATATATAATAATTTATATAATAATTTAATTTAATAATTTAATATATAATAATTAATATATATAATTTATTATTTCGTCTTGTTAACGACTTCGAGATCCTGATTTTTCAATTATCCCTTATAGAATATAGGGATTACACCATACTTCGTTGATAATCCAGGTTAAGAAATATCATATATCATGGAAATGGGAATTTCAATTTTTTAAGTTCCTCTACATATTTAAATATTTCTGATATTACATTTACGAACGCGTCTTATATCATAAGGAGCTCTAAAATAATCTTTTATCGACAATTAACATTCCTAATTGTAATTTTCGACGAAGTATCGAGAGTTGCTTGTATAAAAGGCACAACGGATTCGTACGCTCATAATAATAATAATAATAATAATAATAATAATTTTAATAATAATAATAGTAATAATATAAAATACAATAATATTATATAATAGATCGGAGGATCGCGAAACGGTTTTTATTATTTAACGAATAAATCGGACGTTTTACGGAAGAGAAGAGGAACGAAAATTGGAGGGTGTATACGAAGAAGTATAAAAAAAAGTAAAAAATAAAATAAAGATCGCCCCGATGGGCCGATTTGAGTGACAGATTTGTTCATTATCTCGACGCGTTTGCGTTGTGTTAACGTGCCTGTCTTTGTTACATGCACAAAGATAGGTGCAAACGTGGCAAACAGTTCCGGCGTTTTATGCGGTCCCTTCCGGTATGCCGGCTTGAAAAGCGACAGAAAATTGCATACCTCGTTTCACGATGGTGGACAGACACAGCGAACTATTCGCAGTGGTATAGCAGAGCTATTCCCCCGTTCATCCCCTTCGGCCCCTTCGTCCCGCTCTCACAATCCATCCTCCACCCTCTAACCACCCCCTAACGGTTGCCCGGAGTTACGTTTCATTCATCATTCTAGGGCAGCGCACAGTTTGCGGATTCTGCATTCGTTTCCGGTCCCACCCAGTGGCACTTCATTCTTACGGGTTTGTGCTAGATACGGAAAGAGAAAGAAAGAGAGCGAGAGAGAGAGAGAGAGAGAGAGAGAGAGAGAGAGAGAGAAAGAATGAGGCGGTAGAGGGGGGGGGGGCGAGGGCAACTCAACTCAGATAGTAGGACGTAGCATTAGAAACGTACATCCATGTTCTCTCGCCTTTTACCTCTTCGAGTTCTTCCGTCTTCTCACTTTTCTCATTCTCTTCGTTCTCTTATTATTCAACTATGTCAAATAAATCTACGGACACGATTATTCCGAGTTAGTTAATTAATAATACGATATATTCATTTATATATCTACGTAAATACGTATGTCCATGTATTACATTCAACGTATATAATATATATGTTTATCGTATACTTCGTAATCGTTCGTAATTGTTGGGTTTTATGTATAATGTTTATGATAATTGAGGTATACATAAGACAATTAATCTCTACGATTATTTGGTTTAAACACGAGTCTCACGTTTTTCAACTTAATGCATCGTACTTTTTTTCCCGTCGAAGCTAAGAATTACAGTTGATTTTACTCGATCACGTCGTAGAGGCGTTTAGCAGGTAGCTAAAATGAAATCGTTAATTCTCGACGAGGACGCCTCGTCGTTGTACGAGTAAACGTTTCTCGATAGCGATACTACTTCGAAGCAATCGTTCTTTACGGATTATGCGTCATTGTTAGACGAGTGAGATTATCGATTAATGGCGTTGAATAAATTGCGTGATATAAAGAAGGAAAAGTACGTGATAGTGTAGAACGTGTAGAAATATTGTAAGAAAGGGAACGTTAAGAATTATTGGCGAGGCTCGGTCCTCCTATTTTTCTACGTTGACGAATTGCCCACAGTATTGGATTACATTGTCGGCCATATCTCTCTCTCTCTCTCTCTCTCTCTCTCTCTCTCTCTCTCTTTTTCTCTACTTTTAACACCAACATAAGGAGAGCCGTGTGCGAGTGAATCAGTTGAACGCAAACTGCTTTCCTACGGAATTTAAAGGTAGTTCTGGTCGTTGTCTCGGGGGAAAATTAAATGTCGATTGGAAATTCGTCGGTGTGCATCGACGATCGAGCGATCGAGAGACGGAGAGAGAGAGAGAGAGAGAGAGAGAGAGAGAGAGAGAGAGAGAGAGAGAGAGAGAGAGAGAGACAGACAGACAGAGAGACAGACAGAGAGACAGAGAAGGAGAGGAAGAGAGAGAGAGAGAGAGAGAGAGAGAAGGATAGGTGATTGAATGGCTCGGCTTGTTCTCGTTCACCATCTTGAATTACAGGTGTCTGGAAGCGGCAGGTCCATTCTATCATTGCGATGAAGTACTCCACCGGCGTGGGACTCTTCTCTTGTCCCCTTCTCGATTCAACCCCCATCACCACAGCTACCACCTAAACTACTCCCTTCTCTCTCTCTCTCTCTCTCTCTCTCGGACTCAACTTATCGTCGTGCACTTAATTAATCACACGGTATCACCGAGTCCTGTGCAAAATCCTGTCGTGGTTTCCGCCCCTTTTTATACTCTCCATAGGACACCAGGAATGAGATCGCATGCGACACCAGTGTTAAATTCCCACGTGAACCAGCTCGAATTGTATTTACGTTATACCACCCTGTAGTGTTACATACACTTTTCCCTTTCCCTTTTCTCCGCCGATCGCAATAAATTATTTCTATCGTAGCCTCTGTCTAGTGTCTCGTCGCAGCCCCTGCGTGTCCTTGCCTTGTTCTCTATTTCTTTATTTTCTTTTTTCTCTCTTTTCGCTTAGCTCTCCTCTTTTCTTCCCTTTTTTTCTTTTTTATCTCTCTTCCCCTCGCCCTCGCTCCCTCCCCCCTCCCTTACCCCCAAGCCCTCTTATCGTTCCACGATACGACGAACGAGGACTTTTTCTTTACCCGCCTTTCATACTCGCGATTTCTTTTTTCAAACGAGGAATAGAAGAACGTTAAGAGTTTCCTTTGAGTTACGAGGAGAAAATTGAATATCTACGTTTTTTTTTTTTTTTTTTTTTCCGGGTGATTAAGAATCGAGCGAAATGGTACGGATTAACGAGAGGCGCATGCCGTTAACGGATGTTTACGTTATTTCATTGTAAGCTGTGTATATTTTCTCGATCGCGTGCCTATCAATCTTTGCGTATTCAACGTATACTACTGTACGCGTGTACGTAAGGTACGTAAGTATTTACGTATGTATAAGTCTGTGCAAGAATACCGTGACCTCTTACGATATCATTTATTTTTAGTTTTGCTGCGAGCTATAGATTTGAAGGAAATTGCGAAATTTATTTATAAATGATCCTAATGATAATTCAGCTAACAGGAAGACTAGCTTCAGTAACGTCTAGTAATACCACTACGTAATATATCGTATGGTCGAGAAACAAAATGGGATGGGAGGGAACTCGTTCGTTTGGCATCAAGTTTGACGTCACGTTTGGTCTAACGCGCTTTACAAATTCTACATCTTATCTGTCATTCCATTAATATTGAACGTCGAAAGAAAATGGAACGGAAGTGCGTGGTGACGAGTTCTTGCAAGGGATCATTTTAAACTCGACCTGTCTAATTTCGGAATCTAAGGGAGGACCATAGGTCCCCTCCCCTACCCCCTCGTCCCTCTCTGCTAGTGTTTATTAATATTCCACGGTTATTCATATATAGTCCTGTACGTATGTACGTATATATATGTGTGTATATATATATATATATATATATATATATATATATATATATATATATATATATGTAGGTAAGAGCTCGATCGCGATTTTAGCCTGTTTTTAGCTCTCTACGCGTCGTACCTTATGGTTATTCAGTAGACGAGCTGGTCGTTACTTTAGTATATGGGATCACGATACGCCGAGAGTGCTCGCATGATATCTATGAGTACATATGTACATATGTTAGTATATCTGTATAATATTCGGTTTATTTTGATTGCGAGAAACGCGCTCGATTTACCTTTTGATTGCCAATTCTCTCTCTCTCTCTCTCTCTCTCTCTCTCTCTCTCTCTCTCTCTCTCTATCCCTTCCTCTCTTTTTCTTTCAATATTTGACTGGCGTAGAAATTTTTTTTCAAAATAGTAAAATTACTAGATCAAATTTCTCATTGGCGGAATCGTTTCGGTTAAATGTTACGCGCGTCTAATTGTAAAATTATGGGCCAATTAAATTCTTCTTCATTTATTCCGTGTCGTTATTTTGGAATTGAATAAACACGCAATCAAGCGAACAAACAACGAATAAATAAATATATATATATATATATATATATATATATATATATATATATATATTATAATTGCTGGAATATAATTCTATTGCATTTTGCTGGAAGACTAATGATTCCATTCAATAGAATTCCCAATTAATTGAATAATCGAATATTTTTCGTTATTTCGAGCGAAGAAATAAATAAAAATGAATAAAGAAAAGAAGATGTATCTTATTATTATAAATTTTGGAATAATCCACGTTAAATTGTACGTTCATTATATTGCAAAGAGAAAACGTTGATATTTATTTTGTTTCGTTTGTTCGAAACGAGAAGTTTCGGATTTCCTTTAATTATGCCAATCTCAATGGGAAAGCGAAAGGAACGAAAATTGAAATAATGTATGTATGTATTGGTTATCGGATCGATGATTTTCTTTTTTCCTTTTTCCTTTCCTTCTTTCTTTTTCGTTCTTTTTTCTTTTTTTCTTTTTTTCGTTTTTTCTTTAACAAAACAAAAATTATTGGAATTTTTTCGGACGTACCATCGATGAGGCTGACGCTTAACGAAAATAAATGTTGTTTTACTCAGTCAGTTTTCATACATCCCCAATGTATATACGTATTAATCTATGCGTGTAGGCGCGCGTGTGTGAGTATCTATGTATTTATGTACGTAGTGTGTTGCACATCGGGTAGAATATCAGTGCGTCAAGCTGCAGGAAGCCTCGCTGCTACTGGGATTTAACGCCTCCAAATTGCATCCGGTGTCCGGATACAAATATCTCTTTTCTGCATATAAATACTACACTTGAGCATCAACGACGTTTTGCCGTGCACGTGGCACAACAAAAATCTTCTTCCTCCTTAATCTTCATTCATCCTTTCTCCTTTTGCATTTTCAACGAGATATAAGCGTTTCGAAACGAGACAACAAATATAGAAGATGCTATCAAAGTTTAAAGGGTCGTACGTATTTTCGACAATTTTGAGTTGTTTTTTTGACAAATTTTTTGAAATGTTTCTTTTTTTCCTGTTTTTTCTTTCACTATTTTTTTTTTTTTTGTTACTCTCATTTTCTTTTTCTTTTTTCTTTTCCCCTCGTTCTGTTCACCGTGCCCGTTAAACTTTTACAACGCCTGCGTATTATGCATTATAATAACACTTGGGTGTAATGCACTCGTATATCTATACTTTTTTTCATTCATATTTTATATTTTCGCTACAAAATTAATAGTTACTTTATATCCAAGGGGTTAATGTTTACTAAGTATAAGTTATGGTATAACATAGTGTAGAGAATAGTTAGTTATACTGGCATAATATATTATATATCTTTTCTAGTATATATTAAATATAAGGTATAGTACAGATATATTATTCTAAATTATACTGTTTCAGTTTTCTTCTTCTTTTCTTTCTCCTTTTTTTTTTATGACATGATTATAGAAGCTTAATAATTATTAAAAATTTCAGTTCGCCTTTGGAAAAAAAAAAGAAAGAAAAAGGAAAAGCGGATTGGAAAATTTTTTTCAGTCCTTCCTTTTTTATTCTCATATCTTTTCTATTATCGTTCGATGTTCGACGTTTGCGAAAACGGAAAATAAGAAAAAGAATTGAATCTTTTCAGATGATCGTAAGACGCGAAATAGCGCGCGAATTTGTCCATGAAATTTTGGTTTTATTCGCGACACAGACGAAATTTTATGTCATTTAATAACTGTCATATTGTATTAGATCTTTACGATATTTCGGTGCTTCGTATTTTGTAATAAAGTCGATCGATATTGGAGAGATGACTCGTGAAAGGAAAACTGAGCCCGTCGGTATCGAGTATGTCGTGTTATGTCGGTATTTTCATTATTAAATTAATTGTCATCATATTTGCTTTACACAGATTTTCATTCATTCGCTTAAAGTGCCGTAGGAATCTCATAAGTACGTTGCTTATGGCACGATTGAATGGCAAACAATATGACGAGTCTTTGATAATAGAAAATTATTATTAAATATATATATGTAAATATATATATATATATATATATATATGTATATTAAAAAAAAGACAAAGTAATGGAGAGAAAAAACATTTTTTCTCGACCTTAGAAAACAACGATTAGAATTTCTTTCGTTCGATTTTCCACAGTCGTTTCAAAAAGATTTCGTTGCTATCGAGCTACTCTCCTTAAAGCAGCTATCGCTTAGCGTCACCGATAGGACTTTTATCAGTGCCGCGTTCGAACTTACAGGAGTAGATTACTCGATCGTTCATGGAGAGAGAGTGAGACAGAGAGAGAGAGAGAGAGAGAGAGAGAGAGAGAGAGGAGAGAGAGAGAGAGAGAGAGGGGGAGAAGAATGAAAGAGGAATAGAGATGGAGATAAAGATAGCTGCATAAAAAGTACCATCAATGAAGGGAGAGAGAGAAGAGAGAGAGAGAGAGAGAGAGAGAGAGAGAGAGAGAGAAATATAAAAAGAGAGAGATCGTTGGACTGTAAACTCTAGAGCCATTCGTGTTCCTTCTCCTCGTGTTCGATTTCTCTGTTTGTCAGAAACGTCGAGATTCCACGTCGTTCGTATAAACGAAAAAATGTCCACTCTCGTATGAATTATGAAGCTGTCGTGTACAGGGAAAGAAAATTGGAAGTGAAGGTTGGTAGTTGTTGGTTCTATCTATGCATATCTCTATTTACGCATATTTGTGTCCATGCGTGTGCTTGTGCGTGTGCGTATGACTATGTGTGAGTGTATGATCGTATAGGTGCATACAGATTGCAGATGTTCAGAGATAACGTAGAACATTTTGGACGTTAGCGTCGTAACGTTTCTATTTTATCGCATTAATTCTCGGCGTTGCACGTTCGTGTTTCATAATACCGACGGTAACCATCCATCCGGTTGTTATCAGCCGTCCAATTTTATCGTGAACATTTTATGTTGAGTTTACAACGCCGTTAAGGCAACCGTATCGTGTTCGCGGACATTTATCGCGATGTCATCGATAAGTGAATAAGCTTCATGAGTCTTGTTTCATTTTACATTGGTGAAAATCAATTTGTCGATACTTCATTATCGTAATTAAGAATTATTCATAACAATGAATAATACTAATCGCCGTTGAAATGTCAGACGTAAACGATCCAATTTCTTTTCCATTATTTCGCTTTGTTTCTTTCCATTTTGATAGAATTAACAATTATTGTCAAAGCAATTGTTATAAATTATCAATATGGGTCGATCACGGTGATAATATTCGATGCATTCATTTTCTCGTAGCGAGATCTATACAAACTTTCTTAAAAGGGAGAGTATATTAGATACTCGAGGAGAATAGTGTAGGAATTAGATAATAGCTGTTGGAGAGTTTGAAGGCAAACGAAGATGTGGAAGCGACTACGACGAGTCAAGAGCGAATAGGTGAATTCCATGGCTGCAGATGACGGCAGTGCATTCGGAGACATCAAATTAGTTGACTGAGTCAATATATTTGTACGTATGCATGTGAGAGAGAATATGGGATACGTAACTCCGTGGATGAAATAAATTTCAATTTTAGAATCTCTTTCTGGCCTGTAATTATATATGCAAATTTACAGAAAGCGTGCCTGGACATATGCAACATTCCATAATTAAACGTATAATTGTGATTACAATCGTCATTTATATATAGGTAAAAACATTTATTTTTTGTAGCCCCTAATGATAGGCCACGTACTTATATATGCGTGCTATGAGAGGTTGCATAAATTACAGGGGCTTAACAAGTTAATACATTTTCTATTCGTATAAATGGTCACGAACTGATAATTATTAATTATTTCGAGTAAAGGGTAGAACGAATGAATTAATTTCTTACTTCTTGTTTAGTTTTTTTTTTTTTGTTTTTTATCTAATATTTCTTTTTTAGGGCCAACAATATCGAAGCGATATGATATTAATCATTATGATGGTATTCGAGAACAAGCGTAATGCAGAAAGGATCAAAAGGGTTTAACAACCATATGACGTCTCGATTGTAATGACAATAAACCGAATCGATATTGCGACGTTAATTACCGTTATCAGCGTATTTGCAGTTTCAATATGCGTTCGAGAGTGTGGCTATTGTAGAGTGCATAGATAGAAAGAGAGAGAGAGAGAGAGAGAGAGAGAGAGAAAGTGGAAAAGAGATGGTAACCCGTATTACTACTCTCACAACAACGATTTTTTTTCTTTCTTCTTCTTTATCTTTTTTCTCTGTTATTTTTTTAATTTCCGCATAGATAGGGAGTATTCAATTGGACAACGTATTCGCAAATATCGCGGCTATAGGATGATGGTTTTTAATTTATTTCGTGCGAATGTATACAGCTAAAAATAAATATATCTTCTTCCACGTATTTGTTGCAGTGGTTGTACGTCGCTTGGTAACGGCTTTCTCAATCGATGACAAAGAATAACCGATGCAATCCAATTGTCGATGCGCTGTGTATATATATATATATATATATATATATAACGTATCTCTATCGTTCATCATAGATAGCAGGACAGATTTTATTTTCAATAATGAATGACGAGAACGTGACGTCGCTATACATACACGGAGAATACAGAGCATAGACGAAACATCAATAACGATCAACAACAATAGCAAGAAACATCCCTGTTCAATCGGCATGAACGTCTTAATTTTTTTTTTTTTTTTTATAACCTTAGATCTAACATTGAAGTTACACGTTCGTACGCATATTTATGTATGCATTTTTGAATTGTTATTACATTATTTCGTCGTGGATAATTAATTTTTGGTTCGATATTTACGAAAATTAATGTCAGTTAAGTACAAGTTCTGTGTCTATTATTAATAAGATATATTTTTCTTTTCTTTCTTTACTTCTCTCTCTCTCTCTCCTATTTTCTTTTCAACGCGTGAAAGGAATATTAGATCATAAAAGGGTTAAGTAATTTAAATGAATATCGTTGTGTCAATGTTTGTAATAATATCTGACAATTTATCGTTTGTTTTCGCGTTATCGTCGATTTTCGTGTGTAACGTCGGCAACCGATCTCTTCGGTTCATCGATTCTCTCTACTGGTAGGAATCGACGATGCGTAACGATCATGCGCTCTGTTTGTTGTTTGCGCCTTCGGTCAGAGGAGTTCGCAGTTTAGTCGAGAAGGAGACCTCGGTTTCGCTCGAGTTACTCTGTCGTTCGGGAAGAAATCACTTTCCCGACTACGTCTGCTTCTATGTTGAACTATCGATCTTATTTGGATCACTTTCCGGAAGGATAACGATGATCCCAAGACTTGAAAGTGTATCGAAGTCGATTATTACTTTGAAAGATAGATAGATAGATAAAGAGAGAGAGAGAGAGAGAGGGAGAGGGAGGGAGAGAGATAGAGATAGAGATAGAGAGATCACGTTCCAGTCGCCATCTTCGTTGAGATATATTTCCTGTACGTTTTGAGAGAGGAAACGCGAACGCAACGGCACGATTAATCAACGACGGGCATGAAAATATGAAAGAGAGAGAGAGAGAGAGAGAGAGAGAGAGAGAGAGAGAGAGAGAGAGAGAACGTCGCTCGCAATATCAGTTTTAATCAAAGCGCATAGGAGATTTTTGGTTGGATCGTTTGAAATCCCAGTAAATGTATTCATTGACACTGCATTTGAAGCAGCATCCCGCTGGTGGCTCATTAAATTTCAATAGTTCCTTCCATCAGTCTAGAATTTCTCTGCTACCGCCCAATTCCCAACCCTCTCCGTTATATCCATCGTTCATACTTTATTTTGAACGTATCCGTACCTTTCGTATCGAACGTTTTACGTCCAATGGCTACTTTGAAAGCTACTTTGCCGCGTGAACGTTTAAGCGTCTAATGACGGTCGAAGTTAAGCGAGGAACGTTTAGACCGAGAGTGATCTCCTTTTTCTTCTTTCCTTCATTTCTTCTTCCATTTCTTTGTCTGTGCTCTTACGCATTAGACGAGTACCCTGTATATCCGGAATTATACGAGTTTCATCCTCCCTCTCTCTCTCTCTCTCTCTCTCTCTCTCTCTCTCTCTCCCTCTCTCTCTCTGTCTCTCTTATACCCTTTCTCTTTTTTATCTTTCTCTCTTTCTCTCTCTTTTTTGCTCTGTACTCTCCTACTCGTAACTGTGCACCGTCGCGTTCCAAAGACATTCTTTTTGCTGACCGGTGTGGCGAAGACACGCGAAAAGATTGAACGTGGTTGATGTCGGATTGTAGGTTGGACCAATGGGAGAAGAGTTACCGTGTTCCATGACTCGAAGCGATAGCACTACTAGCCGTTGCTTAATGTCCCTCGTCCGATGGGAATCGTTATTTTCTACTTACCAGTGCATTCCACGTAGCAAGTATTAAGTACCGCTTTGACACCGACGAAATCTATCACAATGACCACTGACGCGTCCCACCGTGGAATTCTTTCTACGTAACGTGCACATTGCATAAGCGTATATATCGGTTTCTCCTTTGCCCTTTTTTGTTTTCTTTTTCTTTCCTTTTCTTTTTTCCTTATACGATTCTCCGACCAGCATTCGATCATTCGACGACATAAATAGTCAAATGAAATACGTTTCTCTGTTGGTATAATTAATCGTTGTGCACTCGCTCGAAGCGTATAAGACGATCGAAGATGTCATTTCAATTTACAGGAACGTACTCGTTAGAAAAAATTATATAAATTTTTTCTTTCTTTCTTTCTTTCTTTCTTTCTATTTTTTTTTTTTATTTATTTTCATTCACTGATCGGAGATATCCAGCAAACAAACGTCACAAACGCGAGGTATTCGATCGGTCAAACACATCCGTTGGAAACCGAATGATTTCACGTACAAGTGGTGCTTTCAACTTCCGGAAGGTTGCGGTACGCGAGGCTCGATAGCGAACTCGCCGATGTTGCAGTTGACTTCAGCGAGCTCTGTTTGTCGAGAACAAACTGCCACGAGTCCAAGCGATGACCAATCAAGCTAAACTTTTTAATTACGATCGTCCTTGTTTCGTCCACCAACGGGAGACGGATCAGCTTCGATGCATACAAACCGTTTTATCCTCTCGATCTGTACTCGTTTAATCCAACGTATGCAGGTACATGGGACCGTATGTATCCTGACTGTTCTGGTCATGAAAATTAAAAAGTTGTAACTTGTATATTATTTTGATATAAGCGAGATTAAAATGAAAGAAAGGAAGTTTATAAATTACCTTTCACACGCTCCATTTTCGAGGATTTTTATTTTCATCGTTAAACGGCAAAGATTAATAGGTCGAATGGAATATATATATATATATATATATATATATATATATATATATTGTAAATAAAAAAATGTCCAGTTTGAATATTCTCACAGAGACAGTGTTTTATTAAATTTTTGATTAGTTTTGTTATTTTCGACGACACGAAAGAACGTTTCAGGGCAAAGTAGGACGGTTCGAAGATAGAGAGAGAGAGAGAGAGAGAGAGAGAGAGAGAGAGAGAGAAATAAAATTATATGGAAACTCTTTTTAAGTGGAAAATATCTATTTTAAATAAAACCAAATATTATTATACAAATGTATTATACGACCAAAGTAAAATCTACGATATTTTCCCTTTCGAAGTAAGTGAATTTATTTCAAACGATTGTGATTCCTGTTCACTGTGCAACATGGAGGATAATAAAAATATCCCAATTTTCTATTCGAATTAAATGGTATATACTGTATAACCTGAAAAAACAAAAAAAAAAAACAGAAAAACAAACAAATAGAAAAAAAAGAAAAGGAAAAAGATAACAAAAGGACAGAAAATGGAAAAGAAAATAAGGAGCATCCAAATCGAAATTTGGGATTAAAGTTGTCAACGTTATTATTAATGCCGATAATGTCGCGATGTAACCATAAAAATAATTCAACAAATCGTAAATAACTATAATGGCCCTGTCATTCACCTTGCCTCTTCGATTTGCAAGGACGATGCGTTTAGTGGCCTTAGGAGCGGAGTGCCGATCGAGATGTGGTCGAAAAAGAGGAGATAAGTAGTAAACAGCAGTTTCGGTCGGACAGGAATAGCGCGACGGCGCGACGCTTCGGCGCAACTGGACGAATGAGCGTGAGAAGGAGAAAGAGAGAGAGAGAGAGAGAGAGAGAGAGAGAGAGAGAGAGAGAGAGAGAGAGAGAGAGAGAGAGAGAGAGAGAGAAAGTGCATGCATATGTGTTTGTGTGAATAAGCGAGAGATAGAAAGAGGAAAAGAGAGAAAGAGAAAGTGCATGTATGTGTGCTTGCGCGAGTAAGAGGGAGAGAAAGAGAGAGAGAGAGAGCGCGGGAGGGAGGAAGAGGGAGAGAGAGGGTGAGAGAGAGAGTGAGTGAGTGAGTGAGTGAGTGAGTGAGTGGAAGAGAGACGAGAGTAGGGCGGCGGGTTGAATCGAGGTTGCTATCGGGCAGCACAGTGAGTCGCGCGATCCGTTCATTCGGGCTCGCACGGCTCGCATCGTCGCAGCTCGGGTGCGTGCTGCTGCTGTTGCTGCTGTTGCTGCTGTTGCTGCTGCTGCTGCTGCTGTTGCTGCTGTTACTACTACTGCTGGTGCTGGTGCTGTTTCTGTTGACGCTGTTGAAGCTTCCGAAGCTGTCGCTGCCACTACCGCTGCTGCTCTTCTTCAAAGAGCTTCCCTTGGCGAAGCACCACATCTTCACTCTGTTCTGTCCCATTGCCTTTTTCTTTTATTTTTTCTTTTTTTTTTCGTTTCCTTTTTCTTCTCCCGTTTATCTCTCTCTCTCTCTCTCTCTCTCTCTCTCTCTCTCCATTTTTTTTTTTTTATATTATTTTTATTTCTTCTCCCGCACTGCGTGCCATTCGGGAAACGAGATCTCTCAATATGACGATCGGAAGGCAAACGTTCAGAATACTTTTCTTCGACCGTTGACGAGTGTTCTCCATTTAGGAAAGTGGACGGATAGTTTACGGAAAAGTACGATTGAAAATTTCGTTCGACCCCGTGTCGTTTTTGATGGGTTTTTCGTTCTTTTTTTATTCTTTTTTTTTTTTTTTTTTTTAACAAATACGTGGTGTTCATGTTTAACACCTGGACGGACAGTTTGATTGATCGAAAAGTGTATAACAAGATTTGGAAACTTCATCGATAGTATGAATGTCGATTAGTTGGTGTTTGTTCGACGTGACACGATATCTATAATTCATATTGACGTACGCAAGGACGAGTGTTCTTCGGATTGCAAAGTGATTGTAACGATTCAGATTAACGAATTATCTGATTGCTTTCTCTTTTTATTCATCTTCATCCTCATATACATCTTTATCTTCATCTTCATCTTCATTTTCTTTTTCTTTTTTTTCAATAAGAAACATCGAGTGCGGTACGCTTTTGGATAAACTCGAAAAGGTCTAGTTAATTTGTTTTCCCGCTCAGAGACGGGAGAAGGTGCATCGAAGTGGCTAACGAAGAAGCGACGAGCAGCGATACATTTTGTGCGGTGTGTGCGTGTGCGTGTTTGTATTTGTATGTGTGTGTCCGCGCGCGCGTCTATCAGCTCATAGCTTTGCTTCACAGTGTCTTATTAGTGCACTTCCTTCCCTCTCTCTCTCTCTCTCTCTCTCTCTCTCTCTCTCTCTATTTTTTCACTCTCTCTCTCTCTCTTTTTTCTTCTCACTCTCTCTACTCTCTCTCTCTCTCTCTCTCTCTCTTTTAACGATGTCGTTCGGATTTTCAGTGATGTAGATGTGTTATTCGTCGGCTGTTCGCAACTTCTCAAATTTCGTGCAGTACGAGTTCGCGATATGAATTACTTTTGACAATTTTGTTTTCTTTTTTCTAGTATAAACTTTTACTTGATTAACGAGTTTAATCTCCGGTCAAAGGTTTTAACGAGGTTTAAGTTTTTGAGCCGGAGTATGGACGTCGAAATGATCGGTGTACGTTTGTTCTCGTTGTTGATAATAATACGATGATAATCCATTGATAATACTGTACGATAACGGTTTAAATTCGCGGTATGATTCGCGGTTTCGTTATTATCCCAAATATAGAAAATCCAACGACGGGCTATCGTGATATTTACGTTAACGTCGTTCGCGGTTGTATCGGTGTGCCGTATCCAACGTGTGCGTGCGGTGTGATCGGTGTGACGGGGCACGTGGCCAGTATGACTCTCAAAGGTAACATTATCGTTAGCGATATTTAGACCGTTGGATCTAATGGGCCGACGTTTAACAGGCTATAGCCAGTTAACGTGCCTCCATTTAATAAACACACCCAGTTCGTATGCGTCTGTTGCACAACACGAGATCGGGTTACTACGTTATGTTCATCCCTTTTCAACCTCGTCGTTGGGAAGTTCGTCGTTGATCATTCCCGCACACGGTACCACCATCCATTCGCTGTTCATTCGTTTCTGTCCCCATCGGTCTTCCGTGGAAGTGCCGTGAAATACGAAGAAGCATGAACTCGAGCAGGATGTTCACTTCTCTGGGACCAACTAATTCGCATCCCGCTATTGATGATTACAGCGACTTAGTGGATTTAAGAGGTCGACTGTGCGACGGATATTTTGGATTAAAATTAAAGGGATTTCTCAAGGAGACAGTGTACGTACGTGAAGTGCCAGATGTTAGTTAAGTGATATTTGTGCCGAGAAATAGAGAGAAATAAACACACACACACACACACACACGCGCGCGCGCACGCGCGCGCGCACATATTATATATATACACACTCAATAAACATAGAACAACGTGTATACTGTATCAGTGTGTCGAGGACAGTTGGATCTTCCTCGTAATTTCCGTGTCCCCGGTCAGCCCTAATCTGGTTTTGGCGATATTTGCTAAAGGGGGAATGAAGGACAATACGTAGGGACTGGCCGGCCCTTCTCGTTTTGGAGATGTGCCGCTATCTACTGCACACCACCCTCGCCCTCCCCCTCGTACTCTTGGCGATTCATGCGATCACCGTTGTACGAGCTGGCGAACAAGGTAACTAATATCGACGTGACTGATGCGAACGAGAATAAGACCGATGTCTTCCTTTCCAATTTCTTCTTATTCACCATCATTTCTTCATCTTCATTCTTATATACCCATGTTCCTTCTCTTTATCGCTGTATCATTTGATGTCCCTTAAGATAGCTATTCTCGATCCCTTCGGGCTGTCTGTAACTATCCCAAGAGGTTCCTATCCCATATTCCTTTTGAAATATGACATTTCGCTTCCATACGAATTCGCTTTACTTATTCGACGGATTTTCTCATCACGTGTCTTTAGTAAAGAAAATGCACTCTTTCATATATATATATATATATATATATATATATATATGTATGTATGTATATATATTTCGTAGGTACATACATATATGTATTATACATACATTAGCTATGATTCACCTAACGAATCCTCGTTAGCTCGGACTTCTGGAACACGTGAGTTCACGTGAGTTAACACGGGTAGAAGAACCGTACCGGTTTCTTTCTCGCCAATTCCCATGCATTAGCCTTTACCGTTCTTTCCGTCCAAGCTTTTACGAGTTTTCGTGAAAGCTAGGAGAGTTTTCTGAAAGCCTTGATTCTTCTTTCAAGCCACGTATTTTCATTTTTAGTTAGGATCACCTCCTCATCGTTCGACGTTCAACTACATAGCGAAACGTTTCGATATTGATCGGACAGTATTGGAAATGTTCGATATTGGATTTCATTATGAAATAACATCAAGGCATTTTATCGACGGATAAATATATTAGGAAATTCATTTTTCCATGTTGCCTTTCTATTTACTATATTGTAATTTTTATATTCAGCCAGCTAGGGATAACTTGAAATCGCGACGGTCATGTCTCTTGTAATGAAGCAGTTGATTCGTTTTATTTATTAATCGTTCCTGGGTGTCTAAGAGAGAGAGAGAGAGAGAGAGAGAGAGAGAGAGAGAGAGAGAGAGCTAATAATAAAATACATTACGTTGGTGTGTTTGTATGTGTTCATTAAGCACAAATTTTTTATATCTAATATAAATGCTTGGTTTCATATGATGAAATAAAAACGGCGATATATCGTAAATTTGAAAGAATAGATAAAAATTACATTTCTATGGGATTTTCATCATGCGGCTTTTATGGTTTTTCGTTTAAAAAAGGGATCAGGCGCATCTTCTTATCCTTTTTATCATTCGAAAGAAGAACAAGATGAAGCTTATAGAGCGTACGTACATTTGATATTGGAGAATAAGATGAAAGTGGGATAAATCATGCTATAAAATACGAGAAGAGAAGAGAGAGAGAGAAAGAGAGAAAGAAAGAGAGGGAGAGAGAGAGAGAGAGGGAGAGAGAGAGAAAGAGATAATAGAATAGAGTTTTGTTTACATATATACATTAAGAAGTTCTTCTTTATCGTAAATTATGTAAAAAAGAAAGCAAAATATAATTCGCGAGAAGAAAACATAAAAAATAATTCTCGCGTAGGAAAACAAAATGAAGTATAAAAGAAAAAGAAAAGAAAAGGGGGAAAAAGGAAAAACAAACTTTAAAATTCTCCACAGTTTTCTACCGACAAAGATTAACGAAGGCCCATCGTGAAGTCGCCGAAGTGAAGTAAAGTTTTAAGAAAATTTATGAACTATAGCGTATTTTACGATCGAACATGTTTTTTTTTTTTTTATTATATATTTTGCCTTTTCATACAATACTCCCTATAACAGATATACACTATGATTTTTTTAATTAACAACGATGCGATGAACCTAACGCTGGAAGAAAGTTTAATAAATTTTTCCCACGATGTACTCCTACATTCTGAAAAAGAATATCTAGTCAAATATTATCTGTGTTCCCCTTTTGTAATTTATATGATAACACGCTATAATATTCGTTTACACGTTCGAGCCATCGAAGGGATAATCGAAACTTATGGATATATTTGTGGTTTAGATCAGAGACTTGCAAACTTTCTCTCAGACGAGAAATAATCGTTTTTTGTAGTCTTCCGAGTCGGGACTGAAAGAACAACGAGGAATTATTCGTCAATGTTCCATACATTTTGGCAAATTCGTCACTTTTTATCAACGATTTTTATCGGGTTTCCGTTGCCATCAACAAATGTCAAAGCTTATTGCCTGATTCCATTCGAAATTCGTGAAGATCAAAGAAAAATAAATGAAAAATATGAAACACTTTTGTAGCAAATGTTGTATAAATGTAATTTTGAAATCGAAACGAAACGCAAATATTACTTGTTGTCCATATTGCTGCTATAGTACGGAGAAAGGGTTTTATGTTAGTCGTTGAAAATGTTTTGCAATATGCAGCGAATAAGAGCTGGACAAAAGGTTTCTCGTTGTTGCATCATTGTATGAAAGGAGATGATATTTCATTACGGATATGTTTGCAATAAAATACTGACCCATTAGATTGTACTGATTCGGTTATGTTTACTTCACGAGTGTTATCAGATGTTTTCATTTAGACGAACGATACACCTATGTTATCCATTATATGAAAATGAACCATAGTAACGACGGTAAATGATTGCCAAGAGTATTGGTATGGTATGAATGACAATCGTTTGACAGTAAGAGGAAACAAAGGAAAATGTAATGATATGGTACAATTGATTCTAAAAATTAACTTTGCACATTTTATAGGTTAGATAATTTACTCGATCGATTTTTCGTTTTTCTTTCCTTTTCTCTATATATATATGTGTGTGTGTGTGTGTGTGTGTGGTCTGTCAGATAACTATTCGACCTTGTGCTATAGCAGGAAAAAGAGCTAAATCTGATTAATGGCAACGATGTCCCTTTCAAAGTACTCCCCTTGGGAAGTTACAACCTTCTTCCAACGATCCTCCCACTTTCGGAAACAATCCTTATATTCAGATTTCGGAATAGCTAACAGTCGCTTCGTTGCGTTTCTTTTTATGCCCATCTCCAAGTCGACGGATCTTTTTCCCTTAAGACGATTTTTCAATTTGGGGAACAGCTAGAAGTCGTAGGGAAACAGATTTCGGACCGTATTGGGGGAATGACGAGGCCGAACAATGCGTGTTTCACAAGAAATTGCTGGATAAGTTGCGATGAATAGACAGAAAGTCTACCACTTTTCCACAAATTCGATTTTATTTCCATCTCATTGCTCGACGCGATCCTTTCAAAATTTCTACGTAATACTCCATATTCGCCTTACTTTATTAGTAATCGATTTTTATTAATTAAAACTCGAATTCGTTTAAAAATTTTATGCCGTTACGGTATTTCCAAAACGAGGTTCGCTTCCGACCGATATACGACCACTTTTAAATCGCCTAAACCACTCTTTAATCCGTGTATAACTCATGGATTCATTCGTCGTGTACCTTACGAATCATGCGGATGGTTTTCGAACACGTATGCCCAAGATTTTGGCAAAATTTAATGTACGCTCTTTGTTCGATACGTTCAGTCATCGTGAAATGCGATGCGCATGAAATTCAACGTCTCCTCAAAGGCGTACGTACCATTGTCGACTAACGACTCGAAGGACCCTGTTGCTTAGCAAAGGCACTCCTCCTTAATGGTGAATACCGATTTTAAACAATAGCACATTTAGATAATAAATTAGAGCACAAGGTTGAATAGTTACCTGACAGACCATGTATATATAAATATATATATACACAAATTTATTAATTATAATATATATATATATATATATATATATATATATACACACAAATATATTAATTATAATATATATATATATATACACAAATATATTAATTATAATATATATATATACGTATAAAAATTGTTTTTTTCTTTTTCATCAATACTATTCGATTTATTTCGAATTCGATGTTCTTCCGGTCAATTTTTATTATCTAACCATCGTCGTCATTCGTTCATTACGTAAGAGACAATAGAATCCTTTGTTCCTGATCCTCCCAATAGGGCAGAGCTTCTACCTCCTTCTCCATCGTCAACATTGTCGTTTGCCTTCCTTTGAACATCTCGCAGCGGTAAAGTTTGAACGAGATGTTAACTTTATCAGGGGTATTCCAAGTTGAGAACACGAAACTCATGCTCCCATGAGAAAGAGAGAGAGAGAGAGAGAGAGAGAGAGAATAGAGTGAATTTTTTCTTCTTCACCGTCAACCATATTTAATATCCATTATACTTTTTCCTTCCTATCTATGATTTTCAAAGATTCTCCTTGGAACAATTCCAGAAATTTTATTCAGAAATCGCCTCAGTTAGAAAGTAAAAGAAATAGATACGGGACGGGGTCTGCTTACATTTAACATTTTTTATTCTATTTATCAAGTAGATACGTAGCTTCAAGGAAAATTCTGACAGGTATGTTATACTCTTAACTGCGTAAAAGTCCAGTTATTTCATTTAAAAAGGCTCGGTAACCTAGCGAATTTTAGAAGAAGTTTCCTCCAAGAATAATAGAAATTAAAGTAATTGGGTTCTGCCGTTTTATCGTCAGAGATTACAGGCTAAACTTTCTTAAATGCTTTAAACGTTAATTGTTCCTCGTAACAACTGGCAATTATCAAATGTAATAATTCGGAGGAACGTTGTTGATGTTGGAAATGTCATGAAATTGGAAAGGGTCAAATTTCTCGTATCTTTTTATTTTAATGATATCATCATGGTGATGGTTCAAAGATGAACCGAAATGGAAAGGAAAAATAAAAAAGAAAACAAAAATAGTAAATACAGAAAAGAAAGGAAGAAAGTTCCTCGGTTAAAGTGAAATTTAAAAAGAAAGAATAGGAATAAATAAAAAAAAAAAGGAAAGGAAAGAAAGAAAGGAAAGAAGAAGAAGAAGAAGAAGAAGAAAAGAACGTTGTCGATGAGGGATCGAAAGCGATCGTTGTCTCGTTTCAACGTGGAAAAGTGGGTTCTCATGACGTTGCTATCTTCCTTCGTGGCTTGTAATTGTACACAATCACGCGGAGAGCATCGCAACGTCAGATACGGGCGTGCCCGTATTACCTTATATCTTATGAGATTCAACGTTGATTACCTCGACTATGGCCTCGTACAAAATCCGAACTGTATACCGTTTCCAGTAATCTTCTACAATCTTGAGAGCCCACTCCATGGTGCCCGCTTTATATCCGACATGCTTTCGTGCATAGAGAACCCTTACTGACTTATCGCCTTTTTAACATGGATCTCTTGCCTCGATGACTTTCAAAAATGATTTGTGTTTAGTACAGGCGCGTAGTAAAAATTTCCAATTTTATTTTCGATCGAATTAAACGGTTAGGAGAGGCGGGCGGCGGGGTATGGGGACGAGACGAGGAAAAGGCGAATGATCCATTTTCCCAATAATTTCATCCGACATCCGTTGGAATAATTTTCAATTAATTCTATTAATCTTTCATCGAAGCTCTTTTTATGTTATTTTTTTTTTTTTTTTTGCAAATTCTTTCGAAGCTCTCACGAGTTTATTATTGAAATGTAATGAATGTAAGCGCGTTAAAATTTTGTTATAAACTGGAACGTTCATTTAGTACTTGTAACGTACGTATTCGTTTGATTAAGTTTCAAGAACATCTTACAAGAACGGGTACACTCACCGTGGCAGCTGTTCAGGCCAATTGTATTAAACTGAACGTAACAATGGCGACGTTTTGGTCACTACTTACTCACTTCTCCGTTCAGACCGATTAATTCTATTAAACAATTTCAAGATAGATAATTATCCAATGGAATATTTATATTTCATAAATATTTCATAAGTTCGATTGGTCGAAATATTTGACGATCGGACACGTCAATTATATGTCGTATCGACGAGTGATAATTTCTTTTTTTTTTTTTTTTCTTCTCTTTTAAATTCAAAACATAGGTATGCATATTATACGCGTTCTCTTAATTAAATTGTAATATCGGAATAGAACCGTGTACTGTGTTTGGTGCCAAATGAAAAGGCATCGTACATTTTTCATTTTATACGAGCACACCGGTCGGTCGGTGTCGACGTTGGCGACAGCCTGCAGCATCACTAACGTTGAGAAGAATGAATTGCAATAAGCTTTGTTGTCTCTCGGATCCTTTCCCCTTAATCTCATTTCTCCGTTTTCCTTTCTCCAACTCGCACCCGCAACCCTCTCCCACGCTTTTTCTTCTATCTTCTATTTTCCTTTTTCTTTTTGTTCTCACTCCTTTTTTTTTCTTTTTCTTTTTTTTTTTTCATTTCACCTCGGCTCTACTTTGATAAGGCATATTCGGTCATAATCGTTGATAATAAATCACGTCTCTCTTTTCATTATTCATTTCGTGCGTCCTTCGATCTTTCCAATTTCGATTTTTGCATTTTCATAAAGAAAATAATACAAAAAAAAAAAAAAAAAAGGAAAATTGGAAACGATAATACAACGAACTATTCCACGTATATTTTTGTAACCTGATTTCTTTCGTTTTTTCCCTTTTTCTTTTTTCTTTTTTTTTTTTTTTGTTCGTTCTCGAGCGATGGCAATTACAGTAAATCAAAAACTTTACGCGAAAAAGGCGAAAAGCGAGGGGGAAAAAAAGTACGAGCAAAACGATTTTTCCTTTAAGTCTGTGATATATTTTTTAATGATTCGACAAAAGAATCGTAATCGTTGCGAGCATCCGCTGGGGAAATTTGAAGATTAAATTGGAACAAAGCAAATCGAAAAAATAAATTAATAAGTCAAGAAAAATATATATATATATATACGTGCATATATAAACAAAATAAGATGAAAGTGATACTTCAAGCAGCCGTGCCTAAAACGGAGTTTAATTACAAGGGAACCACTTGGACGCGGTGCATTTTTTTTTTTTTTTTTTTCCAAGTGTGTTAGCTTTTGCCCATTAAAATACGCGATAACGGTGGGTTGGAGGTTAAAAACAAAAACAAAAGAGGAAAC
>OU426852.1:6813041-6853041 GCA_911387685.1 Dolichovespula media | reverse complement strand
CTGCGTGTAACTTATAAATCAGAACTACGGGAACACTTTCGAACGAATGCGTGTTCTGCATTTTTTTTTTTTTAGCTCCCTGTATAAGATTTTACAGGGCAGTCGTAGATACGAACGATGAGATTCGATCTGTACGCCGATTTATGGGCCATTTGTGTATGTCGTTCGTCATCGAGAATCAACGTTTATCGGTCCTGCCGATATCTCGACTTTTATCTTTACTTTTGAACGGAAAAATGTCGGCTTTGTGCGACAGAGTGTGAGAAAAAGAGAGAGAGAGAGAGATAGAGAGGAAGGAGTGGTTTGATGGTGGATGAAAAGTATGTCATCTCACTTGCCTATCGATAATTTTTTTCCGACAGCATCTATCGAATATCCGTTACCAATTTATTTTTTCGATTTCAATTACGAAATATCGAATGAACCATCGTTTCGCTTTTCCTTAAAGCCGTTTCATTCGTTCGATAAAGTTTAACAAAGAATGTACCGCAAAAAAAAAAAAAAAAAAAAAAAAGAAATAAACAAACGAAAAAAGAGAAACCAAGAAAATTAGGAGGGAAGGAAAAGTTTGACGAATTTTAATGAAGGGTTAGAAAGGTAAGTAAGAAAAAGTGGCAAGATGGGGAAATAGGGGAACTGGGAAGAAGAAGTAAGAAAAAGAAAAAAAAGAAACAAGAAAAATAAAAGAAAAAAAATAAAGGAAGAGAAAAGATAAGATAAGAAAAGAAAATGAAAGATAGGAAATGCATGAAAGTAAGTGTTAGAAAACGCGGAAAATCCAACTTCGTGGCGAACGCGTTTATTTAAAAACGGAATACGCGCTATTCTATTGAACGGCGATTTAAATAGAGGAAAATAAGTCACAATCGGAAGGTTCATTTTTTTTTCTTCTTGTTTTTTTTTTTTTTTATTTTTATTTTTTTTTTATTTTTTCTCCTCCTCCTTTCCGTATTCACTCGGGAAGTTTCTTTCATCTTTCAAAATTCCCTTTAGCCCGAAGACGTGAAGTTCGTAAAGTAAAAACTGAATCGAGTGAGGTCCCCTATTTCGCGAATGCATTTTCCATCATTTCGTGGCGTTATCGGATTTCGCGGGATACGCTCTTTCGCACGTAGGCTTTTATCCACGAACGTTGCGTAAATTTTTCGGTCGCGAGGAGAATATAAATCTTCCCCATTTGATGTCGCGTGTCTTCGGGAAATTCTCTCTCTCTCTCTCTCTCTCTCTCTCTCTCTCTCTCTCTCTCTATCTATCTACCTATCTATCTATCTTTCTCTCTCTCCTTTCATCGGGCGAATAATAATTTCGTTCTACTCTTTCTTTTTCAAAAGCGAAAGAGAATACGAAGATGAGATGGTATATATATAATATATCATCATAAAAACTTTCAAAACCCAGGGATATATCTTCTTCCTCTTTTAATTTTTTTTTTTTCTTCATATTGTTTTACGAATTATTTTTCCAAAATTTGTCGTCGATCGTTTTACGCTTTGCGATCGCATTAATTGTTTGGTCGAGCTGAATATAATAATCTTTTAAATATTTAAATATTTATTAGTAGTTGTTCGGAACGACATTGATTGAATTAATAACCTTCGAAACTGGCGTATATTCGTTTGATTTATATATATATATATATATATATATATATATGTATGTACCGTAGCCAGTGATTTTAAAGTGAGAGACCTTTACACTCTCAACTTTGTTAATAGTTTTTCACTGTAATACCACCGGCTTATCGGTTATCAGAGCTTGTCGTTAAATGGACTTTCATCGACCTTCTCTTTCCCTTTCTCTTTCTCTCTCTTCCTCTCTCTTCTTCTCTCCTCCCGAGAATAACGTAGCGTAAATCGTCCTGTCTTCCGAAAGATATAAATTCTATTTATCTCAGCCAGCATTTAAGGCTTTCCTTTAGAGAAAAGCTCTCTTACTCTCTCTCTCTCTCTCTCTCTCTCTCCTTTCTCTTTCTACATTTTGTAGCATTTTAGAACTAGATCCTGAAAGGCATTGTGATTCAATGTTTCCAATGGCTTTGCAACAACCCCTGACGTATTTCTCACGCACGTTTCGTTTCTCTTGTTACACAACGAGAGTCCAGAAAATAATGGCAACAACAATAGCAACAACAAGGAACACCGGATTATCCCGGCATGTTTTCTTACGTGTCGGTCACGTTCTTAGTTTATAGACCAGCCTCACTCTCAAACACGTTTCATTCTCTTCAACTGACTTATCAAAAGTTGTAAAGCTCAGTTTAGCAAGGACTCAGGGAGGACTACTGTTCCGGGTCCGTTAGCTCTCTAGACTTTTATCGACTTGCTCGAACGGCCGTTGTCCACTTAAATCAAAAGCTCTTATCGTGTCTCGCGCTTTTTATTTCCTCACGCTTTTTATTTCTCCCGCTCTTTTTGAAACGACGCTTATATCCCTTTGGGATCGTAAATATCCCGGGATCTCTTGCCCGACAGTATACTTCTCTTAGGCTAAATATATCTTGAAAAATAACGTTATAAACCCTTTTCTCCATTAATTACAAATTATTTTCAAATAATCTATCTGTGCGTTCATTTCTTATGGGATCTCTTGATATTACACTTGTTCGTTTCGATTTTAAATCGATTTGGCAATGTAATATTTTATTCTCTTAATTTCTTTCTCTCTTTATTATTATTATTATTATTATTATTATTATTATTATTATTATTATTATTAATATTTAAAGACAACACTCGCGTGTGTCGGTAATTACGAGGGTGACCTTGTAAATAAATAAAATCTATACGAATTTGTATTATATATTTCGTGTCTGACTCGTAATTGCATTATTGAACAATGAGAAATGAATGTATGTATATACGACTTAGGGCTATTATAATGATCGTCATGCTTGCACATTATATTGTACGTTTGATATATTTGAAATAAAATAATTCGTAATCGTCCCGATCGGACATAAAATAGCAAGATCATTTCGTGTTTCGTCGTAAAGGATCGTAAAAGCATCTCTTAAAAATTGTCTGTGAAATAAAGCGAACGTTATCTTGAATCACGTTAACGATCTCACGGATTGGTTTGATGTGATCCCTTTTGGAACCAAACGCTCAGTTTGATCAATGTCGTATGAGTCCAGCGTCACGAATGATGATTTTCTCTAGAAATTAATTTCCCCGAAAGTAAGGATTAGAGGCGGCGAATGAATGGTGCTGGCTGCTAGGACCAGGCTCGCACGCTTATTTCAATTAACAAGCTTCTGTTTCCGTCGTTATTCACTATCGTTTCGTGATGTTCATTGAATTTGACGGGCAATACTGTACGTTACGAAGTATTACATTCACCGAAGTATAACATTCACTTATCGTAACCTTGTTAAGAAGCCATTAAAATTAATAAAATCTCGTGAGCTTTAACATTCTGCTCCTTTTTATTAAGTGAACTCTCGTAATCTCTCTCTCTCTCTCTCTTTCTTTTTCTCTCTTTCGTAGTTCATAGGGCTTAAACTATCCAGATAAAAAATTACCAGGGTAAGAAGATATACGTTGGAATAATGTATGTATATGCCGTAAGACAGAATTTAGTCCATGTAAAAAGATAATGAAAGCATGAATTATATATTGTAAGAGACAATCCGCTCTTTAAATGTACATACCAACCCATCTTCTTTTTATTTTCTTTTCGAAAAAAGGAAAAAGAAAAACATATATCGTTCCGTTACGGCTTATGTTCTTACGTATCTATCTGGCAATGACGAATCATCGAGTAACATTCGTTGCAATATATTTCCAACGGACGTCCATCTTTTTCATCCCTACGACTATGCACGTTTAATGTAACATAACTTCCGATTTAGAACGGGCATAATTTCGCGGATTTATGAGGCGCGGTATGAGGTTCCTCCTCCTGTAATTTCTCCGAGTGAGATATACGTCGTATATACTCACACCACATGTGCGTGCCTCTGTGTGTGTGTGTGTGTGTGTGTGTGTGTGTGTGTGTGTGTCATGTAGATATGTATACACCCACACCCACACACGGGCACGCACGTAAGCGCACGTATACGTGTATTTTTAACGAGATAGGAAGAGTGTATAATTTTCGTGAGTTTCATTATTTTACATATCCGATCGCGATACTTCTAGTGTAAAGCAAGTACGAGGGGCACGTTAATCCGTGCCCGTTGAATTCCAATTAGAATATATCGGTTTTTTCTTTTTCTTTTTGCAAACGAGCAGACGTTAGTATACGCTCGTATGTATGTGTGTGTGTGTGTGTGTGTGTGTATACGCGTCTGCGCGCGTGTATGATCTCGTATGAGTGTTGATAACGTATTTGTTGGTGAACATATTGTATATCAAAACCAAAGAATTATTTACGACTTCGAGGGACGTAACTGCGAGGGGTTGCATACATACATACGTATATACATATGCATGTATTCACACGAATACGAACGCATGGACACACGCGCGCGTACATACATATACACACACAGATAGACACACATCACTGGTACCTATACGTGCGTACATATGTTCGTTAAATCCGTTTCATGCTCGGTCGAATATTTCGAATTTAAAGCGACGATATCTTGAATAGCTGTGCGAATATCGCTATCTCGTCCGGTCAGATACTACGAAGTACGCGCCTATGGATGCTCGCTTAAGTGGAAAATGGTAATAGGACGGTAAAAGAGTGCGGTTCGGGGCGTTGCCGCGTTTTAAACTCGATGAGTCGCGGTTATTTTGCATTGTAGATTCCAATTGTCCAACGGCGACCACGGGGAAACGGAAAATCTCCCGCGGTAAGGGCGGAACGGTTTTTCTTTTTTCTTTCTCTCTCTCTCTCTCTCTCTCTCTCTCTCTCTCTCCCTCTCTCCCCCTCTCTCTCCCTTGTCTGTTTTTTTTTTTTTTTATTTTGCCTTTCCTTTCTTTTATCCGGGTATCGTTCTGATCGCTACTTGAAAAACTTCATTCCGAACGTGGCCGAACTCGGAAAATTAAATTAGTTGAGATTCGACGGTTTCGTTTACGTTTGGTTATTCATAGCTCGAACAACGAAGGATCATCTGTCTCTTTCGAAATCGTTTACTTTTTCATGATCAGTCAAATAATTTATGGCTACGAGCAACTAGGGACCACGTGGTTCATTTTCTTTTTGTTTTCTTCTTCTTCTTCTTCTTCTTCTTCTTTTTCTTTTTCTTTCTTTTTTTTTTTTTCTAATAGCTCGAAAAAATGGACCATCATTTGCGTTTTCTCTTTCGTTCTTTCTTTAATTTTTTCCTTTTTTTCTTTTTTTCCAGTACAAATTCTTTTTTCTTTCTTAGACAAATTAGTCTAGTCCATCCTTGAAAACCAGAAATAACCTCTTCCCATGACATGAATTACGGTTTAGTCGATTCCCCTCGGGATAGCCGGGAGCTGTTTTCAGGATTTCGAAAACGCTTGGAGAATATCGGTCCAAAATCGAACACGTTCGCGAGACTTCCGTTAGCGAGATCTTAAATCGAAATCCCCGAATGGGTTCGTTCGGGATGGAGGTGGAAAGGTGGATAGGTACTTTCGATAAATAAGCTTTATTTCGAAAGTGAGTAGCCTTCGTTTAACCGTTAACCCTGAATCATTCGTGAATAAAGGTCGTAGATTTGATTCCATAGGGAACGAAGACCGTATCATGTAGAAATTAAGTTCAAGCGAAACATGACGCAAGTTATTACCATCTGGGTGCCGTTATTATGACGCTCATCGTCGATTATGTATGAACGAACCAAAATATATGCATGGAATGATCCCATGGATCAAGGTTTACACGTTTTTATACGTATTACATATTAAATTTTCTAACCGATTACGTGAGAACGAATATTTTTAATAGCTCGTATAGGCCGAACAAACTCGGTTCCATTACGTTACGCCCGTAATTATAATCGTAAATATGAACTACCGGCTCGACGTGTAGGGAAAAGGAAAAGGAAAAAGAAAAGGGAGGAAAAAGGTTAGAAAGAAAAATTTCCAAAAAAGGAAAGAAGGAAGAGGAGGGAGAGTGGGAGACAAAGGGAGAGAGAGAGAGAGAGAGAGAGAGAGAAAGAAAGACTAAAAAAATAAAAAACCGAAAAGAAGACCAAAAGGAAAAAGAAGATAAAGAAGGAAAAACCGTTCAAAGAGTAGAGTAGGGCAAAAAGCGATAACGACATGCAGGAAAAGCAAGCAAGCGGCTTTCGGCCGATTAAAGGAGAGGTCGCACGTGCGAATAAACACGAGCTCTTGCATAATGCTTGCACCGGTGCCCTCGTGTTTAGCATAGCATGACTTTCATCATAAACTAACATAAGCTCACTTGTCACAAGCTGTTTTCACCGAGTAGTACCGGCGACAAGATGCAATAAGTTGGATCGAGCGGGATACATAGGAGAATCTAGCGTCTCGGTGATCAAACGGTAAAGCGGATTCGGGCAACCTTAATCTGACGAACAAACGCCTTGGATGAATGCTTAAAGCGAGAATATCTATCCTGGGATTAAAATCTTTCGAATATTTTTCCGTAATCCTTCGAATCTATTCAATGGGACAAGAACAAATCGAAAATTCGATAATAATTGAAATTCGAAGATTCGACGATCGGATATGAACAGTTTCATTACGTTTTATCTTTCATATCCTTACGTTTATTTCATTTCACGTCGTAGATACGACCGACGATATCTTCTTTCTTTTTTCATTTTATTTTATTTCTTTTCCTTTTTTTTTTTTGATTTTTTCGTTCAATCGAAACGCCAATCCAAATTTATAAGTACGCATACGTCGTATCATATTTGTATCGGATTCGTAATTCGATGGCCTGTCCAATAGGGATTTCCCCATTAAAATCTTTTATTTGATCTCTAAGGTCAGTTATATATTATTCCTTTCTCTTTCGTTCTTTATCGGAATAAGTGGAATAAGTATTGTACTTTCTAAAGTTATTCGCGGTTCTCCCTCGGGTGTTTTTCAGCGCGGTTCGGCCTTCCTCTTCTCTCCATCTTCTACCATCTTGAATTGCTCTTATTAGAAATAAGCTGATTGTAAGTTATTAATATTTCACGTTCATTAAACCGATGTATTTAACTCTATTAACCGCAGTAGAGAGACAGAGAGAGAGAGAGAGAGATGAGATTTATTTCGGCCGAGTCAACACGTTCATTCGTCGAAAAATTTCCACGTGAAACTAATAAGATTGAATAAGTAGGGAAATTGTTTGAACGCCTTTAAAAAGAATCTTTTAACAAGCCGCTATAGTTTTTATACGAGAAAGTTCGTTAGAATCGGGGATTGGTACGGATCGATGTTCGAAGTTAACAAAGTTGTTTTTAGAAGGAAAAGCCCTGTCCATTTTCCTTTTTCTCTAAGAAAAAATCCTGCTACATTTTAAGTTTTTACCAAACAGTTGGACGAGTTAACATGGCATGGGGCAAAAAGAAATCTGTAGAATCGCGAATCGTTCCTCCTACGCTCTTAAAAGGAACGAGAATAGAGCCAGGAGGTAAGGTTTGAATTTTGCATGAATTACAGTTGCACCGAAGCGATTCTTGAACCACTTCGAATCTTATTTTCCATATAGAAGCCTTCAAAAGGGATTTCATTCGTTCGATCGGAAAGAACTACCTTTAATATCTCGTTCCTTCGAGAATGTAATTTCCGTTTTAGCTCGTTTAAAAATTCAAATGGATAGAACCGTTTCTTCCAATTAGTTCACTATCATTACTGGATTCGAAGTGCTTTGATCATTATAGAAAGCAATTATTTACTCTTATTTACTTACGACCGAGAATGATTCGGAATCTACTGGCGTGCTCCAACAGTTATATCAATATTTGCCATTAATATGCGGTAAAATTTTCGAGCGAACGTACCGAACGATAATATCCGCGGTAGCTTATGTGAATTATTCGTTGAAATTGCGCCATTCGATTTTACGTAGCGTATGACAGGATTGTTATTCCTTTTCTGCTTTTATTTTTTATTTATTTATTTATTTTTTTTTATTATTATCATTGTTGTCGTCAAACAATGTCTATTTCAACGCCAGATTCTCTTTTCATTTTTACAAACAATAGCGTTGTTGGGTGGCATAGATGGATGAATCGTTATTTTCTCAGCATCCTTCGAGGGCTAACGCAAACATATTTGACGTTACTATTTGTCTTTCTCTCTCTCTCTTTCTCTCTCTCTCTCTCTCTCTCTCTCTTTCTTAATTTTTTTTTCGTTCTTACGCAAACATCGAAATCTTTTAAACTTTACCAAACGTCATTGATTCACAACCGATCAAAGGCATCAACTATTTGTCATGTGCAATTATGTTTCTTTTTTTTTTAGGGTTGTTATTTATTCGTTAAAATGTTTAATCATTCGATAAAATATTTTTAATCATAAAAACAGTATTTACAATATAATATTAATACGTAATATAAATGATTCAACCCTGATGCAACTCTGATACTTAATCACACATATTGATCAATATATTCGTATGTATCTATCATTCATTTTACGAGATACTTTTATTTACGCTTTAATTAATAAAAATATTGATCGAATAAATAGAATCTATGCAATTAGTAGTTTAAACGATGGATCTCGTTTAACGTATTATAGATCGTTTTTATTTTTTCGAATCGTAAACTCGTATCATGATTTTATTTTGAATAGATCAGAAATTGTTTTTTTCTTTTCTTCTTAAAGGAGATGATTGAGAACTGTCTCGATTTTCTATTCGTTCGATATTGCATTGTATTTTGGATGTAGCAGGAATGGATATTATTGGACGATAATGAAAATTTATTGAGGATTAATATCTTCAAATATAATTGATGCTCAATTAAACATCGTTATTGATGTTTAATCACGACAACTATTTAGTTACGTTTTAGGAAAAAGATAGGTCCTTATTAGAAATTAATCCACCGTCTGCTAACCCTCATACAGGGGTTGAAAACCCTCTCGAGAATCTTAAATGGAAACAGGGTTCAAGGGGCATATCATTTGAAAAGGATCTTCTCTCTAGAACGGTGTTATTTTGTTCTTTTCGCTTTTTCTTTCTTTTTCAATTTTGAATCAACGATTTCCGAGAAAATGCTGTTTCGACATTTCGGATTGAGGAACAATTTTTTCTTCTTCTTTTCTCTTCTTTTTTTTTATTAAATGTCGAAAATATGTATCGCCGAGCTCTATACGGTAATAGAGTATTTCCCGAGTGTTACGTCGAACATTTGTAGAACATCCGGTGTAATCTGACAGCATTCTTCGACTATACGCTGCCGAAGTTCTTCTATTGAAGCCGGTTGGCTGGAATATATTCCGGATTTTAAACATTCCAATAGAAAAGAAAATTCAAGGGTGGAACGATCACAATGATCGGAAAAATGCTGCTTTAAAAACTGCCATATTCGAACTGCACCTGTGGGGGAGTTCTATCGTGTTCAAAAAAACATTACTTCCTGCATATTCAGGCGATTTTCAATGATTTTTACTACGATCGACGGGTGCGGGTTGGGTGGTTTGGGGGATCGGGGAGGGGAGGTAAATGTAGCTTTCAAGTAAATCGCAATAAAACTCTCCGATCAAATTATATGGTAAAAAGAGTGGACCGACAATTTTGTTATCCAAGATAACAGACCGTACGTGCATTTGTTGAAATAAACCGGATGTACTGCCGAATTTTTCAACGTAATAACACACTGAGCAAAGTTCACATTATTCCATGGAGATTGATAATACGCATTTTGAACAGTTGTTTTCAACGAGAAATTTTTAAATTCATATTCTCGGGAACCGTTGGACTCTAAATTAAAAAAAAAAAAAAAAAAAAAAAAAAAAAACAGAAAAAGAAAAAGAAATGGCATCGCTATAAATAGAATTAAAAACCTTCCAAATGATATGCCACTTGACTCCTATTGACATTTAAGATATTTGAGAGGGTTGTCAGCCCTTTACGAGGGTTATCCCTAAGTGGGTGAATTTATGATAAGTATCTGTTCTCCTCGAAAATAAAATTGATTAATCGCGGCGTTTTTCGAAAAAAAAAAAATCACTAAATTTCATAAGAATCCTGGTGGATCCTATTCATTGGGATTCTCTGCACGCGCGCACACACACACGCGCGCTCTCGTGTGCTAACGTTAACACATATTTCCGAACCAACAACAGAAGACAAATAGATACATTCAATATACAATAATCATTAAAAATAAGAAATACTTACATTAATATGTATTAATGTTTTAAAGCTCGTAACACTTTGACATTAAACATGCAATTTAATCTATGAATTAAACGTTTACACACACACACACATATATTTATACTTATAAATCGTATAAATTTGGTGTCGACGTGCGTCAATTTGTTAATATATTTTCTAAAATTTCGAAAAATGATACGTTTTAGAGAAAACGCTTTACGCATTTCGCAATAATTCCTCGTACGTACCTCCAAGCTACACACCGACGTTAGGAATAGAATTTATTTGACAACTTAGGATCAATGGGAAGTTATAGATAGCGTGTGGTACTTAAACTTGTCCATTAGCGGCTACTAGGGCGAGTACGGGTGCACTAGGTAAAGTGTAATAGCTGGGCTTTTAACCGGTACAGTTGAGAGGAAACAGTCGTCCAGCAGTGCTATACATGCTTCCGGCGATGTTAGAATTGAACGTTAAGCAAAATTGCCAGGACAATACGAATCATTTCGGATTCTCGGTTACCCCCGTAAACTTCCCGAGTCCGTAATGCGACGTTTAGAATTCGATATTTCTATAGATAGACATTTTGTGATGTCCATCGATTCGTCCCAACAATTGAGCCACAATTTTTATTATTTTTTTTTTTTTTTCATTCAAGGAAAAGAATAAAAGGTAGAAAAATGAAGAAGAAAGTGTAGATCTAATCGTTAAAACGAAGCAATCAATTTTTCCGATTCTCGAGAAAAAAAATAAAAGGGTACGATCGGAGTGCTCTAATTCATTCTAACGAATACATAGTCGATAAAATAATCCATGCGTTGGTGACACCTTATCCTTTCCAATTGTAAAATTTTTTCCGATATCATTGTCAGTTTCAAAACGGGTTACGATTAAATTTAAGATTTCCGGTGAGGAAGATCTTCGAGGGTAAAAAAAATTCTTATATTATTTTCCCCATGAATATTCAGACGGTAATATCTGTATCTTTAAAATTGAAATGACATTGAGATTATTCATCAAATTCGAACGTTATTTTCATCTTTGATTAAAGTCAAACGTGAATAGATTGAAGCGAGCTCGCGCCCCAGCCCAAACCCTCCCCTCCTCCCCTCCTCCCCCCCGCCCCCCGCCCCTCCCGGCCCCAAACCCTCCCCACAAACCGCAAATTATAATAAAAATCATTATCTCTCCTACGACTAAATCCGAACGTTGCCGTATCGATCGGGAGGAGGGAGGAGAAAAAAAAATGGACAAATTCTTAGCGATCCATAAGAATCGATGAAGTCTTTTTGCTCGAAGGGATCCAAACGAGAAGGTGGGGAAGATGAAAGAGGTTTCTGTCTGTTCAACAGAGAGGGAAGTCTGGTATGAAGGCGCTAGACGTGCGATCGAGGCACGAATCCGTGCGGCTACGAGCTCAAACGGAGCAGGAACAGGAACAGGAGGAGGAGGAGGAGGAGGAGGAGGAGGAGGAGGAGGAGGAGGAGGAGGAGGAGGTGGTGGAGGTGGTGGAGGTGGAGGTGGAGGAGAAGGAGGTGGAGGAGGAGGAGGAGGTGGAAGCATACCACCGAGTACCGTAGCACGTGGGGTCGTCCTTTTCGTTGGCGACGGCATGAGCATGAGCACGCTTACGGCTGCGAGAATACTCTCGGGTCAACGTCATGGAAATACAGGGGAGGAAGCTCAACTCGCATGGGACAGCTTTCCAGCGGTGGCCCTCTCTCGGGTAAGTTGTACATTCCTTTGGAAAATAATATAACGTTAACCTATTTTATTCTTATTTACGATAAATTATATCTCGGCGTAAACGGTTTGCTTATTGAACTTTTATGGGTATAACGCGAGAAAAATATGTTCTCCGGTTATATCCAATGTATTCGAATTTTTCCCGTGGGAATTATTATCGGGGCAATCTGATAAGGTAATATGGTTTATAAAAGAAGAAATGTGATTATATAATGTGAAGATAAATTACAGAATATATATATATATATATATATATATATATATATATATATATATATATATACATACATACATACATACATGTCATTTATTATCTAATTAGTAAAAGAAACGAGAAATCTGTAATTCAATATAGTATGATATGATCAATGAAACTAATTATCTGTAATTATTATATCGATAAATGCGACCGGTATAATGAAACGGTGCGATTTAAATTTTTATCTTAATTACAATTTGTCAAATACGTTTTGTAAAAATAATTCTACCGAATTAACAAAAAAACACGAGAGCAAGTATTTTTTACATTGTTAAAGGAGTATTAAATTTTACTTCCTTATTAATAATAAATTGATTATTATGGGGAAAAATTGTAAGCTAAGGGATCAAATAGAGCTGATTGGCGATAAGAAATCTATGAAATATAATGAAAAATAACGATTCTCTTTATTTATTTAT
Source organism: Dolichovespula media (assembly GCA_911387685.1). Classification (NCBI taxonomy): domain Eukaryota; kingdom Metazoa; phylum Arthropoda; class Insecta; order Hymenoptera; family Vespidae; genus Dolichovespula; species Dolichovespula media. The sequence continues at coordinate 6,840,405 of OU426852.1, read as the reverse complement.
CGATCGACCTATTCGAACGAGGAAAGAAAATTTTGTATACTTGAACGAATTAATACGTATTTAATGAGTACGTAAATTAATTTTATATCGGCAAATAAAAGTATTGTTAGTTTTATATGTACATATGTATCGACTTTACTGTAGTATTTAATCACACTTTACAATGCATTTATTTCAAATCAAATACAATCTTAAATTTATAAACAATGAAATGTAGGTGTGTGTTAAAACATTAAAGAAGAAAAATAAAGACTATTGATATTTATCCATAAGAGTATAACGCCTGCAATTATCCTATCACACGAAATTCAGAATAAAATTATAATAAAAATATGTATTAAATATAAATATGATAGTATCGATGCAAAAACAACATCGTGTAAGTAATATCATATAATAAATTCGTAATTAGAAAAAACAAATCTTCAGAAAGTTAAATGCTATTAGTCTCCATAATCGCTTCTAGTAAATTATGCAAAAGTTTTCGAAGATAAGCGATAAAGAAGCTCGTCGAATAACTCGATTTATTTCAAATTGACACTTTAAGAAATAATATTAAAATGTTTATCGTTTTAAAGGAATAGTTTTTCTCTTTTTTTTTTTTTTTTTTCTTTTTTACAACCTAGCCTTTCGATTTTTGTCGCATTTATTCATTAACTTATTTCATCCTTCTTACACCAAGAGTTTATAAGTAATGTTTAATAGATCACAATATTTACGTAGAAATTTACAATGAGATAATAACGTAGGATCAAAGAATGAATAATCGGTAATTAATATTATATTTGTATAATTAATTCATGGTATTTTGAGAATCATACGATAGATTATTCATTTTATATTATTAACGACCATAATGTTCAAATATCTAGACATAATTGATTTTATGTATACGTACATATGTATATAGACCTATTTATTATGTTCCTACAGTTATATATATAGTCTTCAAAAATTCAATAATTTCCATTTCCTTGCACTCTCGTCTCGACATTATCTTAATAAATTCAAGATGATGTTAATGGGTAAACAACGAGAAAAACAAATTTCCACTTCAGTTCGTTTAGGAGTTTATATATATATATATATGAAAATACATATTATTGACTGGTCACTGAACACGTTTCAACAGATTTCCATAAAATGATAATTTACAATAACAAAGACAATATATAATATAACAAAGAGATATAGTTCAATATTTTTACGAAACAATACATAACGGCAAGTACGGAACGTATGTATGAAACTCGTAAAGGTAACGATATTATTTTATAAATTTCGTTTACTTTTTATGCGTGTGATTAAAAACGTACAAAATAGAAAGAAAATAAAAATAAAAATAAAGGGAAAAAAAATGGAATGCGATGACGCCAGTTGGATTAGTTGTTATACACAAACTTTAGTTGTTATACCAACAATATTCCTAATTGGAGCTCGAAGGATTAATGTGCTTTTTTTTTTTTTTTTATTGCGTTAAAAATTACTTTTATTCGCGTTATACCGAATATTATCTACGAACGACAAGCAAATATCAGGAATTTCGATAAAAATTACACGAAACAAAATCCCTGAGATCCGGTAAAAAATTTTTTTAAACCGAGTGTGGTCGTTATCATTTTTTCGTTGATTGCTCTCTCTCTCTCTCTCTCTCTCTCTCTCTCTTTTATTTTTTGTTCTTTCACATTTTTTTTATTCTCTCTCTCTCTCTCTCTCTCTCTCTTTTATTTTTTGTTCTTTCACATTTTTTTTATTCTCTCTCTCTCTCTCTCTCTCTCCCTCCCTCCCTCTTTCTTTCTATCTATCCATATATCTCTCCTTACTTATTCTTTTATTTTTTGTTCTTTCACATTTTTTTATTCTCTCTTTTTATTTTCTCTCCCTCACTATCCTCTCTCTCTCTCTCTCTCTCTCTCTCCCTCTATCTTTCTATCACTGGGGATACTATTCTCGTTTCATTCTCTTCCCTCTCATTTCAGTTCTTTCTATGATACCAGCAAGATATTCAACGTCGTCTCGAAAGCCTTTCGAGATCGAGCTCCTTTGAGATTTCGAAGATCGCCTGGATCTTACCTCCTTTGCTTATTATCCCTTTCCGCTTCGCGTAGATCCTCGACTTCGATTCAACTTATGCATAGACTCGAACTTTTTAAACCTCATAGTTATTTAGTTCCGTTATACGGAGATTATTATTTCCATATTCTTTCGATTCCCTACGTCTTGGGTATTGTGCGACGTTGATAACCCTTCAGGATTCTAAACGAACGAAAATTTGTCACATTCTTTCTTACGTCGGAATACTCGATTTGAAAAAAAAAAAAAAAAAAAGAAAAGACAGAAAAATAAGGGGGGGAAAAAAAAAACAAAGAAAAGAGAAAAGTAAAAAAGGAACGATGATAACGTGTCGATAACAAGCAAACATCTCTCGACGATTATTCTTTCTTCATTTTTTCCTTCTTTTTCTTTTTTTCGTTACTCTTTTTCTCTTTTTATTTTTTTTTTCTTCGCAACGCCAGCTCTAGGACTTCCACTTGTCTTCTTCTTATCCTTTGCTACTTCGTTCGCTTTTCTCACGGGAATTCGTTCTCTTGGAGACTGGGGAATCGGACAAAAAGGGAGAGTAAAAGAAAGATAGAGAGAGATAGATTGAGAGAGAGAGAGAGAGAGAGAGAGAGAGAGAAAGAAAAAGAGAGAAAGAGAAAGAAAGACCGAATGGAACTTAGCAGTCCAACGGGATTTCCAGGAGAGCGCATCACCATTCGCCAGAGATCTGCTTATTATCCCAAGGATGTAACCGAGTTTTCTGTCTTTGTCGGGAGTTATGAAAAGATCTGCTTTGTTTCCTTATTTTCCTCTCTTTCTCATTTCTCTCTTTATATATTTCTCTATTTTGTGTGTGTGTGTGTGTGTGTGTGTGTATACGGGATGAGTCATTTAATACCGAATTCAGAAATATCTATTGGTTGGTTTTATGTAACCACAATATGTTCGAATACAAATTTGCATATAGAATATATTTTTTTAGAAATGCATATTTTTTTTTGTTTTTACAAATGCATAGTTTATTTTGACTTTTTTTTTTCTTTTTTTTTTTTTTTTTTATTGAAACTTATTTTCTTCTTGTGGTTTTTTCATTTCGCTTATACAGAAGTTATAGGACAGATTAAAAAATATTCGATGCACATTGTATTTGTATAATTGTGATTACTGTGAACAAATATATCGCTTTTATTAGATATATAAATATGAACGATCTACTTACAGCAGTATTTTTCTAATAATATTCAATTATTATCGATCCTATGTCGTAATAACATTCGTTAATTTGTCAAGAATTCGTAGACTCTGTAGTTATTATTAAAAAATCTCAGGAAGTTACTTATTATTCTTACACACGTCTCGGAATATAAAATATTGTAAAAGATAAAATTATGAATACGTTCGAACGTTCATTATATCAATAACATCCCTAAAAATGATTTTCTAATGAAGTTTCTATTTTGTATAATTGACCTTGCGCTAATTAATAATTTTTTATTCATTCAATTTTCTAAATTATAATTTATTAAAAGTGATTCATTTATTATTTCATATTCAATAAAATAACGAATACCGTTACGATATAAAATCGAGAATAATTGAATATTTTATAGAAATAATATCATAAATAAGTTATGTATATATAATTATGTATATATATATATTATTACTACTGTTATTCTTATTTTTTAAATTAATGTAATTAAGTAATATTACAGAGACTCATTAATATCATAAATATTCATTAATCAAATATGTATAATTTTAAAAAATTATTTATTCTAGGAAAATGTAATATTATATTTATTATAATGTACGAATCACGTACATATATTAAATATAACATTGATTACGTTTGTTGGTAACTACTTAGATATTTTATGATTGGTCATCAATATGCAACAAAAAAAAAGAAAAAGAAAAAGAAAAGAGAGAGAGAGAGAGAGAAAGAAAAGGATTAATTAGATCTATTCGAACGTGATTGATAACAAATGGATAAAATAAGAGCGGCGTCAATCTATCGATAATACTTTCGTTTGTCGTGACAATGATTCTTTGAAAAATCACAAAAGTATTTAAATTCATTTTCGTTCATACGTTCGTTCGTTCATACAACTTTCGTTGTTTAAAGGAAATAAAATAATATATAATAAAATAAAAAAATATACATACATAAATTTATATATATATATATATATATTTTGTTTTTTGTATAGATTTATTTAATGGCCAAGTTTTTCCTCTTGGAAAAGTTTGTTACCGTATTTGTTGATACAATTTCCTTTAAACTTTTTCCACACTTTTTGTTGTACAAAATTTATGTTCTTCTCTATTTATCTCAACCACGAAAGAGAATTACGGAAATTTATTCGGGGCAAGCTCGTTCCCGAGCTTTCGAGCTTTTACCTTTGACTTCGTACGTACTGACTGTGGCTTAGAAAGCTTCTCGTTAATGTCCCTTTCATGCAATCTTCGTTTGGGAAGTCATACTTCCTTTCTCGTATAATTTCTTTTAACTTAGCATGTAACGATGATCTTGCGTTTTCCCTTCTCTCTCTATCTCTCTCTCTCTCTCTCTCTCTCTTTCTATTTCTATGCAGTCATCGCTGGATTCTCTCTCTCTCTCTCTCTCTCCTTTCTCTTTCTATGCAGTCATCGCTGGATTTTCTCTCTCTCTCTCTCTCTCTCTCTCTCCCTCTCTCGTGTATTTTTTTCTTTTTTTCCTTATCCAATTCTCTTGATTATTTTCTATGTTTTTAAATACGTAGAATGGGAAAGGAATCTTGTTACACAATCGTTTTTACTTACATTCTATCTGACTAATGTCACTAACTCGAATATGGAAATGAGATCTCTGAAAATTAATTACTGAAATTTGTTGAAATAAAAACGATCGTAATATGGGTTCACCTACAGAATATTATTTTTATGTCGTTAGGGATATTATTTAAAAATAGTTTTAATAAATTTCGATGATTAATATCCCTCGGAATAACGTGTACATCGTTAAATTGATAATAAAAAAGAAAGAAAAATGAAAAATTTCGTAAAGAAATGATAAATTTGTAAAAGATTTAATTGTACACGTTATACGATTTGCTTTCTTTAGATATATATATATATATATATATTTTATCGCATGAATACTTCCCAGGATTTTCGATGAATAATACAATTTAATCTTGTTCGTTAGAAAAATCTGTTCTATCTCAATTATCATCGATTAACCTCGCTATTCAACGATCCGAAAGACTTCGGAATGCCTGCGTTAAAATTACTTACGAACGAAGGAACGCTTACGGTCTGGTAAAAAGAATCGAATAAGGTTCTCTTCCTTTTCCTTTGTTTTCTCTCTCTCTCTCTCTCTCTATCTCTCTCTATCTCTCTCTATCTATCTATCTCTCTCTCTCTCTCTCTCTCTCTCTCTCGTATTCTTCATTAATTTCGCCCTTATCATTCTCGAAATATTTTCTTGTCGGCCGAAAATAAATCGCGATGTAACTCTTGGAACGCAACAAGTCGTACGATGAAATAAATATAAATTTGGTTGTCGCTTCGGTAGACATCGGGCGTTCAACGTGACGATAAATAATTAGAGACAGTTTGGTATTACGCTTGTATCGATCATTTTCATATTCGTTATCCCTGCCGTGATATCCTTTTCTCTATAACATAAATCGTAAACGGTTAAGCCGGTTTCGCTGATATAAATCATAGACGACTTACACTCTCGAATGATTTATATCGCGAATTATGTTGAATTATCTTTGGCAATTACTATCGGTGATTACGCAGGATGAATAACGATTATCTAGTCGTATAGGGGGATAGCGTCTACTTGGAATAAGTTGAATTGCCGTTACTCCGTGACTAGCAATTAAATTCTAAGAAAATCCTAATTTCGGATGTAATCTCATTCGTATCCCATCCTCTTCCTTTCCCTTCTTTCCATCTCCACCAATGCGAAAGTCAATTTCTATTCATATTATTTATCTGTAGCGCCATCTTCAACTTGGGTACCGTTAGGAAATGCAATAAATCGTGCTCGTTGACACATCGAGAACGGGTACGACGTGACACGCATGTTTCTCTGATTTTGTTTCGATGTAAACGGCACGATGCACACCACGTATCTTGCATATTTCACAGCCCCGAGAAGGAGGATATAACGTGGGATTTTGTACATGGTTACTCGTATTTATACACCCTCCGATACGACCGTCTCACTGATTTATGTATATGAAAGAAAGAAAATATTTCGTAATAAACGAGTGTTTAATCGAGGATTAACGCGAGCACGTGGCTCGTCTCGTCGAAGAGGTTTAAAAAATAAGAAAAAAAATACATAAATAAATTGAAGAGATACAATGCATCGCGTAAATATATTTTTCAACGGTGCTTCTAACTGTTTATATATATATATATATATATATATATATATATATATATATATATATTTTCTTTTCTTTTTGATAAATTCTCTTGGTTAATTCACATTTTTCTGTTACAATTTTTGTGTGGGTATCTTTAAACGATATACGTGGAATGTGTATTACGAAATTGAAGTTCGAGATTAATTTGATTTGAAGGATATCTTATATTACATAGAATGCCAAAATCAAAGTAATATGTCTCAAGCGATATCGAGTAGGAAGAAAAAGAAAAAGTAAAAAAAGAGATCTAACAGATGAAAAGCTAAGAGAGAAGAACAAAAAAATATGAAAAAGAATCGAAAGAATTGATAAATGAGGAAGGAACCGTATAAGATTTGAATAACAATCGTCAAGATTTTCAAGGGAAACTCTACATGAGGGAGAATAGAAGGGAAATGTATAATGATATAAATGGGGAAACTTAAAGCGACGCGATAATGTGTATATACAATATGGCACAACGTTATATATCTATGTCAATCGTTAATAAGATTGATAAAATATCATAGTCAACATGTCGATAAATTAATTTCTGTATTAAATCAATCATATTAAACCCTCCCCCTCCCCCTCATTATAAGATGTAAATTTTTCTTTTCTTTATTAATTCATCGTCAAAATTCTTTGACATTAAACGTAATATATATATATATATATATATATATATATATATATTTCTTTTTTCTATCATCCTAAGACGAAATTAATGAAATTATAGAGAAAAAAGGGGAAAGATAGTCGTCATTTTATTGCCCGACTTTCTGTTTCTTATACCGTCGTTATAAAACAAATAATTCGATCATTAATTTTCACCCTTTTATTAATTCCTGCCTAACAAAAGAAATTAATGGTACCAAGAGAAAGGAAGATTAAAACGGCAACGCTTTAAAATCCAATTACGTTACGTTCGGGGGCAATATTCATGGGAAAATGAAAATCGTGTGACGTACACTATCGACTTTCTTTTTTGTTATTATGAATTATTTACGTTTCGTGGCATTTGTTTCCCGATGCATCGTTATCACATGATATATAAAATACAATAGTTGCCGTTTTTATTATTATTATTATTATTATTATTATTATTATTATTATTATTATTATTATTATTGTTGTTGTTGTTGTTATTGTTATTATTATTATTGTTATTATCGTACCGGATGTATTACCAAGGAAAATGGAATTTTAACAGCACTCAGAGGCCTCCGCGAGGAGGCAAATCGTGTATTATACGGCTCCTGCTTGTAGACGGTCCTTTCATTAAGGAGGTTATGCAGTTATAGCGATCATGAGCATTTCTCTTCTTTATTGCACACGTAGCAACATTACATTTACGTTTACATATACATATATTTATTTATATTTATACACAAAGCAGAAAATACATATTCGCGCACGAGAAAGAAAAAATAACGAGATCTTAAACTGTATACTTACATATACGTTTGCTCGTTATCAGTTGTTGCAATTCGTTGTGTCCGAGAAATATTCATATCATACCGTGCACTTTGTTTTCATTTTCCATTAGCATCCATTAGTATGATCTTAGCCAAATGAAAAGGTTTGTGGTGCATTGCCAAATGTCCCGGAAAAGTATGTCATTCTCTAAGTACACGTATATACGTACAAAATATATACATATGTGTGTATATATATATATGTATGTAAGTATGTATGTATGTATGTATGTATGTATCTATGTATTATATATTTGTATTTACTTAGAGCAACGTTTACCGGTAAACACATTTTCCAACTGGGTCGACGAAAACGTTTCGACGGTTAATAATTGTCGAGGATAATTTAAAGGGTCGTAGTAGCGGCAAGCTGGGAAGGGAAGTGCTAGTCTCAGTACATCGATCAAGTACCAGAAAGACCCAGTTGCTTCTTTTTTCTCCTCCATCTTCGTTTCGCTCATCCTTTTTCTTTGCTTCATGCTGAAGCGTAACTTGCTAATGATGCATTAGCATAGAGCTTGCTGGTGGGTACCTTTAATTAGGTATTCCTTCTTCACAGATGCAAATGAAAATTACCTGAGAGAGTGAGAGAGAGAGAGAGAGAGAGAGAGAGAGAGAGAGAGAGGATGAAAGAAAGAGATACTACTTACTCGTGTAATTTTACTTCCGACATGTGATCACTAAGCAATCCTTTCTCATCACACGCACACGCACATACACGCGCGCGCGCACGCGCGAGATAGCTCGCGTAGAACATACGTATGTATGTACTATATTCAACGTATATACCTATGTAAAGGGATGTATAAAGAAACGGCGTGAAATGATTTCGAAAGAAATGAATGTTATCTGCGGATTTAACAGCAAAAATTTACACGCGCACTTGCATATAAATTAATATTACAACGATTCGATCGAACGTCACTCCATCCCTCTCCTCTTCTCTCCCTTCTCGCCTTACGCTTTGTCGTCAACGACGACAAACGATGGGAATAGTATGAAGGTTTAATAAAAATTAATGTTTTATCATTATCGACTAACAAATCGGCATGCGAGTAAGCATTTGCTTTAAACTTCTTTCTCTTTCTCTTTCTCTCTCTCTCTCTCTCTCTCTCTCTCTTTCTCTCTTACTCGGTGCTACTTATAATATAGGAGACTAGAATCTGTTCCGGGCAAGCGTGACATCCGTTTGAGCAGCAAGCGCGTCGACCCAATAGTTCTGAAAAGTTTTCTACGAATGAGGAACTTGTTATCGCTGAATGTGTCTGATTCCCAACGGTCGGTAACACTGCGGTGGAAAACTCATGACGTTCTGTGAGCTTTTCACAGAAACTGTAAACATATATATATATACATATATATATATATATATATATATATATATATATATATATATATATATCTTTTTTCTGTTCTTTATCTTCATTATCTCTTGCTCCTTTTTTAGCTTCATTTGTTGATTATTTGTTTTCTCTTTCTTTCTTTTTCTTTTTTTTTTTTTTGTACTCGAGAAGAATTACCAGCCACTCGTACCAAGGACACGATTGAGGTCATAAAGTACAAGAAAATGTGCGCGAGTTCGTGTGTGTGTGTGTGTGTGTTTCTTTTCTCTTTTTTTTTTTTTTTAATATCGTTCGTGTTGCTTGTGTTACTTAAAGTTATTATAGATATTTTCTCTGTGTGTGTACGTATATATAAATACATATTTTGTTTTCTTTTTATATAATAATATAGATATTTTCTTTGTATATTTTGTTTTTTCTATATATATATATATATATATATATATATATATATATATATACGCGTAAAAAGAAAGAATACCGACCAACGATTATCTTGCTCCTTTATTAGTGTGACTAGTACGTTCTACTATTACACGATAAACACAGTTGACAGTTTGCGTTACGTTTTAACCGTAGACCGGAGTCATAAAACTGAATGGCCAGGCTACTTTATATTCATGAATTCGTCACCTTCCTGATGGTATCTGTCCGCCAAACTTTTCGGCTCCCCAGGCGTACATTAAAATGATAACGACCTGGATAATACGGAATCGGAAAATTTACAGTCAGTTTTCGTTTTTACTAACGAACGTTCATGACTTTAAAACGATAGCCCGTACGATCCCACTTTTTCACGAAATTACATTATCTCCGATTCTAATATCATAGGAAACCTTCTAAGTTTATTATATTCGGGCGTAACGACGACGTGCCTGTTTCCGTCGGTTCGTTAAAGGTATCAGACAAATTACGTCCTACGTGTCTCCTATGTGACCCATTTTAGAAGTAACCGGAGAAAATTCCTTATGATCACGAAAACGGGGGCAGGGGGATGAATTAAACGGATTTATCCTGTAATCCTGTATTATGCTTGAAATTATACAATATTTGCATACACGTAATTTGCGATTAAGATTGCGATCGAGCAGTTTAATAAATTTTCCTTTAGGCCTCTGATTATTTAGGATAATAAATTTATATTGAAACGAGAGTAATATATATATATATATATATATATATATATATATATATATATATATAGTTTGAAGGTTCCCAAACAATTTTATATTGATAAAAGATTTCACTAGTAATACATTCGAACAAATATCTTTACGTACAATGTTATTCAATTTATCTGACGTTCAATGTTGTCAACTATCGAACTGTATTATTCTTTGATCCAACGATATTACTTTCTCTTCATTCGTAAATATTCCTATCCCGACGGATGAGTTCTCTTCGGTAATGCATGCTCATGATCGATCATTATTTCCACTGTTAAATTATTCCAAGATCTAAAGAGCCAGTTTATTCATGGGATCATTTATATGGGATAGTAAATCGTTCTTCGATAGTTGGAAATAGATATTTCTTGCTTATTCATTCAGGATCAAGGATGTTTCGTTTGTTAATCCATTCGTTCTGATAAGGGTGATATTTGTGGTACGAAAATTGCTCATTATCGTATATACACACGTACACACGCGCGCATATATATATATATATATATATATATATATGTATATGTATATATGTATAGAGTGAGACAGAGAGAGAGAGAGAGACATACAAAGGAACAAACGTGTACGCGTACATATATATTGGAAAATTAGGTGCAAATTAACGTTTCCACGGTTTTAAAGGTGAGCTCACAAATGAAGCGACTATTACCGATTGAGTTTATGCACGAATGCACGGACTAAAATCGCAAACGTAGGCGACATACGTTATCAACACGCTATAAATACCGTTATCTCTTTTGCGATCGTAAATTCCGGATAGTCCAAAGTCCCCGAGCGGGAACAAAGGATTTCTCGATTCAGGACAATAGATTGTCCTAGGATTCCCAATGCGACCAATCATGGTTTACCCGTTCTAGTGGCGATGTGTTCTTTCAACTTTTCAAACTCTTTTCGTTATATTATTTCCTTCGCGTTCCTTTTTGTCGAACTTTCTCAACAATTTCATTTCTCGATAATACAAAATATTTCCTTGACTTTTTTTTTAAACCGGCGATTAGAATCGATCGGCATAAAATATGATGGAGCAAAAGCGATATATCAAGCGATAGATAGTAAGAATGATATCAATTATTATACGACAACGATATTTTTTACATTATTTGTTGATGCAAGTTGAAAAGAAATGAGAGAGAAAAATAATATGGACAACGAGAATATGTAATTTTATATATGTATAATGAAATGTGTAAAGTAATTCCCGTGAAATGAAATTTAATTTGTATGAAAATATTGCAGTCTGCGTTAACTAACGAGTTGGTAGAAAGGATAGGAATAAAAAGAAAAGAGATAGAGATAGATAGATAGATAGATAGAGAGAGAGAGAGAGAGAGAGAGAGAAGATAAGAAAAAAGAAAGCTATGATAAAAAACACGATAATAATAACGAAACTGCCGTAGCTCGATATAACCTCGAGTCCTGGTTTCATCGTCTTAATAGTCGTATTTTATGCGAACCACTCTTCTCGATTCAATTTGCGCTAATTTAACGTTCCGATGAACTTTTTGTTATTCCATCTTTATCTTAGGTTATATGCTCTAAATCGCTCTCTCTTTCTCTCTCTCTCTCTATCTCTTTCCTCCCTCTCTCTCTCTCTCTCTCTCTCTCTCTCTCACTCTCTCTCTATTTCTGTCTCTCTTTCTTTCAGTAACTAAGTTTTATGTTTCCCTTATGGCCTTACCTTATCGCTTCGTTAACCAATCATAACTACTACATTTTTCTCAACGAATATTCTCTATTTTCTTTTCAAAGCTTCGCAACTTACTGATTATCGTAAGCTATTTCATAATAACGAGTATATTTAATCTATACCTATATCATATTTTTATTCAAACTAAACGACTTAACTTTGATCCTTTGAACATTATAATCGCAAAATCATAGCTTTTATTTTTTTCTCGTCATTTCTGAAAGGCATTAATTATACACACACCCACCCACACACACACACACAATTATGAGAACGCGTTCGTCGCCATTAATATGTAATATCCCTCAGGATATTTCTCCTTTATATAAGCAGGACAATGTTCGAAGTTCGTTTGTTACAATAAACAAACGAAATTTGCTTTGAATGCTTCTTCTTAGAACGTGTTTCTCCATTGTCCCAATAGTACTGGATGAGTATACACTACACAAGGATATATCTAAACTGTACACAGATACATGTAGATAACAATACAATATCGGTTTGCAAACTCAAACTAGTAGAAATAACAAGATATTTGACGAGAGAGATAGAGAGAGAGAGAGAGAGAGACTATACTCAGTAACAGTTAAGCTTCTTTATTTCAGAATTGTCCAGGGAGAGAGCAAAGAAATGACGTTAATTAATATTTCTAATCACTTTTCTCTCTCTCTCTATCTATCTATCTATCTATCAATCTATTTATCTATCTATCTATCTTCAATTTTAACTCTGAAAAATATGCAAATGCAAGATTACAACCTATTAATAAAATTAACGTATTAATTAATGTATATCGATTGATGAACTTCTGACCGATTAATTATACTGTATGTTAAGGATAAAATTAATATTTAAATAAATAAAACGAAGAAAACTATTCGTCAGAGCGAATAGTTTGAATACTTTGTCTATAATATAAGTGCGATAATTAATCATTGAATTTAGTATTAAGAGAAAGAATTACGATTCGATATAATTTGTTTAATATATTTAACCTTGTTTATATATTTAACAGTTAGTATAATATTTCATTTATTCGTTTTTTTTTTTCTTTTTCTTTCTTAATACTTGATAAGAAAAAAATTATTTATCGTAGGATTAAAGAATATCACGAAAATTTTCGTGATGGCTATTTAAAAGAGAACGTCTTGACTTAAGAAAGTACAAGAACCGGATGATCGCGTCCGATAATATAACAGACGAGTTCGTGCTAAAGTTAGGTTGATAAGAAGTTGTAAAATATATGTACGTTTATAAGCTTGACAAACTTGACAGGTTGTCAAGGTACGATCACAGTGAACGCATACCACTTTTATATCAAGCTATACCTTCCGACGTTTCTTTTCTCATTGATCGAGTAATAGCGTTACACGCGAGTGGTATGTTTTTTTCTATTTTTTTTTTTTTTTTTTTTTTTTTTTTACGTGAATGAAACAAAAAAAGAAACAGGAAGTCTAACCTTTTTCTAAACCTTCTAGAACGAGCTCTCACTTCCTGGTAATTTTTACTTTTATTTTTGTTTCTTCTTTTTTCTTCTTTCCTCTTTTCTTTTCGAAAGCGCGCACGAAAGGAAGAAAAGAAAATACGATTAGATAAACGACGGTTTTGTTTGGAAAAATCGTAGAGTATCGTCGATCAAATCGATACTTCTCCCTTTTTCCTTTTCTCTAGATAATAAATGACCATACTGATTACTGATTGGTAAATCGATAAAAACTTTGTTCGTCGGTAGAAACTACTTCACTTGTTTCCTCGTGAAAAAACTTCGCTTTTTCGCAATACGCACGTTCATTCTTTATCTGAATCCAGATAGACCTTGCCGTTAATAACTTCTCTTATTTTAATCATCTTGGCGATTTTTAAATCTAATCATCTTTATTGCAGTATTACTAGTTTTATATAGTAAATACTTGCATGCATTTCAAGAGTATTACTTTTAAATGTTCGATAAATTTAACTCGGCTTTGAACTTACGGCTATTACTTTATAACGTTAAAATATTTACAATAAAATCAATGTCAATTTAAAACCGATAGGTATGACGCACGGGTACATATCAATTTGTTTTAAAAAATACAAATAATGTGTCCCGACGATTTTACAATAGATTCTTGCGAAATATCGATGATATCGATTCCATCGTTTTGTCGATTTTTAACATTAAAATGTCTGTAATAAAATGGACGTCATTTTAAAAGCTTTCAGGTGATCAGTCTGAAATTGTAGACAGCACTTTTCGCTGTGATAAATGAACTACGTGTGCAATTTTATTGGATTTAGCTCGGCCAATTTGTTTGCTATGGTTGAAACAAAGAATGTTTTTATACAAAATCAAACAAAATGCAAACGTATACACACGTACGATGAAAAAAAAAAAAATATATATATATATATTATTTGAATGAAACCTGAACACACAATGAGAAAGAAAAAAAAAAGGGAAAAGTTAGTTTCATCAAAAAAAAAAAATAAATAAATAAATAAATAAATAAATAAATAAAACAAAAACAAATCAAAAGAAAGAAGAAAAGAAAAGAGAAAAGTTCTAACAAGTGCGTGTAAAAATATATACGCGATAATTTCTCTAGGTATAGTAAATTCAAAAGGGAAAAAAAATATTATTTCGAACGAACGTTATATTATATCAAGGATGACAAGTCGATAGTGATAATTATTTGAACGTCCAATAATCCTTGTAGATCATTGCGAAGTTTACATCATTGAATGTAACGCTAATATTCTTGATTAAACACTCGTGTAGCGGCTGATCATCGTACTGTTTTCGAGGGCATTATTTACACGTGTATAGGCCGTTGTTGAGTTATCATGCTTGAAATTTAACGTAATTCCGTCATTAGCGTTAACCGATGTGTAACGCCCGAGAATGTAAAGCTCGGTCGGACCTCGTGCGTTTCAACCGCGCGATTGAAAAATAATTCAATCGAACAACATCGATGTATCAAATGTATGTATACATGCACGTGTTCTTAATGATGGTGGGTATTGTAGAAACGTGATAATATTGTGGATAAAAGGGGGGAAAAAAGGGAAAGAGAGAGATAGAGAGAAAGAGAGAGAGAGAGAGAGAGAGAGAGAGAGAGAATGGTATGTATGTATGTATGTATGAATGTATGTATGTATGTATATATGTATGTATGTATGTATGTATGTATATACGTTTCACTGGTCGAGATTTTACGGGTATGTTTCCATCTGAAATGGCCCGTACGATTTCGCTGAGCTGCCAGATTCACCGTAACGCTCTCTCCCTCTCTTTCTCTGTTGATTTATACTCATGGCTAGCTAAACAAGACAAAATAAACGACTGGACGGATGAATATCTAGAGAGAGAGAGAGAGAGACGGAGACAGAAAAAGAAAGCGAGACATAGGCAAATCGTGAAGGTAATCGATAAATAAGAAAATCGCCTTAAACTTTATTGTTTCATCGATAATAATAATGATAATAATATTAATAATAATAATAATAATAATAATAATAATAATAATAAGAAGAAGAAGAAGAAGAAGAAGAAGATAAAAAATGTATTACTAAGCGTTCTTTCTCGAAGGAACTTTTTTGGTGGCAAATCGAAATAGCACTTATCGCCATTCATAGCCGACTGAATCGAATTAATCGAGTAATATTAATCGTCCTGGTATTTCAAGCTGACGCGAAAACTCATCGAATATCAACACGTAGAATTTCCAAAGGGATTACGTAATAACGTTTTAATTAGTGATTTTGTCAAAGGTATTTTAATGGTAACGGAGATACAAAATAACAGAGAGAGAGAGAGGAAGAGAGGAAGAGAGGAAGAGAGAGAAATGGAGAAAGAGAGGGAGAGAGAGAAATAGAGAGAGAGAGAGAGAGAGAGAGAGAGTGGGAGAGAAATAATGACGACGAAAGGAGTTCATTAGGAACAATAATTAGCGAGATTTTCCTGCGTAGATATTTTCCGGAGGCTGAATTTTGATCTCCCTTTCATCCTTTCCTCTCCAACGAGACTGGATCATTGAAATTGTAATAACGCTTGAAACGTTGCAATGTAAATAACCGTGACAATATCCAAATCAACCAGTCCCGCGAGGGAACACGTGGGAGTGAACTAAAGAGAGAGAGAGAGAGAGAGAGAGAGAGAGTGAGAGAGAAACAGAGAAACGGAGAGGCCTGGCATAGCTCCAAAATAATGTTTGCTACAGACTACGACGTACATCGGTTCATCATACGGATATTGTAAAATTGACAGTCGGATAAGGAACGAAACGTGACGTGAAAAAATTGAAAAATACTATTCGCCTATCTCTTTCATCAAGTGTACACATATACATATACATGTATTTACAACCGCGGATAGAAATGGAGCATGGTCGCCTATAGATTTGGCTAACGTACTTACTTTATATCGCGGAGAACGTTAAACTGGAGTACGATGGATGTGGTCTCCAATTAAATGTCAATATGAATTGAAAATGAAACGTTCTTTCATAGATTTTGTATAAGCCGTTGATTGTAAAAGCGACCTCGATCGTACGTATATCTTTTCAATTGGTTTTCTTGTCTCTTCCTCTTCCTCTTTTTATCTTTTTCTTTTTCTTTTTCTTTTTCTTTCCTTTTCTTTTCTTTTTTTTTTTTTTTTTCGTTGTAAATTTCGAAATACGTTACATGCACCATTTCTATCCTCGTCGCGCCCGACGCGTTAGAAATGATGAATGTTAAATTTAGTTCTTCAAGATCCCGTGATATGCACTTTGCGAAGATATTTATAAGATTACCAGCATGATATCAGTACTCTGTTATATTTTTTCCTCGTTTGATTCGTTCAAATGTGAAATTTCTTACGATTCATAAGATCAATCGGTCGATCGATCGATCGATCGATCGTTCGATCCATCTATCGTACGTCAAGTATCTCGTTTATTTGAAAAAGAGCACTGTCTGATGTTAACATAGCTCGAGGCGAGCCCTTTGGAAGAAAACTGAACTGCGGACCTTTCGTAATCCATGGTAAAGGTAGAAAAAGTATCATAAATTTATCGTAGAAAAAACAAAAAGAACACAATGACCCCATTACGCCGTAGATCATTACCAGGTTCGTCTATTACTTTGGTGTTCTGACTTTATATACGACCTTACCGGGATGTTACTATTTCATTTTCAGCTTTCGAAGTCGTTGTGACTTTAACATGGTCGATTTAACGGACGATTGATAAATTATATATATTCATCATTCAGTTATGAGTAACTAACCATTTAGAATTCAATCGTGCGGTTTATAATTAAATTATACATGCATACATAAATACATATGTATATACACACATAATTATTTAAAATTTTCAATCTTATACTCGTGTCTCCATTACTTATGTATACATATTATAACATTTCTATATATAGATTTCTATATATATATATATATATATATATATATATATATATATATATATGTATACGTATGTATACATAAAAGCTATGCTGATATGATCGTTCCAATTCGTGAATTCAAGTAACTCGAATATTGCGTTTCAGTGAAAATCAAGGATCGACGCGCCTAGTGACAAAGTCGTTGCGCAGAAAGGAAAGCGAAGTTTACTTTAGCATCAAACTTTTCCTTCTTGATTCGTTGCGAGAAGCTAAGGGAAGGTACATCGATGAGAGAAAGAGAGAGAGAGAGAGAGAGAGAGAAACAGGAAGTAGGAGAGGTAGAGAAGCTTACCGAATTGAAAACATTCCGGTGTGTCGAATGAAAACTTGCTCGATCGAAAGGAACGTTTCGCTTTACTCGAAAGTACTTTACTCTTTGAATTCTCCTTACCTATCTCCGATGTTACAATGAAAATATAAGAAAAGAATTATGGAAAGCGAGAAAATGAAAAAAAAAAAAAAAAAAAACAAATAAAAAGAGATTGTTCTTATTCAATTCATTAACGGTCGGATCATAATCAGGTAAAATAAATACACGTATTAACGTGCGATATTAAAAGGGAAAAAATTAAAGGGAAGAAAGAAAAGGACGAAAAGTTGGATAAAACGAAACATAATTAGAGTAATAACAAGTCGTATTATTTTTAATTCTATTGCTTATCCGACGTTCATTAAAAGTTGGTTCATACATGCGATGCGTTATAAATGAAACATTTACTAATATACAAATTTATTATATTTTTGAATAGAGAAAGATATCGTTATTATTGAAGTAAATAGATACAGTTTGATGGTAATTATTTCGTTTATAATATAACATTAAGAAGGTAGATGTTTTGATATTTCAATACAACTCTCTCTCTCTCTCTCTCTCTCTCTCTCTCTCTCTCTCTCTCTCTCTCTCTCTCTCTTAATAAATTTCATTATGTTTGAAGAATAGATTTTTCAATGAAGTAGATTTTCGAATAGATATGTAACATTCCAAATAATCAAGAAGGTTTTAAATAATTTTACATATATATATATATATATATATATATATATATATATGTAATATATAAATATAAAGAACTACTATATATGTATAAATATAAATATAATTAATGAATATAATTCTATATGTATAAATATAATTAATTTGATATTATAAATTAGATAATATTGAAAAAAATTGTATATTAATTTTGTATTAATTTCCAAAAAGGGATATCAAGAAGGACGAACAAGATGGGGAGAAAAAAATATAAGAAATAGGAATTAATTTAAAGAAGAATTGGGGAATGGCGAATGTCGTAGGCGACGAAGCAATTTTAAGCGTTATTAGAACATTTAATCTCAATTAGTCCTCTCCCAGTCGGGGCGCTAGTTTGTTGCCAGATGGAATTCGCGGATATTCTCGGATGCAACGCGTTCCTGAAACTTGTTCCCATAGTAGGAGTAGGACCAGTAACGGTAGCAGTAGCAGCAGCAGGAGCAATAGGAGTAACTAGAAGTGTACTAACTCGTGAATGGAAGTACCATAGAGGTGAATAAGTACCTACGGATTAACGATAATGACGAGACTCGTAATGGATTGAGCTCGAATCTACCATTGAAAATACGATCCGGTTATTGATATATCCTTCTTTAATGGTCCTCCATCGCTACCATTAAAACCCTTCGTATCAATTACAACGAAATGCATGCACGATGCGTGGATCTAACGACCATACTAATGCTGTCTCCGTTTATCGGATTTTCACTCTTCCCTATCCAACGTAACTTTTTTAATCCTTCATAACGTCATGTAATTATGAAATCGTTTTGCACATAAGTAAGTACCTTTATCTGTATCCTTTAAGATTGATTACGTTTTCTTGATTTTTTTTCTTTTTATGTTTTTTGTTTCTTTTTTTTTTTTTTTTTAGTCATAATCTTGTCATTGTTACTTCACGTCCAAGCGTTAACTTTTTCTTAATTTGATATTGATCATTTTTGTCCGAGAACGATCTGACGTCGACTTTTCTTTCCTTTTTCATTTTTCTTTTCTACCTTTTCCTTCTTTCTTTTCTTTCCTTTTTTATTTTTTTTCTTCTCCTCTTTCTTCTATTTTTCTTTTTTTTGTTTTCCCTTCTTAAGTACGACCCGTTTTTCTCTTCTTAAGTACGACGCGATTTTCTCGTCGCACAAAACTTAATTGTCACTTCGCAACCCACGAACAATTTATATTGCTATTAATATAAATTATAGCGCAAGTTCTTCGTACTATATAATTATTTCTTTTTTCTTTTTTTTTTTTTTTTTTTTTTTTCATTTTGTTTCTCATCCTTTTTTTTTTTTTTCCTCTCTTTCAGAAAAGACAAAATAAAGTTTTGTTATGTCGAGTAAATTTTTCTCATTTATTTTTCCCCTCTACCATTCCCACCACCACCCCCTTTTGCTTTATCTTCCTGGCTCTTTCTCTTTTTTATGCGTTATCCCGACATTTATCGTCGACGAAACAGACTCGATTTTGCAATAACGCTCGGTGGTTTCGTTTCTCTCTCTCTCTCTCTCTCTTTTTCTTTTGTGTCTATTTTATTCTTTCTTTTTTTTTTTTACATTTTTCCATATTTTGCTCACGCCATCGATCGACGTGCTCGTCGCAACATTTTACAGTCTTTCGATAATTTATTTTATCCGACGAAAAAGGAAAAGGGAAAGAGAGAGAGAGAGAGAGAGAGAGAGAGAGAGAGAGAGAGAGAGAGAAATAAAAACTATAAAAAAACGAAAAAAAAGAGGGACGGCGAAAAAAAAAAAGGAGTAAAGTAGAGAAAAGATAGTAACTTCATACAAGGCGGAAGCCGTGCAATTTTCCGCAAGCCAGACGTGTCGCTCCAGGCCGACGACAGAGCTTTCGAAAAATATCAGTGCACGCAAAGCATATTAACGAACTGAATAAAGTATGTGTGCACGAGCGTAGCGGTAATGGGGGTAGGGTGAAATGTAGGAAGGGCATTATAATTTGCAACGGTGGTTCGGATAAAACCGCAAGTGCATATATTACGATAAGGGTACGTATCTGAAGGGGTTAGGAGGGGCAGGGGTCAGAGGAGGTGGAATAGGAAAGGGGGTGGGGGTGGGTTTCGGTGCGCGTTCCACAAATTAGCCTGCTCCACGTATCACGCTTTAATTTTCATCCTGTCACGAATTAATATCTGGCCATGCCAGCTGGTGATATACAATCCGTTATTTATATGCGCGTTCAACAAATCGTTGTTTATAATTCCAATAACAGACATTTACTCGGTTTCCCAGCTCATTTCCTTTATCACCCTAACGTATCCCAACCCCCTTGTTTTCTCCCCTCTCTCGTTTCTCTAAATATTTATTCGTGTTACGATTTCTTTCTTTCTTTTTTTTTCTTTTTTTTTTTTTTTTTTTTTAAGAGAAATTTTAATTTGAACAAACGCAATAGCTACACGTCAGTTGGCAATATATATATATATATATATATATATAAGAAGAATCACGTCAAAATTTAAGTAGAATATCTTATCGTAGGAAAGTACGGTATTACGAAATAAATAGGGAATAGAGGGATTAAGAAATGAGAAAGTTTTCATAAAGATTATTAGGGTACTAATTATTCAAGATCGTTTAAACGTTAGCCAGAATATAGGGATTCTCTGGGTTAGATTAACGTTAGCAATCATGTAATGACATAGACGGATCGTTGTTAATGCCTCTGAGTTCCATTAAGCTGGTATGCCATACTAGGGGATGCTATAGAAATGATCAAAGCGATGTAACGTCAAAGTGTTTGTTGTCCTAATCGTGAACGTACACGAAAATCGACAAACAGGGACAGAAATAGTGTGGGTGTGTGTGTGTGAAAGAGAGAGAGAGAGAGAGAGAGAGAGAGAGGAAATTGCTTAACTATTTAATTATTCTGCTCCTTGGTAAAATATATATATATATATATATATATATATATATAAAATTTAATTATAATGTACACAATTATATATATTGTATATATATATATATATATGTTGTATTATATACAAAATGTCTCAACGAAATTGTCCACAAGGATTATTACGAAATCTAATGATAAAGCATCGAAACGAGTTTCTTCGAAAACGATCGACGTAAAATTTGAAGGAAACGAAAAGAAACTAGCATCGATAAGTAAAGAAAATTGAAAGACACTTCAAATGATATGCCACTTAACTCCTCTCCCTCTTTTCGAGGGAGTCGTCATGCTCCTTTCTCTCATTGTATTATCTCAAAGTGGCTGAATTTATGAAACAAGATGAAGAAAAAAAAAAAAATTGATCTGTCCCGACGTTTTTCGGAAAAAAAAAAAAAGATAAAAAATCATTAGATTTCGTAACAATCCATAATAATGGACACTTTTCGTTGTGGACACTTTCTCGGTGTGTTTGTTTATTTGTTTGTTTATGTGTGTGTGTGTGTGTGTCGTTTATAATATATATCACATAAGAATTGTATCAATTTTGATGGAAACGCAGAGAAGTACTGTAGAAGGTGGTGAGATAAGTAGGCGGAGAAGCAGAACGCTCTACTCTAAAGAATCCAGTGAGCGATAACAATAGTGAGTGCTATTGCATCATAAATCGTCTTCCTCCGTCCTCGTTCTCGTCCTCTCCTCGTCAACGTACTAAAAATTGTGCTCTCGCTTTCGAGAAAATTGTCTCCTGTCTCGTACTCGTGAATCACTCTGTCCGTTATAGAAACTCGACGAACAATGCATTCGTTCCTTCTACACGGACTCGGCCCAACCGCCGCCTTATCCCCCTTCCACCCACCCAACGCCCAACCTCGACCAACCACAGTCCGCACTCTCCTCTCCCCCAATTCCTTCTTACGGTGGAGAGGGGCGTTACGTTTATCGCGAATTATTTACGAAATACGAGAAACGCAATGATTCTTCCACTATCGTTGTATTTCTCTATGTGTATATATATATGTGTATATATATATATATATATATATATATATCCAACGAGATAAGAGACTTCGCTCATGAGAATTTTCTTGGATCCCTTAAAGCGTCTTAGTAAGAGAGAGAGAGAGAGAGAGAGAGAGAGAGAGAGAGAGAGAGAGAGAGAGAGAGAAATAGAGACGAGAACAAATGGTGATTCTTTCCTCGTGTAATATCGTTCTGCTTTTGGTGATGGTGATAGGGAAAGAGGGGTTTAGGGGGTTGAGAGAGGAAAGGATCTATACTTCCAGGAAACAGTCGTTTGTTCCTGTTAATTTCGTAGACAGAACAGGAGTTATTTGGGTGTTAGCAATATATATATATATATATATATATATATATATATATATGAAAGGACTAGGACGATGACGAGAGTTACGGATATAAATGGTGGTACTCGAGATACGATATTCTTGGTCGACGAAGCGATTCAGCAGAGCATCGGTAGAGATGGGTAATAATCGTACTACCTCTAACACAACTTATTCAATGTTAAAGTGGTCTGTTGATCGACGAACGCCAGTATTGCTATCAAGCATTATAGGTATATAATCCTGAGAACGATTATTATACGGCAATAAAGAGAATCGTTGCCCGAAACTTCCGATTAACTTCGATCTCACTTGAAAACGTTAAATGAGCTAACTGGTACCTCTCGGTGAAAGTGACGAGGGCGTTGAAACTTCCGTCGCGGTCTCTTCTCCTCTTCGCCAACCATGGACTTTTTAATATTGGTATTTGCTGATTTAATCGACTACTAAAGACTCGCGCTATTCCATTAGTACAATTTCGAAAATGTTGGATCGTCATCGATCGTTCGTTCTACCTACGTACGTTCGTTTCTTTTTTTTCCTTTTGTTCGTGTTTTTTCTCGTGAATAGTCGACACAACGAGAAATAATTCTTCGGGGGACTAATTTAAACGTCAAATGATTCTTCTCTTTTGTCGATTATTATTATTATTATTCGCATTTAAATTTAAACGCGTGTTCGTACGTGCTTACGTGCTTACGTGCGTTCGTGCTTACTTGCGTTCGTGCGTTTTGACTCCAGCGTGTAAACGTTTGAATGAACGGGGATGAAATTTATAACGAAAATCAGATTATCCGTGTAACGAGAATCTATGAGATATTTTGAACAGATTTGACTTCTGTTATTATCGAAATGGCAGGCAATTAAAGTATTCAAAAATTTATCAAAAACTTCGTAGTTAATGGTAACGATTCCAAATGCACGGAGATATTGGAAATTGTGTCAGGCATTAACATGAATTTTATCGATATTTCATATGAAAATAATGAAAGATGAAGCAGCGACTAATTTAAATTTAAATTTAAATTTGTCGATATAAACAAATATTTTCGCATGTTCGTTTCTATTTCTTATTAGGATTAAAGGTTTTTCGAACTATTGAAGAATCGGAGAACTAATTTCTTTTCCTCTGTTTATTTTTATTTCTCTTTCTTTTTTTTTTTTTGTTCTCTTTTTCTCCTCCTTTTTGTCCTCCCCCCCTCCTCCTCCTCCTCCTCCTCCTCCTTCCTCCTTCCCCCTCCTCGTCGAAAGTTGCACAAGAAACATTTAATATTCCATCAATATTGAAGAACCGACGAGGAGAACTTGAAGAAGATCATAAATTGTTATCGCGAATGATTTGTGATCAATGAATATTTGAGTCTATCGTAAACGAATAGAGATTGCTATTGTACGATATAAAATGGAAGTGATTCGATCGTTTTAGAATAGTTAAAAATAAGACGTTTCCGTTATCTCAATTGTGCATATAGTATTCATGACTACTTCGTAATAGTTAAGTCAGACGGAAGAAGAAAATTCAATATCGTTTGTTCTCGTTAGGTTACTCTTTAACGAATAAGCAAAAGGAATATACATATATAATTTCAGGGAGATGTTGGACGTTTCACGTAAAAAGCGGGGATTTACACTGAAAATTTGATTTACGAGAACGAGCTCGTTTGTATAAAAAGCAAACGGGATATAAAGGATAGGAATATAAATTTACTTTCGAAAATGAAGTCAAACAAGTACCCGCCGTATTTGTTTAACAAGATTTGGAGTCTAACAAAATATATTTGTATCATTTATTTATTTATTTATTTATTTATTTATTTATTTTTTTTTTTTTTCTTTCATTTTTTTTTTCTTTTTCGTTTGTTTTTTTCTTTTTCGTTTGTTTTTTTCTTTTCAAAACACTTAAAAAGGAAATGAATGTCTTATAGCATTAAATCGGGAGGAACGATCTGTATCATTCCTTTTCCTGTCCTCTTCTTCTTTTTTCGTAAGATAAATTCAGATGAGGGACAAGGAAAGTAAATGCCTGGTGACACTGAATGGTAGTTGCTTTTCTCCCTTTTCCCTGAGATTGTCTGCTTACTTCCATTCGTTCCTTGTATTTTTGAAATGGAAGTAGGACACGACGTTGATCAGTTTTCTTTCAGTTTTTCATCCATTCGAAATTCTATCGGCGAACGTACTATCCATCTTTATCGTCTATCGTCGTGTTATTTGATTTCGACGGAAAACGAAAAAAAAAAAAAAGAAGAGAAGAAAGGAAACGAAAGAAAAAAAGAAAGAAAGAAAGAAAGAAAGAAAAAGGGATAAGAAAACGCAAAAAAAAAAGGAAAAAAAACGGAAGAGAGTGGGAGAGATAAAAAAAACAAAAAAAAGAACAAAGAGAGAACTGAACTTATTTAAATCTCAAAAGTATATTTATAAGATGGACGACACACGCTGATCGATACCCAGTAAATGTCGTACTTATTTTGAATTACGCGACAGTAGTTCGACTTTTATCCAGGTTTTTCGTAGCTTCGAGCTCGATAGAAAATACGAAGTAGAACGAGGAGGCGGTGGAGTGGGGGAGGGAATCGATGGAAAAGGTTAATAGATCGTAGGGAAGGACGAGACGCTTCGATTTATGGAAGCTGAGACGGCCTGGGGCATCGAGCATTTGCTTGATCGAGGAGAGACCAGTCGAAGCACTGAACTTTTTTATTCCTTTTCGAGCTTTCTTGCGAGCTTCCGCAGCACCGAGTTTGACTATGAATATTGCTATGAGTTCAGATTAGACTTGGATTGAAAATCTTTTGATCTGCTCTTCGCTTCGACTTCGATTAATTTGGAGTCAACAGTGAAGATATAATGAGAAATTTTATTAAATATATATATATATATATATATATATATATATATATATAGAAAGAGAGAGAGAGAGAGAGAGAGAGAGAGAGATAAAGAGAGATTTTATAATATATCGAGTATTCGCGTATATATATATTAGATGTCTCATTTTAAAAGATATAGATTAATATCTCCGATCCTATTGGTTTTATAAACAAATATTTTAAATGAAAATTGTTAGATCTTGTCGAGATACCAAAGTTATGACAATTTTCTTTTTCTTTTTTAAACAGAAATCGTAATTTGAAGTCAAAGGAAACTGTATCTTTACATTGATATTTTATAAAATTATTGCAATAATAGTTCTAACATATATGTATACCGATACATGTATGTGTACATATATATATATATATATATAATAAAAATAAATTGTATTCTCGATAAATTACATAGTTATAAGAATTTTCAATTGAAAACTAACGAATGTATAATCAAATACATGAGAGATAATAGAATCTAATTATATTATGCAATATATTATTATACTATATTGATAGTTTATACTAGATATCTATATGCGTATGTACGTAATAATATTATTCACGGTTAAAATTTTATATAATCTAAAGAAAAAAAAGAAAATCAATTGCTTTAAATCCGTTAGGTGGTGTAAGATTTATAAGATCGACATTTTTATGGGAGATAGAATGGATAGCTATTTTCACGAAATAAATTTCAGTGATGTCCGTTGAGATCGACGCAAACGACGTCGGACTCATTCGGTCAAAGTAAATTAAAGCTAATGCATAGGGGAGATAGCAAGGAGGATCGCCTTTGCACCTTGACGACTTTACGTTCGTGAGTTAAAGGGAAATGAAGGTGGCTTTAGAATTTCGTCTTCCAACAGCATCTGGTTTATGAGCATCTTACACAGAGTCAACTTTCACAGACCGAACAAATCCGGTCACATTACTTTTCTCGTTTAACTTGGTCCGTGATCAGAATGTACTAACATTTTTACTCCGATAAATTATTTGCTTTCTTTTTTTTTATTTTTTTTTTTTTTTTTTATTTACTCATTTAACAGACGATCGTCGATCTTTCCGATCGTTCGAGATCTTGGATATATAATTGGACTGATAAATCTTTCGATAATACATCGTTGGAGACACGTTTTTTGGATATAATTATTTGACATATGCATATATTTATTTCAAAAATATCATCGGTTTCGATGTGTCGGATTTAGTTTTCGAGATACGGTATAATAACTTCGTACGAGGTCCGATAGAAAATTAATGAGATTTTTATTGGAAAATTTTGTATTTAAAAGAGATTTACGAAATAACATCATTATATTTCAAATAGTTGCCTCGCTCGTATGTTATAAGCTGTTATCGCTCTTTGTAAAATTGTCGATAGCCGTTCAATGTTATCGCGTTCAACTGGTCTGTATCAATTGGTCATTTGGATGTTTCAAACATTGCCATTATGATGATCTTTAAGATTGAATTTCAGTTTGCGTAAAATAAAGAAATATGGAGGATTCAGATTTGATAAATGGGGGAGGGGTGGGATGTGAAACCAATGAAGTGCTCTTCCTAAACGAAAATTCGTTGATCGATGCAAAATGACAGATAGCATTGTTATGTAGAAACATCCACCTGTAGGAAATTTTTTTTTT
>OU426852.1:6788041-6810541 GCA_911387685.1 Dolichovespula media | reverse complement strand
CATTCACGCGTATCCTTTGAAATACCAACTCATGCGGGACCAAAAAAAAAAAGAAAAAGAAAAAAGAAAAAAGAAATTACGAACAATTCCGAAAGGTAACTAGATCAAAGGGCACGTTTTACGAAAGTACGAAAGCAGATATTATTAGCTTCGTCGGGGTATTGTATTTTTATTTATTTTTTTTTTTTTTTTTTGTACTCTTCTTTAGTTGGACGTTTAATAAAAACACGCGTGCGTAATAAAATAAAAAAAAGGCTGGAAAAGAGAAAACAATAGTAAAACAAAAAAACAATGGGCAAGAGCGGAGGGGGTGGTGATGGAGGAGGAGGAGGAGGAGGAGGAGGAGGAGGAGTAGGAGGAGGAGGAGTAGGAGGAGGAGGGGGAGGAGGGGTAGAAGCTCGTGATGAATCCCGGCGGATTACACGAGGTTTTATCGTTATTGAAAAACGATAACGATAACGGTTACGTGCCTTTTACCGATCTCTAAAAGAATCTATAACTTCCACTGAAAGTCCACTGAAAGGATTTGGAGCGAGGGAAAGGCGTTTCGAAGGATTGGGTTGCATTAAAAACGAAACGGCTCTTCGTGTTCACGCTTTAAGTAGTATGAAACTGAAATATCACCGACGGTGTCGAAGAAACTAATCTTCCGTGTTTCACGTTGACTTGGATTAATATATACGTATCTATGCGCACATACAACCGTGCCTGTCTATCAAGGATTTAGTTAAAGGAAAGGGTTAAACCTGTGGGACAATCGTGATATGATATGTGGTTGGACCCGAATAAGATATTATAATTTTGCACGTTTAAATCTAAATGATATTATATATTGTAGTTAAACGCGTGCTGGTAATACAAGCATATAGAATATGATCACATATTTCTTTCGTTTATATCCTTCCCCTTTTTCTATTCCTTTTTGGTTTTAATTTAATATAACTTTATTTTATTTTTCTTTTTTTCTTTTTTTGGTCATTTTAATAAAAACGTACGGCATGACCAGTTGAAATGGAAGAGGTTTGCGTGGTATCACGACGGTTATACGTGATCGATTATTATTTCTTTAGTTTTTTTTTTTTTTCTCTTTCCTTTCCTTTTTCTCTTTTTTTCTCTTTCCTAAAGGAAAACACCGTTCGTTACGGTTTATTTTATCCGACCTGTATATTCTCCTTGATTGCTTTCGTTGAATCATTCCAGATACAGTATACGATGACTATAGGAGCGTATTTGTAACGTTTCCCGTAAGAAATGTTGGCATTCGATGATGCGTGCTCGAGGTCGACCTCTTTTTATTGATTGTCGGAGACTTACGGAGATAAAACCACAATCTGCGATCTTGTCTTGTGATCCAGCTTGATCTGTGAAATCTATTGTTGTCGTCGTCGTCGTCGCCGTCGTCGTAGTCGTCGTAGTCGTTGTCTTCGAAAGAACAATTTCTTTCTTCCTGTTAGAGATCCACGAAAGTTCGCTCGCAGTTTCTCATCCATGAGAATGACAGAGAGAGAGAGAGAGAGAGAGAGAGAGAGGTAAAGGAAGAGAGAAGAGAGTAACACGAAGAGTAGAAAACCTTCGAAACGTCACTCTGATGTCATATTCTCTGTACAAGAAAAGTGTCTGAAACTTGTGAAAAGCATTTCATTCGTTTCATATTCGATTAAAGCACCTTTAAACGTTTCTCTCTTGATACGTTTGGAAAGTTTCGTGACGATTTTTTTTCTTTCTTTTTTTTTTTTTTTTTTTTTTTTGACAAATATTTTCGTTACAATTTCCGAAATATCAAATTTGTTTCG
This sequence comes from Dolichovespula media, assembly GCA_911387685.1. Classification (NCBI taxonomy): domain Eukaryota; kingdom Metazoa; phylum Arthropoda; class Insecta; order Hymenoptera; family Vespidae; genus Dolichovespula; species Dolichovespula media. The sequence continues at coordinate 6,808,748 of OU426852.1, read as the reverse complement.
ATAACGTCATATGGTAGAATCATGGATTGATTGTTAAATAATTATAATGTTATATACACATACTGGGCGTACGGTTTATCTCGATAATTGTTGGAATATCTTGTGTGGGATTGAATCTACCTTGAAAAACATTTTTTCTTACAGATTGGTTTGTTATAATAGGGTGGCGTAAACGTAGCGTGGTGCCAATTTTTTTTTTATTTTTTTTTTTTTATAGAACTATATATATATATATATATTTTTTTTCTTTCTTTCTTTCTTCTTTTATTGTTCGATTGACATTAGTTCAGACGAATTTAACGACGTGCCAGATGATGAGATCAATTATTGTTATAAAATATAAAATTATATTATAAATTTGTAAATTCCTAAGGTGTATAATCCTGCTCCATCGTTGGTTGTCGGCTGTTGGTTTAGCATGCTATAAACAAAGGCTTCCAAACTTCTTATCTCCCTTTATGCTTCTCAAATTACCAACCCAAGTAAACGAAGTTTATTCCGTAAGAAGTTCGGCCTTAGCAAACATGCAGCCTTACAGCTGGGAATCAGCGATACACCGAATTATACTCCATAGGAACTCACAAATTTATAATATAATTTATAACGTTTTACAATAATGATTGATCTTATAGAGCATGTCGTTGAAATGACACGTCTGAAAACGTATAAGCGTATATAATAAGCTAAATTTCTTCTATCAGTTGACATACAGAAAAAAAAAACTTTGACACCATACAATAAGTAAGCACTTTTTGTCAAATAAATCTTTAAAAAAGGTCTATGAAATATATATATATAATTATAATATATTAAATTGATATATATATATATATATATATATATATATATATATATTACGTTTCAATGTGACTCAAATTTTCATTTTAAATGGACTACAAACACGAAATTATCGAAGAGAATCGACGTGTTGACGAGCTCGTTAACAACGATGCCATAGAATTAATTAATTGTTCACTGGTCGGAAAAACAATGTCTGAATAGGTGGCGTATGTATGTATATGTACATACTTTGTATCGTTATCCTTCGTGTATACCTTGCGTTAGTAGCATTTTGCTATCGAGCGGACTTGGTTATCTCGAAAGTGCAGATACACGTTGTCGATCGTATATTTGTAATCCAGGATAGCGGTTATATCGATATGCGCTCATAGATTGTAAACATGTTAGGCAATTTGGTTTTACCTCTCTCTCTCTCTCTCTCTCTCCCCCTTCCTCTCTCTCTCTCTCTCTCTCTCTCTGTCTCTATCTCTATCTCTATTTCTATCTCTATCTCTATCTCTATCTCTATATGTATCTCTAGTAAAACTTCACGCGTGCGCGCATTTAAACGCGTGTAATTATGTGTCAACAATTCGACCGCGAGAAAATGCATTCGAACTTCCTAGTTGAGGGAAATACGTTGTATTAAATACCTCGTTTGACCTCGTTCGACCTCGTTCGACCTCGTTTCACGAGCCGAAGAACGTTTAGTTCGTTATTAATAACATATTTATCGTACACCGTGTACAAGAGCATGGTGGACGATATAAAAATATGAATACTTAAAGCGAACGAATCGTCGTTGGGCGTTCGGTTTATGCGTGTAAACTTCATGGAACGTGATTCAACAAGTTAAAACTATAAAGTAAGTTCTCAAAAGCTGGCCAATACGCGGAGTCGCCTAAACTAAATCGTTAAACTCGAGTTACGAACGATTACGAAACTGAATAGACGACGGACTATTAAACGTATATAAACAGATCTCATTTGGATTAGTTCGATAACTTATAAATTTATTACCGTACAATCAAATTCTATGCGTCCAAGTGAGCGTTTGCTTATTTAACCAATATATTAACTCTCTCGTGAAAAAAAAAAAAAAAATAAATAAATAAATAAAGAAAAAGGAAAAAAGAAACGAAGAAAAACAAGCGAATGAACGAACGAACGCGACGCAGGAAAACAAGTTGATAAGTAAGTGGCTAATTTAGACTAATGGTATTTTAATTGTTCGTGTCGTTTGCTTTGGTATGGTTTAAATGGGATTCTTTTCTCTACGTTAACTATCATAATTGTCGTTTTAATTTCTTTTTTCTTCTCCTTCTCTTTTTTTTTTTTTTTTCTTTTTCTTTTCAACATCCATTCTCCTTTCATACTACGATTCTATTTTCTATCTCATATATGTCTATCTATCTATCTAGCTATACATACATACATATATATATATATATATATATATATATCCATATATTATATATATGTTACGTATTATATACATATATTATATATATGTTACATATTATATATATATATATATATATATATATATATATATATATATTACGTAACATAACCTGATAACTGTTTGCAATATCAGCTCCATTTGCTTCCGATAGATCGATCTCATAGTAACAATATTATACAATATTATCCATTCTCGATACGGATAGAAATTTGCATTGAACATGATAGTAGATAGATCCGATCAAGATATCGATATATTAGTTGCACAACATTAAATTTTCTACCGATCCATTATGAATTTTCAACATTTTCTCTATCATTATCTCTCTCTCTCTCTCTCTCTCTCTCTCTCTCTCTCTCTCTCTCTCTCTCTTTCTCTTTCTATCTATCTCTTCCTTGAAACGTCGATTGGTCGATTAAAATGACGCCTTCTTATCTTGATTCGAGAACATTCATCGTTGTGAAAATCTTCGTGAAATCGCATTAAAACGACGAGAATGAATGATGAGCTCTCTCTCTCTCTCTCTCTCTCTCTCTCTCTTTCTCACTCTCATCGCTATTCTGTCCTATTCGTCTCTCTCTCTCTCTCTCTCTCTCTCTCTCTCTCTCTCTCTCTCTCTCTCCCTTTACTGAATGCTATTCTGCAAATTAAACCTCACAGGACCTTTTAATAAATACGCTTGCAAGTCACGTATTCGCTTTCGGAAAAGATTTGCTTTCCAAGCTTGGAATTACGAAACGTCTGGCTCGTTCACGAATGACAATACAACAACAACCAACATCTGGACTAAGAGAGAAAAAGACACTGAGAGGGAGAGATAAATAGATAGAGATTGAAAGAGAAAGAGAAAGAGAGAGAGAGAGAGAGAGAGAGAGAGAGACGGATAAAGAAAGACAGAGATGGAGAATTAGCTTTCGTGTTATCGCTGCTTAGAATATCGTTTATCATCTCTCTTCCCTCTAGGTTCTTCCTTATCTTTTTCTTAACATCTTTTTCAAGGCTCTAACGTTAACTATTTCTTGTCACGACTTGCTCTTAAGTAAGTAGCTTTAATCACATCTTTCCCTTTTTCATTCTTCCCTTCCCTCCCTTCTTTCTTTCCCTTTTCTTTCCTTTTTCTTTCTTTTTTATTTTCTTCCTGTTCTTCGCATTTAATTCTCTCTCTCTCTCTCTCTCTCTCTCTCTCTCTCTTTTCTCTTTTTTCTCTTTTTCCTTCTCGAACGTCGTGAATTAAATCTTGAAATTCATTAAGAGTTATATAATTAGAAAGAGCGACATTACCGTGACACCCTGTATATTTGACTACTATGTACGAACATTTACGGTTCATTTATTTATTTCTTTTCTTCCCTCTGTTCCTTTCCTTTCTTTTCCTTTCCTTTCTTTTCCTTTCTTTCTTTCAATTTATTATTAAACTACGAAATTGATTGCCAGGAATCTCGATCGTTTCCATTGTAATACTTTTCTCATAGGGCATTTCTTTTTTCTTTCTTTACTTCTTGTTTCTTTCTTTCTTTCTTTTTTTTTTTTTTTTTGGTCTTTCGTTGGTCTTTTTTTTTCTCTCCCTTTAAATTTCTTCTACCATTTCTAGGAACGAGAATTAGGAAGAGGATGTAGAAGGAGAATGGCGTTACGGAGATGAGCTTTATATGTACGTCATAACGAGCTCATCTGGCAACGCTCGAGACGTATAATAATTTAACCTCGTGCTTTTGTTAACGAGATTCGTTGTGTTACACTTGTATAAACGAGAGAGACGGAGAGAAAGAGAGAGAGAGAGAGAGAGAGAGAGAGAGAAATGGTAAGAAATTTTCGCGAAGATAGTTTTGGTCGAATCCTCTCATTTTATCCTTTACTTTTCTTCCTCCTTCCTCCACCATTTCTCTCCTTCCACTTTCTCTCTCTCTCTCTCTCTCTCTCTCTCTCTCTCTCTCTCTCTCTCTATTCGCGAAAACGATACGTCTTCAAGTCAGACAACCCTTCTTCCGCTTCTTCTTTTTTCCTATCCCCTACGATTTGCTTTCTTTTGTGTTTTCGACTTCCCCTTTTTGGTCACGGTTCGTTCACGCCATTTCTTTACACCAAGTCACCTCCCTACGAATCGTGTAATTCGATTTAACACGACTCGTTTATGCGAGTTTTCCTTTTCAATCGTTTTTTATTTTTTCTTTTCTTTCTTCATTTTTATTTATTCATATCGTTCAACCATGACAGTAGGGATGATTCGTGCACTATTTAAAAGAACATTAATTATTTATCCCTATCGAAAATCAAAGATAATATTTGTTATTATTGTTATTGTTATTTCCTTTATTTAATTACTTAATTAATTACTAAATTTATTCATTTATTCATTTATTCATTTATTCATTCATTCATTCATTCATTTATTCATTCATTTATTTATTGATTTATTTCTTTCTCAAAGTGAAAATTTTCAGTCAGAGTTTTAAGGGAGTTTATATACGCGAGTGATAAGGTATGAAAATAAGAACGTAGGGAATTATTTCTTTTAGATGGTAAAACGAAGATATTTTAATATAATTCAGAAGGGAAACACGAGATAAAAATAGTTAATACGTTGCTAGTACTTATAAAATCTTTCATGGCTTGGATTCAACGAAGGTTATGCTGGTGGTCATTTAGAAATTGAGTCTTACCGGACATGCTATGTAAGTACTAACATACGTTATATCGTGACACAGAAAATGTATGAGAAAGATTAAGGATAAATCGGGGTGGGATGGAGTGGGTTAGTGGCGCTGTTGCTATTTACGGTTTAATACGGCAAGGAAGAAAAAAAGAGAACACTTAGGATACGAAAGTTCTTAGTTAGTGCACCTTTAACTAGCACGTAAAAGACTTGTGATTGCTTTTCTTCCCTCCCCCCCTCCCCCTCCCCCTCCCCCCCTCCCCCACCGTTAAAAGTAGGTCCGTACTTTCGACCCAATATCTTACGTATATATGTATGTACATAGATATGCATACGTAGAAGCTTATAAACCTTTAATTATAACATTTTATCAATTAATCGTAATTATCATTGATAAAACGAAAGAAAAAAAAAAGAAATTATAATTTTTAATAAAAAGCGAGAATATTGGTCGTTAATCATTGTTATAAGGAAATACTTACTATTCTCGCTGTATTTCGTACTTTTTTTTTTTTTTTTTTTTTTTTTTTTATTACTCGTATTTAACCTCTATATACATGTATGATTGCGAGCTAGTTTGGAATATTAATTAACTAACCAATCTCTTTTTCGGTTAACCCGTTAAAATGGCTTCACGTAGATATATTGCAATATATTTTGTATTATTTATGTTTTATACGCTTTAATACATGTTATATATTTCATAAACGAGAACAAGATATATGTACGTAGATACCGTATAGGGATATGAATCTCTCTTTATTATCGGAATTTTATGAATACGCACGAATGTACATACGTCGGGATAAAGGAATTTTTAAATAATAGAATCACATTTCTCTCATTGAATTTCATATTTTCGAAGAAAATAATAACACAGGCTTGCATTAAAAGAATTTACGAATTGCTCGTATACCTCTCTCGGCCTATTTATTTATCTACAAAATTTTTTAAATAACTTAATTTTGTTTCTCTCCTTTTTCCTTTTCTATTATTGTTATTAAGATCTCCTGAATAAACGATTTTCAAAGATCATAATTACGTTTAAATAATCGATTAAGCACACATATTTATAACAATTGCGATATATTAAATTATGATGAAAACATTTGATCCCAATTATTATACATATGACAGAAGTAACACCGATGAAAATATTTTAATAAATGTAGAAATATAAAACTTTACGAGAAAAAAATACAACATTCGTATGATCACGCTTCTGCATATCATATTCATGTATTTTTATCATTATATTATAACGGTATACGAAAAATACGCGTATGCATATATCGGGTTGACCAAGAAGTAATGTTCGAATTTTCAATATAAAAAATACTAGTGTTGTTTATTTTCATATGAAATTTTGAAAGAGTATTTCAATAAATAAAATATCCTAAGTTATAAAATACTAATACATAAAATACTCTGATATACTAGAAGTTTTCAATAAAAAATATTCCACAATGTTATTTATTTAGATATAAAATAATAACAAGTTTTTCAATAATACAATACCAAGATATAAAATTTATTTTTATTTAGATACATTCTTTCTTTATTCGGATATAAAGTGATTGAGGATTTAAACGAAAGAAAAAAAAAAAAAAATAAAAAATATACCAAAGATACCGTGCAATTTATTTTGATATAAGTTAACGAACATTTGCAAATAAAAAAAAAAAATATTATTTAGATATATTACGTCGAACAATTTTTTTCAATGCAAAATACAAAATGGTCCGTCATTTATTCACGTATAAAATGTTAAACCTTTCAATGTAAAATACCGGTACTATTTTTTTTTCTTTTCCTTTTTAATACGAAACAAAACAAAAAATTGGCGGCATAACTTATTGATCAAAATACATATTCATATCTAGAATATAAAATTGAATATTTTCAGTCGTTGTTGTTTACGCGTAAAGACAAAAAAAAAAAAAGAAAAAAGAGAGAAGAGAAATCACGGCTATTCGAAAGAAACGAACACTTCACTTTTCTCTCTCTCTCTCTCTCTCTCTCTCTCTCTCTCTCTCTCTCTCTCGATAGCACGATAGTTGTTTCAAAGAACAACGAGCCGTGCATCGACGTTTCTACCGAGCTCTTCTTTTTCGATGTGTTCTCTCTTTCGTCTGGTTCTTCAGATCCCAGACACGATGCATGAGACGACTTTTTGATAGAGGGAGAGAAAGAGAGAGAGAGAGAGAGAGTTAGAAGGAAAGAGAAAGAGAGAATAGGCCAGCAACCCTAGCCTTTTCCTTGAAGCTTCTCGTCTGCAACAGAGGACTGCTGGAAAGCTAACCCTCGCTCAGCGTGTTTGCACTCAAATTAGAATCTCAAGAGCGTTCTTCTACGCATTGTAATGTTGAGTAAACAAAGCTACCTCGACCGGCTGGTTAGACTACCGGCTAGAAGATTCGAGTAGCGAGAACAACCGGCATCATTGTCCACGAACGAGACGACGCTTTCAGTTTTCTGCGAACTGAAACGTTGTACACCGATGCCGACGCATCTAAATCGTCTTGCTTTGTTAAAAAGATTGAGACAATCGTTTAGGTTTATCCAATAACTGATTCCTACGAGGGATTCGTTCGATCCCCTCCCCCGAACCTCTCCTTTTTTCAAAACGTACTAATTAATTTTTTGTTTATAAATTCTAACGCGTAGAAGAACGTGGGAATATAGATGTTAGAGATTTGTTTGTTGATCGAATCGGAACATGGGAACATCGGTAATATCAACGTTACTTACGATCATTTACGAATAAATCTCGAAGGAATGCGTTGTTTCAATTTGAAGGTTAAATGTTAGATCCTTGTTTCGTCTTCCCTTTCGAAGTTTCGTTTTCTATTTTTTTTTTTTTTATCCCGACGATCTCGTAAAACTTCGTGACAAATTTTCGTGGTAATAGGGAATACATTGCAACGTAATTTATCACATAATTTCTTTCCTTAACATCTTCTTTTTCTTTTTTTAATATCGCCAAAAGTAACGGAGATATTTCAGATACTCGAATATATATATTTATATATATATATATATATATATTTTAGAATTTTATTTTAGAATTTTATTTTCGTATATTAAAATTTTCATTTCGTCGTCAGTTATGATTTTTATTTCATAGACGCCATGAGATCAATATTTTTTGAATGTCTTTTTTAATAACTCGACAAAATCGATTATCGACGTGACGTGGCTTAACGTTTCGATTTTCGTATTTTGAACGAACATAATTTTCTTTTCCTTTTTTTCCCCTCCGTATTTCTTTTCATTTTAAACGACGAGACTACGACTACTACTCCACTTCCCATAAATCGTTCGAAATACTTTCCAGTAATACAACTTAGTATCAAATGAAAATCGATACGTTCAAGATACATGAAAAATTTACGTTTATGCCTCGGCGAAATAATCTCGACCGGGGATGTATCACATAATTCGAGTATATACCCACCAACGAAGGAAACTCCATTTCTTTTCTTTTTAACGAAAATCCAGGAATTCTGTTATTATCGAACGAAACATTTGGCGTTCGTTTCTCTGTGCTCGGATCTATGAAGTCACTGATTAGAATCTAAACTCTGTTCGTATTCCGTACGAAATCTTGCACGTCTCGAGCTTCACGCGAATTAGAAATAATTTAGGTATTCCGAATTGCTTTTTGCAGAAGAACAATTGTGGATGGGTTGGATAGAAATGGGTACGAGCGAAGGGTGATGGCTTGAAGTGAATTCGACGTTTAAATATAGGACTGAACGTGACTCTCCTGAATCGATGTAAAATTGCTCTCTATCTGTCTGTCTGTCTTTCCCTTTCACTCTCTCTCTCTCTCTCTATCTCTCTGTCTGTCTTTCTCTTTCTCTGTCTGTCTTTCTCTTTCTCTCTCTATCTCTCTACCCCTCTCTCACTCTCTCTCTCTCTCTCTCTCTCTCTCTCTCACTCTTTTTCTCACTCTATCTCTCTCTCACTTTTTCTCTGTCTCTGTCTCTCTCTCTCTCTCTCTCTCTCTCTCTCTCTCTCTCTCTCTCTTTCTATCTCCTTCTCTTTTCTATTTTCGGTGCACTGTGCGTTCCGTTGGAAATTTGACAAAAAGATTCTCCCAGTCTCGTTTCCAGGAATTATTGAAATTTTCCAATCGTACCTTCGTCCCTATCGACGTTTCATCTTTCTTTTCTTCTATTTCCCTTCTGATATATCTCAAAAAATATAGATACCGAAGTTTCGTTAAAATACGAAACGGAATATTCAAATACTTTCTACGTTTTTACGAGGTTTTTAAAAGGTGTTAACTTATTCTTGGCTCGTGACGTACTTCTCATTCAGTATAACCAACAAGTTTGCTAATACTGAGTTCTTGTAAAAGACAAGGGTTGGAGGGGGAGAGAAATAGAGAGAGAGAGAGAGAGAGAGAGAGAGAGAGAGAGCATAGAAAAGACGTAAGCGGTAGGAAGTACCCGTAAGACCGTTGACAAGAGTGCTAACTCGCTTCGTAAGCTAAACGGAAAGGAGAGTAGTACGGTCGCGTTCTGAATACAATATAACATCCGCTTAAACGACTAACCAACACTTTTAAGACTGTGCTAACTGAAAATAATATGATTCTTTTACGCTTTTATTTACTATTGTTTTAAAACTTATTTAACAACGCGATAAATCCCAAAAGAATTTTAACATAAATTGACTTATATAGAAAAAGAGAAAAATTATCAAATTAAATATAATATTATATAACATATAATATATGATATATAATATATAATATATATATATATATATATATATATATAATAATTTAATTTATATAAAATATACATTGTATATTCAATTACCTTACCTTTCGTAACTTTTTGCGTATAAAAGATAAATAAAAAATTGTATTATCATACTATTTAAATCAGACTTTGTTCTTACAGTTGAAAAGTATAATCCCAGGGTGGGAGGGAGGGCATGGAAAAAAAAAAAGAAAAGCAAGAAAAAAAGATTAACACGCGCTTTATGAAGTGTTTAAAATATTGAGTTTCAGTCAACGGCGAAGCATCGTCGCATTAAATGTGTCAAAATATTTCGCTGAATCCGAAGAACGCTTTCGATTGTTCGTCACTTTTTCATGCTTCTCGTATCTTCGTATCCGTAGATGTATTTCGGTCAATGGCACGTTCTCCCATTAATAGAACTTACTCATAGAAAATCAATGACCTTCTTCCCTTTTCTTTCTCTTTTTCTCTTTCTTTTTATCGTGGAATACAAGTTAAACCTTTCAACGATTTAGAATGTAAACTTTACCATCCTAGTGTAACACGGGCTCTATTTCGTTGTAAAATCCCTTCAATCTGTTCCTTTAATCGAGTTAAGCGATATCGATTTTCCATAGTCATCAATTTTACAGTACGTACAACGAAAATCGTTACGAATACGTTACTACATGTTTCCTACTTCATGTTTCGCAGCAATACAAAATTAATTTTAGTACGTTTTTAGACAATATTTATTTGATCAATGTCAAAGATCGAGATTATTTTATTTTCTTTTATTTATTTGAACGATCCAACGACATATTTTAAGTCCCGATCGAGAATCATCGATTAAATACGCAAATTTTAGAAAAATTACGTTGAAAATGTTCACGTTGCCTTTCTCATTAACATTCGAAGCTCCCTCCTCGAATTTAAACCTCGAGAAATTTAATATGGGAATACCTTCGAGGGGATAGCCAATAAGCAAAAAAACTCTTTGACATACAAAACTGAAATTCCTTTGCTCGGATATTATCACGATGAGAGGAGTGTATACCATCAATACCAAAGTCAATAGCGATAGCAGTGGCAGCAGCAACAGCAACAGCACTGGCAGGAGCAGCAATAGCAGCATCCTCTTCATGCACATCGATCGTACGCATAGACGGGTTAACCTACACACATATGAACCTGCTTACACACATGTGGATTATTATTATGAAATAGGTATTAGGAGAGTGTAAGCAACGTTACTCACGTTACCCTACATGCAAGCTTTTAACGTGACTCGTTATCGCGTTCTGTAATTCGGTCTAACGTGCCAACCAAGAATTTTTTTTGCTTTATTTTTTTCCTTCTCCTTCTCCTCTCTCTCTCTCTCTCTCTCTCTCTCTTACTCTCTTACTCTCCTTGTTTCTTCCTCTTCTTCTTCTTCTTCTTCTTCTTCCTCGTTCTTTCTCTCTTTAGAATTTTTTTTCCTTTTCCTTACGGGAAATTAGTTCGGGGAAACGCAAAAATGCGTCGATAAATAATGCCAACCCTGTAACCGAGTGGAAGGATAACCTTCCTGGTTTGCTGCGAGCACACCCGTTATCCGAGATTTATCACTCCCGAGTGACGTTTTCGTTTTCGAAAACTCGAGTCTGACCTCCATCTCTACCGCTCTGTCTTCTTTGGAGAATAGTCGAAGAAGAGGAGAAAAGAGAGAGAGAGAGAGAGAGAGAGAGAGTGAGAGAGAGGGAGGGAGGGGGAGGGTGGGAATGAAGGACTCGTTTACGCGAACAACAACGTTCACAAAATATCCGCGACCAGCTAAAATTATAGTTCACACGGAATGGGGCAAAAATATCGGGACAGAAACTTATCGTGAAACTGTTGTCCATCTTTCTACCTCGTACTAGTTTAAAAAGGAACACGGTGACACAGTCAAAACTTTTCGGCCAATATATATATATATATATATATATATATATATATATATATATATATATATATATAAGCGTTTGACCCCTTCTGATCTTTGGCGTAATACCGATGCACCGTAAGTGCACGCCAAGGGGAATGAAAACGGATTATATATGCGGTATTCTATGCGTTTGTTACAACGGAGACGTCATTCCGTTCCGAATGAAATGAAATTCACCGTACGCTATATTTTCGGTGTACTTCCTTTGATTTTCGTTCTTTTTTTCTCTTTTTTCATTTTTTTTTCTCTCTTTTTTTTTTTTTTTTTTTTCTTTCTTTCTTTTTTACTTCACTCCGTTCTCTCCTCTACCCTCCTTTCAACACGTACGTCGTTATTCAACCGTAACGTTCGAACGAAAATCCACGATTACTTTTACTTTTTTTCTTTTTTTCCTTTCGATCTCTATCTAGAATAAATAAATACAAGCCTAGATATTTTTATATATTTGACGCAACAACGAGAAAATTTTTTCTTGATGCGCCATGCAAAATATCTCGATAGAGTCGACGATCTTGTTGTTATCGAATGTTTCTCTAGATTTCAGAATGTTTCTAGCGAAAAATATGGCTGCTTATTCCACGTTTCCATTCGGAGAGAGATAAATATCAAAGAAAAATATGAAACAAGCGAGCACGCGTGGCGAAAGATAGAAATGGTCCCTTCGGGCGTGTACGCAAATGTTGTCTTGAAATCGGCGCAAAACACAAATATTCCTCCGCGGTATGTAACTTCAAATGTGGACAAAACGTTTTTATAAGTTGGTGTTCGTCGAGAAACATTTCGGGTACGTGCTGGCAACAAAGAGCAAAAAAAAAAAAAAGGAAAAGAAAAAGTTAACCGTTGTTATTTCAGCAGGAACGATATTTTATGTTGAACTTACTTATTGAACAATGAAAAAAAAATTGATTGAGAAAAATTTTCATGTTACCATGTTTTCGACATTTTTGTTTTTGCTTTAAAATAACGTAACAATACAATAGAAATGAATTGTCGTTACGATTTTATAACTAGATAAAGATGAACTCGCAAAATAATACTATTTTTATTATTTACCCTGTTTGAACTCTCAGATCACTGACTGTTGTCACGATTTATTTAGTCAATAATAAAGCACAATTTGAATATACGTGAATACGTGATATCATGAAAAACAAATTAAATCACCGTTGAATAAATTAAGAAAATAATTAATAATACCAAGAGCCGGCCATTAAATAATTACAAAAAGCACAGGAGAATCAAGAATTGCATATTAATCAATAAACTTAATTAATATCCTATAAATGAGGTAAAAGAAAAAATTGACAAAACGGCTCAATGGTCCTCCTACTGTTAATTATGATGCGTGACAAACGTGATGTTAAAATTGGTGCCAAATTGCGAACGTTGTAACAAGTTTAATTTGCATTGTGCGCAGCAACGCGACTCTCCGTTATAAATATTAAATTTGATATCATTATAAATGTTAAATCACTTGTTACGGTTAACATTGAACGAATAAAGAATTAAATAAGGTCGTTCGACGAAATAAATTTTAAAACTTCAACGAGAAATTTTTTATATTTTATTCGACGATGTTTCATCAATTTTATCGAAATATTTCCACACGTGAACGTTTACATTTAACGATGTAATTATTTAAAACTACTTTAAAATAGAAATAATTATAACTTCACGAACGATAAGACACTTCAATGGCATGTTACAACGCGTATTTGAAAATTTTCGTTAATTATTAATATAAATACGATGATTCATCGATCGTGGAGTTACTCGAAATTAAAAAAAAAAAAAAAAAAAAAAAAAAAAAAGAAAGAAAGAAATAAGAAATAAAAAACGAGACAATTCAATAACCGTGGTAGCTTTAAATAACATGGTTGATCACATAACGCGTAATGTTTATAAATTTTTTTTCCAAGCATTTTTTTCAAACAAACTTTTCACATACAACAGAATTATTCATACATATGGGCATACGTAATCGTATGCGGTACGTACGTATTTATAGAATTTTTTAAGTTCATTCGCGTAAGTTTTTCACCTGCCAAGCAAAACTGTTTTATCATAGGGTATAGCGAAGAAATGAGATTATGGACCGGAAATTTATGCGGGTTGATATTACATTCTTTTTTCTTTCTTTTCTCTCTCTCTCTCTTTTTCTTTTTTTTTTTTTTTTTTATTCAACTATGTCCCCAAAGTAATTCGAAATTATACGGGAGGAGGAAAATTCCGGGACAAGGGAAATGAGAACGGATCGTCGTTCTCATTTGGCAATTGGCCTACGTCGAATCAACGTAGTAAGAAAGTTTCAAAGACCCACGGAGAAGTCTATTTCGAACGGAAATTGTCCCTCTTTGTGACGCTGAGGTACACCGAAACGATCTTGTAATTATTAAACTGAATTCGATTAGCCCCGTTTTAATGACAGCGATAAACAGAACTCGCGTTTGATATATTCCTCTTAACGCAACCAATAATCTCTCAATTGAAAATTATAACCCCTTGGAAAGTAATTCGAAACCTGGATAAATTAGAAAATCCTTAGTGCATCGTTAGTTTCGAATATTAATCAACCTACCCTAAACGCTTTCATAAATTTACCTGTGCAATGAATACGCGTATTTTATACTTTATTACAAGTACCTTTCATTTCTACCTCGGGTCACTGATTGTAACATCATTTAAAGTACTTCGAGATTATGTTAACTAACAAATTTGTTGTTTTTATTTCAATTTCATCTAATAATGTAAACGGCGAGTGAACGTAGTTCGAGGTACTCACATTTTGTTTTTTTTTTTTTTTTTTCACGAAATAGTTCACGTTTCGACGTAAAATGATGACGTCAATAATTAAGTAAATGGCTTAGATGAAAAATCGCGTTTAAAATCGAATTTATCAATTATTCCGTATTACATCGATCTACGTCGTTCCTGTGTGTGCGTGCGTGCGTGCGTGTGTGTGCGTGTGTGCGTGTGTGCGTGTGTGCGTGTGTGTATTAAAAAAATGAAGTTAAAACAGGAGAAAAAAAAATTAAAAGGCGTAAAAAATAATAAGAAGGAAGAAAACGAGATAATTAAACGAGACCATACAACGAAAGATTTTAAAATAGATCACTTTTTCTATTGTTTCGGCACGTGTCGTGACATATTGCTAATATATCGTATTAGATATATAAAAAGAAAAAAAAGAAAAAAAAATTCGTTAAAGAATCATGAATGTCGGACTTCGTTTACGTGTCTTTACGGATTGTATATCACTCGTAAGTAATCCCAAGAGAGTCCAGGATATTCACGATAGGTAGACATTCAGAAGCATCGTGCAGGTATGCGCTATCTACTACGGCCTCGTAGCACATCCATGATGGATGTAAGCTCTGAGTACTCGACTGGACGTAATAGGGTTATCGAATACCCGTTAACCGTTTCCGAGTACCGTTCGTTCATAGATCATCCTAATTATTCCTTCAGGAATAGTAATATGAGACAATATTCGTCGTGTCGCACGCGATTTGATTGATCGTAATCTCTTGGATATTCTTCGATATTATCAAGATCCAACGATTTATCGATCTATCCAAAATCTTTAGCGTGTGCGCGATCACGTTCGACACGATCGCGTTTTCCTTCCTTCGCTCATGTATATTTAGATATATGCGTTTGGGTGATAATTTTATTTACGTACGCAAAGAATTCACGGGAAACGTTAACGATACTCATTGAAATTTCTGACATTTAATCTTGAGATTATTTCTAAACGTGTGCGTGCGTGCGCGCGTGTGTGTGTGTGTGTGTGTGTGTGTGTGTGTGTGTGTGTGTGTGATAGAGATTCAATTTGACGATTATTATACCGTACTCTTCGTCTCTCAATTAATTTTCCCATAACAATAAAAATTACAACTTACATTACGAGAGTGAAAGAGAGAGAGAGAGAGAGAAAGAGAGAGAGAGAGAGAGAAAGAGAGAAGGGGTAGAGAGTGGGAAGGAAGCAGGAGAAAGAGAGAATTCGAGAATGGAAAACGAGAAGAATAAAGGAATTTCCGATTAATTCGTAACTGTAGGCGTATTCTATTTCACGATATGGTGATACTAATGTTCCCGAGTATGAATAGCTGTTGATTTATAAACGTATTGCGTAACATTGCGTTATGCATTATTCTACGAGATAATCTTTAATGGTATCATTAACAAGCGATAAATCTGACATTGATAACGTGGATTGTTTTAAATAATATTTAATGAAACGGAAAAGTTTTGTCGAGAAAAACAAAAGTTGAAAAAGAAAACATAGTAAATATCTTTTGTATTATGTATGAGATCGCTCGCGTATGAGAAACGCTCGCTTTTGAGAGAGAGAGAGATAGAGAGAGAGGGAGAGAGAGAGAGAGAGAGAGAGAGAGAGAGAGAGAGAGAGAGAGAGAGAAAGTAAATCTATGGTAAATATCATGCTTAATATCGCGATCGATATAGAATGCACGCGTTACGTTATGCCCAGGCACACTTATACTAATGGCGTTCATAGAAGCGCAGAACCATTTTATCAAAGCGCTCCTTTGTTAACTTCATCGTTAGGGAAGCACAATAGCACGTTGGTTGTTCAAATACCGTATAGAACAGCTTTTACTTTACTTTTCCACGTGGAGGAAGTTAAGCGATTTCGTGTACTGAGAGAAAACTTTACTATGTATACACAAAATATGTATGTGTGTATATATATATATATATTTATATATACATATATATACACAGATATGTACATACTTTTTTCTAAAATGGTTCATGTTTAGCGTTCACGTTCGCATATGTTCTTATCTGACTTATTAGTTGTAAGCATTTTCACATTTGTATTCTCGTACCCATATATATATATATATATATATATATATATATATATATATATATATATGTTCATGTTCAACATTGAATGAACATACGATCAATATTGATGTTCATGTTTTTGCGATATACCTAACACACGTTACCATACCATTTCGGATTTATAATTACACGTCTTTACGCTTTTTTGCGACATACTGATTTTAATTTTCCTTTTCCTTTTTTGTTTCTTTTTCTCTTTATCTTCTTTTTATTCGTATTTATACTCATGAAAATACTTACGTTTGTGTTAATGCACGAAATAAATATTTATAAATTCGTAGATGTGTTCACTATCATGCTTATATTCGCCAAGTAAATTTTTGAGATTCGAGTTAAAGTTCATGTCGTAATAGAAATTATCTGCTGATATAATTACGTAAGAATATTTCAGAGAAAGAGAGAGAGAGAGAGAGAGAGTATTCTTTGTGCAAAACTGGAAAGGAATTTTTTCGAATAACACTTCTGTTGTAAACTAAAATTTAGTTGTAGTAAATATAGTACTGCAGTATGGTGTCGGAGAGATCTTTTTAAGAACATTTCTTAATTCGTAGTAATACGTCTTTTTTGTTTTGTCTTTATCCATTAAGAGAACTTTAAGATAGAATCGAATAGTGTTCAATGAGATAAGCAGGATAGTAATTATGACGGTACTTGTGAACGATAAAACGGAATCGAATTTTCGATGGATAGTTAAATCGAAACTAGAATTCTCTCTATCTATCTATCTATCTATCTATCTCTCTTTCGCTGTATCTCTCCATCTCTCTATATTCCTATCTTTGTCTTAAAGGAACGATCCTCCTTGCTTTGTTTATCTAAAGTTACTGCAAACATTCAACGAGAATCAATTTACCCTAAATAGTCCGTGGTATTAAAATAATTGAATGGCACGATGTAGGAATTTTGATGATTTTATTTCTCCTTTATGTTTTCTTTTCTTTTCTTTTCTTATTTTTATTCTCATGAAGTACAAAATTTCAGCATATATTTGAGCACATATCTATATGTATAAATGATTCCAAAGTATAAGTATACGTACATAATTTTATTTCTGATTTTTCTCTATTCTTTTCCCTTTTTAATTTTATAAGGTAAAAAGGACGATCATGAAATATGTACAATTTTATTCATATTATTTTTCTATATTTATCCATTATTTATTATTATACCTTTACGAAAAGATTAACATAATAAATATATGTATAATTTGATATTTGTTTTCTATCTTTATATTTTTTAAAAGCTAAAATCCCAGCACGATACTCGTGTATACGTACGTACGTACGTATACAAAAAGAGAGAAAGCTACATGCATAGATAAATCGTGCGTATTGAAGTTGTAAATGGAAAGCAGGAAAAGAAAATAAGAGACTATGTCATCTATGCAACTTCGAAGATTGTAATCTCGACGATGGCGCAGCCACATGAGCTTTGTTCTCGATATTGGATGTTTTGTTTTCTTCTGTAACCGAGTGTATCACCGGTTTCGAACGTAAAATACTCTTTTTAGGAAAGCGCACTATCCGAGTCAACATACTGACTATAGTCGGTATTTGCTTCTTCCGGTGGAAACTCTTTCGTTGGGGTACGCAGGATTGGTAGTTAATGGCAACTCGACGATTGACGAAAGTCATCAGAGTGAGTAGATCAAGAGTTCGGCCATGGATATTGAATTCCTCGCAAATGGCTTGTATGAACCAGGAACCGTTATCTGGATTGCGCCAGGAATAGAACCCTGAAAGTCATAGTTGAAAGGGATTTTCAGGTCAGTACGCATTAAATGTACTACTGGGACAATGAAGAAAGTACAGATGCATCGAAATACAGTTTGTTTATTCTGACACCACTGGCTCCGGGCTAGGCGTGTTACTCATTCTGGTATGAGGGAGAGAAAGAGAGAAAGAAAGAGAGAGAGTGAGAGAGAGAGTGAGAGAGAGAGAGAGAGGGAGTAAGTGAAAAAGAGAAAGAGAGAGACAGCCAAAAGAGAAACGTTCGATTAACTACCGTCTTTTCTAACTATTTAACGTTTCATCACACGAGTTGTTCAACATTATATTTATGATATTTATTTATTATGACATACGTATGTTATTTCTCTCTCTCTCTCTCTCTCTCTCTCTCTCTCTCTCTCTCGTTCTCTCTTTTTCGCTAAGCTTTTTGCATAATAGTTGTAACTTATAAAATACTAAATATATATATATTGTATGTGTGTGTTTATGTGCACATATATATATATATATATATATATATATTTATATTTACATATATATATGCACATACACACACACATACAATATATATATATATATATATATATGCACATAAACACACATATACAATATATATATATATATATTGGCATATCATTATATTATAAATTAAAATAAAAAAAATACATACATACATACATACATACATATATATATATATATATATATATATATATATACATATGTATATATATATATTGGCATATCATTATATCATAAATTAAAATAAAAAAAAACATATATATATATATATATATTAATTTTCCTTTATTCTTTCGAATCTCGTGTGATACTTAACAATCTATTTAATATTAATAATTCTCTTTCCCGAGGAAATCGAGATACAATAGACATACGTAGAAAATAGTGTCGAAAGTAATCGTAACGGTCTATAGTTATGCAAATTTGCTCTCGTTTAAAGGGGAATGTTCGATAGGGACTCTCAATTAATAGTTCGATTTCGCTGTTATTCAGGTTATGGGTCATGCAGCCACATTGCGAGTTTCGTTCAGTTAGACGACTATCTACCTTTAGAGGTATTTCGAGCTTGTAAGCGTTAAGCGTCTCTGTTACTCACTTACTATCCCTTAAAGCAAAGCGTTAAACGTACATACTAAGCTAGCTACTATACACGTATTCGCAACCTGATACGTTAACTATCCGCTATATCCTCTCTCTCCCTCTCTCTCTCTCTCTCTCTCTCTCTCTCTGTTTCTCTCTGTCTCTCTTTAACGCATTAATGATGCCTTTAGCTCGACACATGTTACTATCCATGATTTATGCACCAGCTGTGCATTCATTTCGCATTTAGTAACAGAGTTACGCTCATGCGTTTAAACGCATTTCTTGCTATAGTATATAATATAGTAAAAGTCAACCTGAATATTTCTTTGTAGTCGTAACTTGAAAAATATGTGTCAATTGGATTCATCGAAACGTTTAAACGCTTAGGCTTAACGCTGTTACGTTCTTCTCGTTCCAACGTGCTACTTTTTTTTCCCCGTCGAAAGGGTAATCTAAAGCTTTAAAAAAATATTATCTCTCGAACGTATTCCTTTACAGGCCATTTTACCGCGATAACATAAATATACCATTCCATTTAAAAAAAAAAAAAAAAAAAAAAAAAAAAGAAACAAAAATATATATATATATACATATATAAGTGCGGATGATTTTGGAGAAAAAAAATTTCCATATCATTTTATTTCCCACTTTTCGAAGCAAACAATTTCGTATGGACGCATATTTCTTTATCATCAAAAACAACGGAAATATTTAAATCGATCGAGTTAATAGATGGAACACCTTGTATATAAAGTCTAACTAATTTTTATCATTTTTCTTTTTTTTTTTGTTATATTATGATATATAATATGATATAATCGAATATTTTCATATTTATCATATTGGATACTGTATATAATATGATACAAAGAGGATGCAGGTCATTGTAATTGCAAGTAAGATAAAGAAGATACTATTCGGTGCCGATCGAAATTTGCCTGTTAGCAGTATAAATAAAGAATTATGTAAATTTAACGGTATATTTGAGGAAACGAATTCAAACTGGACACCCTATATGCAAAGCGATCTTTATTTCGTCCAATTTCTTCGAGAGATCTCTTTTAGCTTTTTTGTTTCTGTTTCTTTTATTTCTTTTTTTGTTTGTTTCTTCTTCATAAAGGAACCCTCCGCGAAGAAAACGATTCTTCCCCCCCTCCTCTCTCTCTCTCTCTCTCTCTTTTCTTTTACTTGTTTTTCTTATCTTTCTTTTTCCTTTCCTTTCTTCCTTTTTTTTTCCTTGAACGTTATCCCTTTGATTATTCTCAAAGACAATGAACTTGGCAGGCACCCTTATCGCAATTCCGTATCACCCCGATTGTTTTGCTTATCGTTTTTCAAGCGAACAGGCAAGTATTTTTCATTAACCCAGATTTTTTTTCCTCTCTCTCTCTCTCTCTC
>OU426852.1:6723041-6775541 GCA_911387685.1 Dolichovespula media | reverse complement strand
CAAAGCCCTGTGGTCTACTTTTCCATACATCTCGTTTATAAACCTTTTCTCTCTCTCTCTCTCTCTCTCTCTCTCTCTTTCTCTCACTCACTCTCTCTATCTATCTCTCTATCCATCGATCTATCTATCTATTTATCTCTATCTCTTTATCTCTTTATCTTTTTCTTCCTTCCTTCCTTCCATTCTCTCTCTCTCTCTCTCTCTCTCTCTCTCTCTCTCTCGTTCATTCTTCCTTTTTTATCTTTTTTTTCTTCTTCTCTTTATCGAGCTAAATCTTTCTGAAGCATTTTCCCGATGAACAAGCGAGCAACAACGTCATCAATGTCGTTCTCCCATCGTTGTTTTCCGACGATATTCAAATCGATCGGCATTTCCTATGATAATGATGCGTGTCTTTTATGGGACCACCTTTTGTCCCTTCTTCTTTTCTTTTCTTTTCTTTTCTTTTTTTCTTTCTTTTATCTTCTTTTTTTGCGTGTTTTCATAGTACTCACTTACGTTGCCTTCGTACTTTTTATAAACCGGTGAAGAAAAATGGAAAATAGGTGACGTCTTTGTTCTTCACGACGAAAACGCCAACGTCTGCATGCGATGCCTGAAAGAATTACGTTTGTCCTATGGATTTTTCTCTTCTTATCATATTATCCTTAGATCTTTTTGCATCAACGATGATATACTACCCAAAATAGTTTTCTATCGGATTAGTTTAAAATATGAAAGAAGTATTTAGATGATCGAAACGAAAAAAAGAAATTTATAGGTACTTATATCTATATCTTTTATCTTCACACATATGTACATATATATATACATATATATATATATATATCTTCAGCTATTTATTGTATATGTACGATAAACGATAATAGAACAAAATAAAAAAGAATATGAAGAAACATGGGATTTAAGAAATAAAAACTTTTAAAGATACAAGTCAAGATTAACGTAAATTAATCACACACACACACACACACACACACACACACACACACACACGCACGCACGCACGTGCCATAAATGCCTTCATCATGTTCTTTCGATATTTATTTAAAAATAAAATAATTCCTTAATGAACGAAGTGGGGAGGGGTGGGGGGGTGGGGGGGTGGGGACAGAGGAAATGTTATCGTAAAATATTTCACAATATTTAATCTATATCATCAGCCAACTCCCTCCTTCCATTTTTCAGACCTATAACATGGACGCGCAAGTCGGGGAATCATCGGCGTGCGCGACAGCATTGCTTTGTGGCGTTAAAGCAAATTACGAAACAGTGGGTTTGGATTCCTCTGCTCGCTTCGAAAATTGTTACTCGAGTTTCGACGCGCGCGTGCCATCGCTCATAAATTGGGCACAGGGCCAAGGCAAGTGCACGCATTGTCTGACTATTTTCATGAGTAATATAATGCGGCTACGTGATCGACATAATTTTTTCTTTCCTTCCGACCTATTTTGTATTCTTTTCTTTTCTTTTCTTTTCTTTTTTTTTTACTGTTTCTTTCTTATTCTTCAATCTTCTCCTTTCTTTTTCTTCTTTATTCTTCGACCTTTTTCTTTTTTCTTTTCCCTTTCTTCTTCTTCTTCTTCTTCTTCTTCTTCTTTAGGCAAATCTACGGGCTTGGTTACAACCACAAGAGTCACGCATGCAACACCAGCGGCCCTTTACGCTCATGCAGCAAGTCGTTATTGGGAAGATGATGGCAAAGTTCCACCTGCGTCTCGTCCTTCCTGCAAGGATATCGCTCGACAACTTCTCGAAGATGAGCCCGGACGTAATATCAACGTGAGCAGAGACCTGATATATATATATATATATATATATATAACATATTCACAGTTAAATATATATATATTAATATTATTAATATTAATATATATATATATTTATTAATATATATATAATATTTATTAATATATTATTAATATTATATATATTATAATTAATATTAAATATATATATATATATATATTTAACATATATATATATATATATATATATATATATATATATTTAACATATTCACAGTTATAAATATAAATATAAACGTGTTAATATCTTTACGTCATCTTTACGTTCGCTATCGGATATTTAAGTCGAAGGAAAAAGTATTTATCAGAGATCTATGTCTTAATATTTTTTTTTTCTCTTTCGAATTTCTCCGAAGTATAACGAGAAATTTTTCGGAACTTATCCTATATATCAGATTAAAATCTAACGAATGTAAATACGAGCAAGAGACTATGTAAATTGTCTGAAAACTCTCGAAGTAAAATTTCGTCGTCAGACATACTTATTTGACGCTGATAACGAACGTAATATTACGTATGATCGTATATATGTTTGCATTGGGTTAATTTATGAATATGTACCGTTATAAATGATGGAATTGATCGCAATATATTACAATTATATAAGCAAGTACGGAATCGGGCACTATCATTTTTATTAATATGTTAGTATTCGTGAGTTGGCCTGAAGGTTTGGATAACTCACATTAAATGATTCCATGCATGGATCCAGAGTTTGAATTTTGGTGCAGATCGATCACCTCTGATGATAATGAACTTTTTTCGCGATTTTTACGTGATAACGTAAGACTCATTATGCTATAAATTATATAAGTAAGAAGTTTATTACTTCTTACCTAACATAAATTTATTATCATTTTTTCTTTTCTTTTCTTTTTTTTTAATTTATTATAATTTATACTTATCTTATTAAGTAATAAATTCCGTTACTCTTGTGACAGGATATATATATATATATATATATATATATATATATATATTTTTATTTATTTATTTATGAATTAGCCCTACAAATGCAATATATTATAATTAAAATTCTTAGTCTCTTTCGCATAGCTTAATTTTAATTTAGCATAGCTTATCAAGTTGAGTGATAGATAAATATCGTTTTATTGTTATTGACTTTGTACTTATTAATGCCTCTTATATACATACATACACACACACACACACACACATATTTATACGTCGATCCAATTTATTTTTTCACAAAAACTCGTGAATTATATGTTTTTTTTTTTTTTTACGATCTTGAGATAGTCTTATTGTTACGTCCCGGATTCAAGAGTAATTTTTAGAGAATTAATAGGAGATTAGAAATGAGTCTTTAAGAAGCGAGAAAGCGTGTATGGCGATAAGGACGTTTTGTAGTCTAGCGAGGATAATTAGGTTTAACAATCTCACAATATATACATTTTCGTTACTATAATAATGACAATGCTGACGTTAATAATAATAATAACAACAATAACAACAACAACAACAACAACAATAATGATGATGATAATAATAATAAAAAGTAATAATAATATAGTGATAATTGTACGAATCATAGCAGTGGTGATAGTAATAGAAAATGTAGGATGACGTGCAACGAAAAGTAATAGATATTTTTTTTTTCTTTTTAACTTCGTTTAAACACGCCAAATTTATTGTTTTGCAAGACAATTAAAATCACTTTACAATGTTATTACACATTTTTTAATCGAAAGTATTTTTCTCTTATTTCGTTTCATTCCATATTTTTTGGCTACACACACACACACACACACACATATATATATTTACATTCATTGAATCGTTCGAAGATTTTATTAATCATTTTCAAACGTATAACGCAAGAGGAGATTCGTTCGTTCATATCCAACAAGCGAATTTATCGAACCGACTATAATTCATCGTTCTTCGATACACGATATTACGTATGTTCGTAGTTAAATTCACTCGTATAAAGTGAATTAAATTGGTACGCGAATGTTAACGTCCATTTGCACGAACACACTATTGTAGTTAGTTTCAGTAGCCCTTCGGACGTGAAACAAAAGCCCGTTAATCGGAACGTTAACTTTTTATATTTCACCATTTTAGCATCATTTTAACTTTAAATTAAGCCACTATTGCAAATCAGGCTTCACAACGAATGTGTAATACGTAACGTGTAATAAGTATCGAATTCTTTTTTATTCGTTGACAATGAATTCTTAAATTTTTAGGTAATACTTGGAGGTGGGAGACGTCATTTTGTACCCAAAGTGACCTTGGACCCGGAAGAACCGGACAAAGAGGGTAGACGATTAGACGGTAGAAATCTAATCGAGGAATGGTCGAGGAACAATCGCATGCGGAAAGTCTCCGCGAGATACGTCTCCAATAAGGAACAGTTCGAGAGCGTTGATGTTCGAAAAGTTAATTACCTGTTAGGTAACCTCGAATATTTCTATATTAAATAAAAAAAAAAAAAAAAAAAAAACAAAACAAAACAAAAAAATACGTTGATTTCGGCCTACTCTACTAAAAATCACAACATACGAATGGCGATGAAAACAAAATGAAAATGAAAAAGGAAAAGAAAAAAGAAAAAAGAAAAGAGAGAGAGAGAGAGAGAGAGAGAGAAGAGCGTCGCGCTATTCATGAAGATAAAAAGCCAAACAATCCGCGTTCCTGCGGATTTAATTTAGTTATTGATTTTTGTCTCTTTTCCTTTTTTCTTTTATTTTTTATTTTTTATTTTTTTTTCGGTTCTTTTTCCCTGTTGTATCTTTCCTTCAAATATCTTTCTCTACGTTTTTGGATTAATGACGATGCAATTTATACATACTGTCAAACTAATCGTATTGTTCGCTTTTTATTTCTCATACGTCTCACTTCTTTTGTAGGTATCCTTCCGTTTTATATACACATGCATAATGTGTGTGTGTGTGTGTGTGTGTGTATATATATATATATATACGTGTATGCGTCAGTGTGTTAAAGTACTATATTTATTTCAAGCATGAGAAGTCACGAATAACTCACGTAAACACATACGCACGTATATCCATACATACATGCGTGTATGTGAGCGCGCGCGCGCGCACAACACACACATACACACAGAGCGTCCCGTTTATTTCGAAAAATGGGAATATCTCGTGAGGGATTAAACCTATCAAAAAAATTTTTTTACAGATTTGTTTGGTATGATGGGGGCCACATCATATGGTGCCAATTTTTTTTTCTCTTTTTTCTTCTTTTTGTTTTCTTTTTGCAGGTCGAACAATAGAAAAAATTTCAAAGCCAAATTTATTATGACTTTTTCTTTTATTTTATTTTATTTTATTTTTTAACAGAACTATATATTTCTTTCCATTGTTCCGATGGCATTTGTTGAAACGCTATCAACGACTTTCCATACGAGGTGAGGCATTATTATTATAAAAATATTGTAAATCATACTTTGGTTTAAATGTTATAAGTGAAATTAAATCTTACAAATTTGTTAGTTCCTATAAGGAATATAACCTTTTATCGTTGATTGTCGGCTGTTAGGGTACATTATAAA
Source organism: Dolichovespula media (assembly GCA_911387685.1). Lineage (NCBI taxonomy): Eukaryota > Metazoa > Arthropoda > Insecta > Hymenoptera > Vespidae > Dolichovespula > Dolichovespula media. The sequence goes on along the minus strand of OU426852.1, from coordinate 6,770,192 downwards.
CATCGTTGCATTTATAAACAATGACCGAGCATTGGCATTAGGTGACGTTTCCTATATCGTAAGGTACATATCTGTTAAAAATTTATTCGATATTTTCAGTCCCTCGCCAAATAAACGAGACACTCTGTATATATGTGTCTGTCTGTCTGTCTGTCTGTCTGTCTGTCTGTCTGTCTGTCTGTCTGTCTGTCTGTGTGTGTGTGTGTGTGTGTGTGTGTGTGTGTGTGTGTGTGTGTGTGTGTGTGTGTGTGTACATATATATATATATATATATATATATATATATATAAACGAATATATATACATATATATAATATGCATATATATAAACAAATATTATACATATATACATATATATAAACAAATATTATACATATATATATATATAAACAAATATTATACATATATACATATATATAAACAAATATTATACATATATATATATATAAACAAATATATATACATATATATAATATACATATATATATAAACAAATGTACAGGAAGTGTAAAAAGAGACAGAGAGAAAGAAAGAAAGAATAAGAGAGAGAGAGAGAGAGAACACGTAAATATATAGTTACGTTTATTTTAAAGGACTATTCGCTTATTCTCACATGGATTTCGACGTGGATCGCAACACAACTGGTACCGGGGATCCTTCTCTAACAGAGATGACGTTGAAGGCATTGCATATTCTCGCAAAGAATCCGGAAGGGTACTTTCTCTTTGTAGAGGGTAAGCTACATCACAAATATCTATCTTCTTATCTATCCTTTATGCGTATATACCAGGTACAAAGAAACAGATTACTTTGATGATTATTATTAAACTAAACGCGCGTGCTATTCGTTTAACTGTACGGCTATGTAAATGACGTTACAAAGTAAATCGAAGTTTAAAATATATAACAAATTTCCTAAGAACGTCTCTTATAATTATAATTATAATAATAATAATAATAATAATAATAATAATAATAATAATAATAATAATAATAATAATAATAATAATAGTAATAATAATAATAAAAATAATAATAATATCATTTGGTCGTCCAGTTCTTTCTTTTTCCTTTTCTCTTTCTTTCTTGTGTGTTCTCTTTCTCTTCTTAATTTGCCATTTAAAAAGAAGAAAACAAAAAAAAAAAAAAAAAGAAGAAAAAATACACTTTCCCCTTTGAACGCACTCGACTTATCCATTTTTCCAGTTATTTTCATATTCCACGTTAGAAAATTCCTTTCTTCTCTTCTGCCGGTGTAGATTTTTCCATTTCACGAGAGAGAAAAGAAAAAAGAAATGAGTGGATATAAAAAAAAAAAAAAAAAAAAAAAAAAAGAAACAGTGATATTTTCGCGTTGTAATCAGACGATGCCGAGCTGTGATGATTTTTCCGGTTGCCGCTTCGAACTCTGAAAAAAAAAAAATATTTCTTGCATTCCCTTATCTCGTGGAACACCACGTCTTACGTATCGATCTAAAGGTCGAAAGAGTCTCTCGAATTTTTATTCAATTTAGGCGTGCCATAAATCTCGATGCGTTCCTAGAAACGAGATATTTTTTTTTTTTCTTTTCCTTTTTCTCAAGGGGCCGACGAAAAAAAAAGAAATGTTAGAGATAGATAGATAGATATATAGATAGAGAGAGAGAGAGAGAGAGAGAGAGAGAGAGAGAGAGAGAGAGAGAGAGAGGGAATACTATGAAGGCCATAGAAAAAGCAAAATCTTTCGATTTACGTTTCAGGCGGTAGAATTGATCATGCTCACCATTACAACAACGCTTATCGCGCTCTAGACGAAACGTTAGCGTTAGAGGAAGCAGTACGAGCGGTTGTAAATGAGGTCGACCTTACGGAAACTCTCATCGTCGTAACGGCCGATCATTCTCACGTATTAACTCTTGGTGGTTTAGCAACGCATCGTGGCAATCCTATACTCGGTAAGTTACATATTTTTTCTTAATTTATTTTCTTTCCTCCTTTCTCTCTCTCTCCCTCTCTCTCTCTCTCTCTCTCTCTCTCTCTCTCTCTTCATTTCCCAAATTTAATATAAAAGTCGATCCTTCCGTCAACAAGCAGGGTGAAAAGACGAAATGATTGAAGCACGAAATAGTTAATAAATAAAGAAAATGAGGAAAAGTTAAGGGATAGAAGAAAAATGAAAAATAAAAGAAAAAGAAAGAGGGAAGAAAAAAAAAAAAAAAGGAAAAAGAAGATAAAAATAAGGAGAAGAGAGTAAGGAATGAAGGGAAACGTAAACGGGAGTAAAGTTGACGAGATATAAAAATTATTTCGGGACAGAGTTACGGAGTTCTCTTCTCCGAGGTTTCCTCTTTCCTTTTCCATTTTTTCGTTCGTTTCATTTCTTATTTTTTCTACCCCCACCCACATCCTCTTTCCTTATTTTATCCTTCCATCTTTATTTAACCACTCCTTTCCTCCTAAAGGACAACGTCGATTTATTATACAACTCTCGTTTTGTTCGGCCGAAGTAAGGGCCGTGAACGACATCCAACCATACTTCCGTTTTCTTTTTCTTTTTTTCTTTTCCTTTTTCTCTCTCTCTCTCTCTCTCTCTCTCTCTCTCTCTCTCTAAACTCGAAGGAGTTTTCTTCTCGCTATATAACCTACTACTACTTCTACCCCTGCCATTACTACTAATACTAATACTACTAATGCTACTGTTATCGCTACCAGTACTGTTACTACTTACTTACTCCGAGAAAAGTTTGAAAGGCGTTGTCCACGGACGCTATACGGTCCGATCTCTGGTCGGTAGGGGTAGGTATACGTTATTTTTTTTTTTTCTTTCTTTTCTTTTCATCTCTCAATGCTCCGTTCATCTGTGGACTACCTACTCTTCCTTATGCAATTAAATTCCCGAGTAATATTCATGGTGGTGGAAGCGAGAACATAAAAAGTATGATACTCGAAGTTTCCTTTTTTTCCCCTTTTCCTCTTATGTCTTTTTCTCTCTCCCTCTCTCTCTCTCTCTCTCTCTCTCTCTCTCTCTCTTCTCTATCTTTCTTTTTATACTCTTCAGTTCGATCGTCCTTTCGACCTCATTTCTTTTCCTTTGCCACTAAAACACCACAAAGTTGGCCGATAGAGAGAAGAGTACTTGATCAGAATTAAGGTCTGTAGCTAACGTGGATACAATCCAGGAGCTGTTATTATTCTCTCTCTCTCTCTCTCTCTCTCTCTCTCTCTCTCTCTCTCTCTCTCTCTCTCTCTCTTAGCTCCACGCGTAACGTAACATTCTTCAATTTATTTTTCTGCCCCGATAAAACTTACGTACACACCCACGTTCTACTATTCTCGAGAAACGTACTCCACCTCGTATTTTTCTGTCAAAAGAAAACGAACGTTACCGTATATATATATATTGTGTGCGTGTGTGTGTGTGTACATATATATATATATATATATGCTTATACGAACAATAATAATCGCTTTATGGTTTGGATGCGAACAATTAAATTATACATACATACATACATACTTGTGCGGATAATCCATCCTGATGGATTTCTGAATTACTTCATATACGTTTAAAGTTGATTTATTAACTATTTTAAACTCTAACTCCATAGAACTCAACTTTTGCTGCCAACTGGAAGCTTTTGGAATAAACCGAGCTTAATAATGCGAATGAGCATTTTATCTTTCCGTTGTGCATTAAACTGTACTAGGTAGCAGTAGTAAGAGGGCACATAGCAGCCGACTATATGCTGTTATAGGTATACGTATATATAAGACTAATGCGAGGAGCTTAGATTCGAGATGAACGTATGTAATGCGTTCGGTTTCCCTAAAGCTAAGCTTTGCTAAAAGCTCTGCTGTCTGGCATTTTCGTTATATCTCTTTATCTGTCTACTAGGAAATAACGTCCTTTTGTATTTGTCACGAAATATCCAAAGTGATATACCCTTTTAATCTTACGACGTTAATGTACAATTATGTCATGTTAAATGCATTCAAATGTTGGTCAAGATTTTAAAAGGTTCGTAATAATTATGATACGTCGTGTTATTTGTATTAATTTTCAATCTACAAGAATCGAATTCGATTACTTTATTTAGAATATTATTTCTGTCATGGATATACGATGATTTTCATAATAGTATAAAATAATACGAAGTAGGATCAGTTAGTAATGTTTATTTATTTATTTGATATTGACATTTCTGAAGAAAATTTTCTTTTTTTTTATTTTTTGATTCTCTGAAGGGTCAATCAACGTATACGAACTATATCATATATAATCTCGTTCGAAGTTCATAACTGTATTTATAATATAATTTATGATATAAATTCACAATGATTGTCATTATAGGAGAGAATAATATGATATAATGTCAATTAATATTATTTAATCTTTTATTTGATATTGACATTTTGAAAGCTATTCTTTTTTCTTTTTAATTTTTTATAGGAACAATCAACGAATATGATCGATGTAGATCGTAGGTGATTTCCTCTCTCGGAGTTTATTACTGTGTTTATAATATAATTTATGATATACATAAATACGCAAATGGTAGAAAATAATACGAGGTAAAGTCGTTGAAAATTGTTTAATATTATATTTGATATTGTCGCTTGGAAAGAAAATTTTTCTCTCTAATAGTTCGGAAAAGGAATAATCAACGAATATAGGGAAATAAATATTTTTCGTAAAAATCTATAAAACGATAGAGAAACATTGTCGATGAATACGTCAGAACCCTTTTTCTCTTTATCCGAGAGAACTACTTCGTCACGAGGGACTTAAGCCAGACCCAACGAAAGTTTAGTCCTCGATACAATAAAATCCAATCTCCGTCAACAATTCCGCAAGCTTGAATCGTTCACTGCCTGTCTATCTACCCTTAAATTGAATCGTACTTTGGTAAAACGTAAAATACAGTATTTCGTGACATTTCTCTTCTAGAGGATACTCCCATCTTTATTCGAAAGATTTTGAGAGATCGTTATTATTCAAGGGAAAAGCTTCGAAGGTGAATAAAACGAAAGAAAGAGAGAGAGAGAGAGAGAGAGAGAGAGAGAGAGAACGAAAAAAATAAATAAAGAAAGAAAGAAGAAAAAAAGAAAGGAGGGAAAAAAAGGGAATCGAAAAAGACAAGTACGGAACGCTCATCGTTTCGTTGCGTTGCGTTTCCCTTCCGTTGCAATTTTCCGCCTTACGCGTCCGATTCGCCGTGCTTTCATTATCGTTCTCCCCTATTCGTACAAAGAGAGAGAGAGAGAGAGAGAGAGAGAGAGAGAGAGAGAGAGAGATAGAGTGAGAACCATCCGTTCCAAAAGAGAGAGAGAGAGAAAGAGAGAACGCGGCGAAACTCAATTTTCTGCTCTTTAAAGTTTTCCGCGAGAAATTACGTGGCCGATAGTTTTTCGTCGTTTTTGTATGCGTTTACAGGCTTTATAGATTTACATGATAAAAAATTTATTCGCCACGGGACTCCCCGTATGCGGGAATAAACGAGCTTGTGCGTGCGTTTGTTTGTTTTTTTGTGTGTATATATATATATATATATATATATATATATATATACACACACACACACACACGCACGCATATATATATATATATATACATATACATATATGTGTGTGTATGTGTATTCTTTTTTTTGAAAGATATCGGTCGAACATTTAATCGAATTTAACGAGATTTTCGACGACGATTACATGCAAATAGTGTACACACATATGTATATTGTTAATTTACGTACGTTTGTATGTATATGTATACGTACGACATACAATATACATAATGTATGAGGCACGTGTAAGTACATCTGTATAATATATAATTACAAACGTATATATATATATATATATATATATATATATGTATATATGTATGTATGTATGTATGTATGCATACATATATACATACATGGATACATACATACACCGGGATAGAATTTCACGTATTTTCGTGACACGATCAAGTATTATTATTTGGCTGTTCTTTGAACGATATTAATTGGTATTACGTTTGAGCTAGCGATTAAAACGTAGTTATTAACAAATAGGTAATGACGAACGATTCAGATGTGTTATAATCATTTTGAAACAATTTCGATATGATCGAATCGATAAACGCGATGATGATTTAAAAAAGAAAAAAAAAAGAAGAGAGAGAGAACATAATCCTGAGAAAATCTCGGTTCTAAGAACTTTCGCGTGTTCTCTTTTCGATTAAATTTCTTCGAAATCGTTTGAAAAATACATAATGAAGCCGTTTGCAGAATGTAGCCATCAGTGGTAAAAAGTGCTGATACTCGTTGCATCCTTTCATAGAAGCGTCTATTCAGTATCTACTATCTCGCTTCTTTCTTATTAGGTATGACCGTCGAGAGTTTCTTATTCAATGCCTTGGCTCTATCACCTTAATGGTTTTTATGCATTACTATTCTGCATAATAGCTACACACTTGTTTCCCTTTTATGCACCAGACAAGATTATATTACATTTTTGTTAGAAGAACGAAGACATAAAAAAGAAAAAAAAAACACTTTGAAATTAATTTAACATTTTTATAACGCGAATAATGAAATTACGATTGATACGTGGATACGCATGATATGGAAAGGTTTTTCCTTCCTTTTTATATTGTTTTTCTTTTTCTTTTTTTTTTTTTATAAAATTTTATATAATAACCATTAGAAGAAATTTTATTCATTTAAAAAATTTAATATAAAATCTGACAATACATAAATATTGTATAGCGTCCTTGTGGATCATTTGTATTTCGAAATTGGTTGAATATCATTCGCTAAAGTTTCACTGTAAATTAAAAATATGCATTTGTAGTTTAACAAACATTCCCTATTAAATTTTTCGTCCTGACTTATCTGACAATTTTATTAACATTTAACATTGAAGAGTTTAAAATAAAATGTGTATGTTCCCTTTGGAAGGTGGTTAAACGATCAATCTAAAATTGTATGTAACACATTTTTCGTTATGGCAGATAAATTGAACGTAAAATTATATTAAATTTGTTTCGGCCAATTTATTTTACGTCCATAAAAAAAAAAAAAAAAAAAAAAAAAAAAGAAAAAAAAGAAAACAAAGCGAAAGAGAAGAAAGAAAGAAAGAAAGAAATGAAAAGACGTTACTCGTGCAAAAGTTAAAGGAGGATTTTAAAAGCGTCACATTTCTGTCAAAAGTTATAACGAACAACTATGCGTTTTATATGATTGCGCGACACTCATCTGCGGCGGTGTCTGATAAAAAAAAAAAAAAAAAAAAAAAAAAAAAAAAAAAAAAAAAAGAGAGAAAGAAAAAAAAAAAAAAGGAGGAAAAAAAGGAGAGAAAAACAACGACAGGAGAAAAACGACAACAAAAGGAAAAAAAGAAAGAAATAATAAAAGAAATCTAACGGATAAATGCAGGATAAATGCATACACGAGTTACGTTCCGGGAAATATTTATTTGTGGCAGGGTATAAATGTTTTGTTCGATGAAACGAAAGAGACAGCCGAAAGGGTTGGAGGGCGTGAAAGATGATAATGGAAGGGTTTCGAAACAAGACCGCGCCAAGTTTCATTCCTAATGATAACGGATACAAGTGGCGAGCGTTAAATCATATCGTTCGGAGTGAGTTTTACTGTGAAATACGAGCTGTGAAAGAGATCTGATAAATTTCTAGCCAGTGTCTGTGTCTGTCTGTGTCTGTGTGTGTGTGTGTGTGTGTGTGTGTTTCGGTGTAGTTTCGGTGTCGGTGTCGATGTATCTGTGTAACTGTGTGCACGTGTGTGATTTTTTATTATTCCCCTCGATTCTTGTTTGTACTGTTTTTTCTTTCTCCTTTTCTTCATTCCCTCTCTCTCTCTCTCTCTCTCTCTCTCTCTCTCTCTCCCCCCTCTCTCTCTATCTCTCTTTTGCATGAAAGCGGCATATGAATATGCAAGAATTTTACTATTCACATTCGCCTCGTAACGATCGCGGACAACGGTAAAAGAGCTATCGTCGTCGTTGTTGACGTTTGATGTCATGTTATAAAAAAAGAGGAAAGAAAAAAGAAGAGAGAGAGAGAGAGAGAGAGAGAGGGGGGGAGAGAGCGAGGGAGAGGGATAGAGAGAGAGAGAGAGGGAGAGGGAGAAGGAGGGAGACATAGGGAGAGAAAGAAATATAGAGGGAAAAAGAGACGGAGAGAGAGAGACAGAGTGAGAGAGAGAGAGAGAGAGAGAGAGAGAGAGAGAATGATAGAGGAAAAGAGAGAAAGAAAGAGAGATAATGATAGAGAAAAAGAGAGAAAGAAAAAAGAGAATGATAGAGAGAGAGAGAGAGAGAGAGTGAGAGAGAGAATAAGAGAAAGCTCAGTGAGAAAGAGAAAATGAGAAATTGTTACGGGAATACGTTTTCCTCTTCCAATGCTTTTCCAGTGCAGATAATCGAATGACTTCATGATCAAAAATATGAAAAAGAATCTTTCCCCGAACGAGGCATGACTTTTGTAATATTCGCGGCTACTGTGTACGAGATTCGATAGAAGCCAATATGGGCAAATTTTCTGAGAATTATCTGACGAATATGAACTCTTATTCATTTTTTCTCTCTATCTCTTTCGAACTATAATTTATCATGTTTCTTTTGTCTCTCTCTCTCTCTCTCTCTCTCTCTCTCTCTCTCTTCTCATAACATAACGACAGATATAGATACGTATGTATATTACCTTTTTTCAGAGTTCTATGACAGAATCTTTTGCTATCTCTCGTAACTAGTTTTATTACATACATATATATATATATATATATATACATATATATATATATATATATATATATATATATATATGTATGTATATATATATATATGTATGTATATATAATAAAAAAATCAAGCAGGTAGAAATATGAAAGAGGAGGAGAAGATAAAGATAAAAAAAAAACCGAGTAAGAAACAAATATATATATAACAAATACATAGATGCATCAACCTTTTATTATTTTTCATTTCTTTACGTATGTACATACATATTCATATATCTATATCTATATCTATATCTATGTCTATATCTATATCTATATCTATATATATCTATATATATATATATATATATATATATATATATATATATATATATATATTAATATACATACATGTATATCTATGTACGTGCCATATATCACAAGTTATCGCGTTGCGGTTAGCCAGAAACTGCTAGATAAGAAATTTTACATCCGTCGCAGTGCGCCGCAGTGAAAACGTTCTTCTTCCCCTAACGTACTCTACTAATTCTTTCCTAATTGTAATAGCCGTCCGCATGATATTCGATCCATCTTGAGAATCGGCTTTCTTTCGAGACAAGGCCAGAGGTAAAAGATATCGATTTAATTTCAAGTTAGTCGCTCGGCCTCTACCGATAGAATCGGGACACCGTTAAATCTTCTCGAAAGGTAATTACGGATTTATAGGATTAGCTATTGACACGCTTATCGTTGTAATCTTTTCTTTTTTCTTTTTTTTTTTTTGCTCTCCTTTTTACTTCTCTTCTTTCATTTCTTTTCGTTGCTCCTTTCTTTTTTACTTTATATCATTTTATTTTATTTTATTTTATTTTATTTTATTTTATTTTACTTTATTTTATTATTTATATTTTCATTTTTTTTTTTTTTGCTTTTCTTTCATTTGATCTACGTTCGTACGCGCCTTTCGCCAATTTTGCAGCGACTATGATAACGTTGTATTTCTAACGTATCAGTCGTGAATAAGAAAATAACATCGTATTATCGTATTTAATATAAATTTCGTTACTATAGTACGGTGTCAAGTCGATTATGAAATTTCGACGGAATTTTTTCCCCTCTCCTTATTTCTTTTCTTCTTTTTCATTTTTCCTTTTGTTTTCTTCTCTCTCTCTCTCTCTCTCTCTCTCTCTCTCTCTCTCTCTCTCTCTCTCTCCTTTCCTTCTCTTCTGCGAACTCGCGAATTTTTCAGAATTCAATCCCGAAGGGAATCACTTGCGACATGTTTGCGTTCGCTCGAGTGCGATGACCCGTCGCTCGTGGATCTCATTTAATGGACAAATCTTGTTTGGAAAAATTGCAAAAGAAAAGAGAAGAAGCGAAAAAAGGAAGAGGAAGAGGGAGATAGTGGAAAGATGAAAAAAGAAAAGAAAAAACAGAGAAAGACAGGGCATTGAAAATAAATCGATGAAGAAATCGCGAAAGGAAGAATAAGAAGAATAAGAAGAATAAGAAGAAGAAATCTCGCGAATTTCCGCGTAACACTTTTATCGGTAGACGCGCGAGATTTTCTGTCGAATTAAAAAACTAAAGGAGGGTTCGCGGGAGCGGGATTGAAAGGGGGAAGGAAGAAATAAGAGGGCGCTGAAAAAAAAAAAAAAAAAAAACAAGAAAAAAGGAATAACAGAAAATATTGCACTCATCGCCGATGCGAGAGCTCGTATTTTCCGAGCGTTTATTAAAGTCGAATTATTTTTTCTCTTTCCCTATTTCCCCTATTCTCCGCCAACCCCTCCCCCTCCTCTTCCTCCTCCTCATCCTGCTCCTGTTCCTGTTTCTACTCCTCTTTCTTCTTCTGTTCCTCCTCCTCCTCCTCCTCCTCCTCCTACCCCCAACAACAGTAGCGGCAGCCCTTGCGAGGCGTCGGATGAAGCAATTAAAGCCACTACGACAATCATAATTTATTTGTCGCAAATTACATACATAAAGTTTTACGAGCTTCTCACGTACCTACATAACCCCGATACGTCCGTAGATTCATTTTATCGCGCGGACGCAAGCCATATTCGTTAAGGATTTAATTGCATTTACAGAACACCGATTTACCCCGATAGATATACATAGATATCGATGGAACGAAACGGCCGGCACGTAAATTAAATATTTTTAATTGACGATTCAACGCACGCGCTCCACTTGCTTCGTGTCGAATGCCGCTCGGTCGAGCACGAATCATATCTTGAATCTCTTTGTGAAAGTGAGAAAGAGAGCGGGAGAGAGAGAGAGAGAGAGAGAGAGAGAGAGAGAGAGAGAGAGAGAAGGAGAAAGAGTGAGAAAGAGTGATAGACAGAAGCTAACGTGACTGTATACCTACTTAAGTTAATTAAAATCGCATTATATTCGTGCAAGTTAACAAAGAACATTAACGTCAAACGAATTGTTTCCCAATTCTCCAATTACGTCGCGTATCTCTCTCTCTCTCTCTCTCTCTCTCTCTCTCTCTCCCCCGTCTTTCTCTCTCTTTCAAATATTTTCCTAATATTTCTAACATCATAATATATTCTAATATTTGATTATTATTCAATATACTATGATAATTGTACTATGTATTGGATTGTCCTAAAAGTTTCTTCAGTTTTTATACATTGCCAGATATAGTTGCTGCGTGGAGATAGCAATGGAAACTTTTAGGACAATCTAACTGTTATAACTATAGTAGTACTGTTGTATCACTATTGCACTACCCTTTGTATTCTATATTTATTTTTATTTTCATTTTCATTTTTATTTTCTCTTTAATTTTTCTGCCTCATTTCCGTACTGCAGCTTGAAGCCCTTGGAAATAAATTATATTTGTCTCTCTCTCTCTCTCTCTCTCTCTTTCTAATCAAAAGAATCACGTATTACTCGACCCGGTTTTAAGCGAACGCGTTCCCACATAATCGTGCTCAGAGCGCGACCCATTCAGCACAACCAACAGTTTTACGATTATTTTTCATTCCACCCTTTTCCTTGGCAAACGTAGCCACCATTTGGATATAGCATCGATATGTCATGGGTCATTTCGTTCGAATATTTACATAATGACGTTAAAACCGTGAAGAATACGAGCTCCTTGCAGGATGATTATCGACTATTCGTATTCCAAGCGTATACGTTGTTACAACACCGAAGATAATTTTCTTTTTATACTTCCGCAATAACCTTAAGTAATTAATCTCGAGATCGTTGTGTATCGTAGTACACACACACAAAATAAAAAACAAATATATATGTATATATACATCTATTAATTCACATAACTTCAAGCCTATCTGCCTATGTCCATCCAATCCCCGTCCTTTCTCCCCATCCGCATAAATATGTTAAGTTCGTAAAGTTTTTAACTTTTATTTTCAAAGATTACTATAACCGAGTCAAAAACCATTTCGATTTGGAGCAATCGGCCGAGGTAAACCCGGTTCTCTTTTTGCGATCGCGAGGATTGAAATTTCGTCGAATATTTTCCGTTCGAAGAGTTCATTCCACTCGACGTTCTCCTATACGGTGATCTATCTAGAACAATGGCGAATGAGGTGAATTAGCAAGATCGATTGGTTGCCGGTGTAGTATATAAAGCGACGTGTTCAATGTAAGGTGTACGCATACGAAACTATTGAACGTGTATATGTATATATGTATAGATACATGTGTATATATATATATATATATATATATATATATATATATATGTCTGTCTGTCTATCTATCTATCTGTCTGTCTGTCTGTCTGTCTGTCTGTTTATCTTTCTCTCTCTCTCTCTCTCTCTCTCTCTCTCTCTTTCTCTCTGTACGTGCGTGTGTATATATGTAATATGTGCAATCATGGTACGAATTGGAGGGCCATTGTAATTGGTGCCATGAGAATGGCTGAGAATTTATTGGGTTTGATTAGGAACGTCTTTGACGTATGAAATGTTAGAAATTAACCCTTTGAACAGTCTCAATGTACATTTTCGTTATGCGTAACTTAGTTGGACTGTTGTAACACGTATATGCGTACTTAAACGCACGTACAGTTTCAATTTTGTACCAATGTAACGTTCCCGTTAATTAACCATCTGACCATCGTACTTTAATGTCTTAACTATTATAAACGGTAAAGAAAAGTTATTGCGAAAAGTTATATTGAAGGTGATATCGATAAGTAGAATGTAAAATAATTCATTCCGATCGACTAGCTGGCATTAGTAAAACTCATTGCTCAAAGTATTAATAGATGGGTAGATCGGAGCGTTACATTTCTCCGATTTTAATCAGGAAATGGTGATAACGAAGAGAGAACGCATTTAATTGCTGGGAAGAAGAAAAGAGAATAGAAGTATACTTGAAAGGCGATCGATTTTTTCGACTATATTTTCCCGCTCGACCTCTTTCGATTTTTATGCACACGTAGGGTATATACATACATAGAAACGTGGACCAGGGACACGTATACGCGCGCGCGCGCATACAAATATATGCACACGTGCAAGTACCGTTCTTTTTTTACTCCAACGCATTTTCCACGTTATAAGCATTTACAGATTAAAGTGGGTCACTCTTCGGTGATTTTCTAAAGTCTCAAGAGTAAATTTTCCTTTAAAGGGGGATTTACTCCGTTCGATGAGACATATCTCGTTTTGTAAGAAATTTTCATATTTTTCTGAATAGAAAAAAAAAAAGAAAAAAAAAAAAAAAGAAAAAGGGAAAAACGAAGTGTTCAGGTTGATTTAACCGAACCGAAATCGTCAAGGAAAGTAAACATGTTTCGATATGAGAGAAATGTGAGATATATGTTAACTACACGTACGTACATTCATATCTACACCTTTATACATATATATATATATATATATATATATATATATATATATATATATATAAGTATAAAGAGAAATATTTTTCTCTCTAGCTCACTAATTATATCAATCCATTTTAATTTAAACTAATATCCTTTATATCTCGTATTTTATATCATAATTTGTATTAAACTACTTTTATCTATATTATCATTACATGTATATATACTAATACTTCGCGTATTTCCAACCACCATTATTTATTATTACCTTTTCCTTTCTAACAATATTCTCTTATATTACATGACACTAATATAATATTATCACTGTAATAGTAATTTTAGCTTTCGTTTGTTTAAAATTTGCTTCACTTTTATTACTTATATTACTTTTCACTATTACGTATGTAATTATTTTATTTATCTTTATCTTTTTTCCCCATAACATAGAAATTAAACCATTGAAATAAATTGCCTTTGTTTCTGACTCTCTCTCTCTCTCTCTCTCTCTCTCTCTCTCTCTCTCATTTCTTTCTCCTTTCTCTCTCTCTCTCTCTCTCCTTTATCTATCTATCTGTCCTATAGATTTCTCTCTGAGTTTGATCGACCATCGTCAAAGGAACGTAACGCGTTTCTACTTCGTACACACACACATACACACACACACACACACACGCATACACATTCCTTTAAATGTTCTCTATCGGCGAATTTATGGCTAGGTTTATATGCTCTTCTTAACCCTGTCTCCGAGCTAAGCTACGTTGGCATTCGGCTTAAGCTTAAGCTCGAAACTTAAGCTTCCAACCGGAGTTAAGACTTCCATTGGACTCGTAACATTCTCAGAAAAACGGGGCCGTTTCAAAAGAAAGTTAATGGAAATCTAAGACAATTCTTAAATTCTTAAATTCGATGGGAACGGGTAGATCATCCTTTTTTTTTTTTCCTTCCCTTTTTCTTTTACAATATTTCTTTATTTTTTTTCTTTCTTTCTTTCTTTCTTTCTTTCTTTCTTTCTTTCCCTTTTATCGATATATAAAAATTCGATCACAATCTTTCTCATAGTTTTATAAATTCGAAGGAAATATCGTCGCTATGGTGGGTTTTATAGGCGACGAGAAGTCTCGTAGAAGCTTCTCTTTCTCTTACACTCTTACATACATACATACATACATACATACATACATACACACATACATACATGCATATATACATATATATATATATATATATACATACATATATATATATATATACATACATACTCGTTTCCTTCAAGTGGTAACTCGTCATTCGAATAACTTACCAAACAGGCAAGTTACTGGAACTTTAGAAAAGTTTTTGAATTATGCGGAACGTAGCAACTACTCAGGAAACTCGTCCACACATTTATATATATATATATATATATATATATATATATATATATATATATATATACCACTATACTTTTTATGCTATGAGATAAATGTGAAAATAACATAGATTCCTCTGTATAGCTTCTGAACAAAGAATAGCGAAACATTTAACGTTTTTTTCAGTATGTGTATATACATATGTACACAGAAAATAAATTAAACTCGAATATTTTTTTAACTCCCCCCCCCCCTCCCGGCCCTCTCACTCTCTCTCTCTCTCTCTTTCTCGCTCTCTCGCTTTTTCTTTCATTCTTTGTTTTCTTATTTAGATATCGTAAAAATACCCAATACGTATTACTATTCTCATTCCCTTATTGGCTTTCAATACGTATTTACTCAAATACATTTAAAAAATTTTGCTACGAATAATAACCGTCGACTTCATTGATTTTATTCCTCAAACGTTTACATTTTTAAACGATATACAAAATAGCGATATAAATACATTTCCTTTCATTCTTTCACTCGAAACATATTTTTTTTCCTTCTTTAAATATAATACAGCTTGACGTAGCATCAAAAAAAAAATAAAAAATTAACGATAAACTCAACACATTCAAAGACTTTTTTCATTTAAGCCGATTGAACTACATATCTATGAGTTTTGATCATACAATAAGATTTCGTGTTTTATTTACTACGTAAACGACTTTTAAATGATCGTCATACTGTACACATATATTCATCTTTATATTCTCGTGTTGTAACGTTATTTCTGTCATCAATCATTCTTTAATTTTTCAAATAAATATATTTGAAAAAAAAAAAAAGAAAAGAACAAAAAAGAATTTACGTAATATCATACATTCTAAAAATTTATCGATTCCTACGAAATTCGCTTGTGTGATCGACAAATTAACTGATCGTAAAAAAATACATATTCGATTTGCAGATTCAAAAGGACGATATCGTTTCGTTCGTTCCATTCATTACCGAATAATAATGGTCCGAACGAATCGATCGTGATGTCTAATAAAGAAGAGTGACGGTCACTCGG
This sequence comes from Dolichovespula media, assembly GCA_911387685.1. NCBI lineage: Eukaryota > Metazoa > Arthropoda > Insecta > Hymenoptera > Vespidae > Dolichovespula > Dolichovespula media. The sequence continues at coordinate 6,754,262 of OU426852.1, read as the reverse complement.
GAAATTGCCGTAACTATTTCCTTTTTTCTTTTTTTTTCCTCCCCCTATTGAATAAACTTTTTGGACAAAAGGCAAACCTTCGTTATTTAAGGACCATTTCGATGCTAGAAAAGAATAATCTAATACGAGGGAATTCGAAAGAGAGAGCCATCGTCGAAATTAGACATCCGTTTACTTTATTCCACATATAGGGTGTCCCTAAAAGGTTTCGTTAATCTCTGACGAGAGTTTTATTCGTCACGAGAATCAAATTTCTTTTTTTTCTCTCTCTTTCTCTCTCCCTCTTCCTCTCTCCCTCCCTCTCTCTCTCTCTCTCTCTCTCTCTCTCTCTCTCTCTCTCTCTCTCTTTCTGAACGTGTGCGCTAAAACATTTAGTGACCGTAATGATATTAAAGAGGAAGAAATGAAAATTCATTCTTTTTTTTTTTTTTTTTTTTGAATAAAATGACACACATTCATATATCCGGTGAAACAATTCCTACAACGTTCTTTTTCTACGTTCTGCTATCAGCCAAATTGTCTTAAAATACATCACATAATTTTAAGAAAGTGTACGTAACTCCAGCCGACATGTCCGACAATCATTATTTTATTAAACGACCAAGTAAATTGGAAACATTTCGAAACATATAATTAAAAAGATTTTCGATTTTTACGCCCTGTTCATTGGATAACGCATTCTGTTATAATTATTAAAACGAACGAACACAAAGGGACGAATAAAAATTTGCTTTTCGAGGATAAAACTTTTCAAACTGATCGAATTAAAATCTTCATCCGGTAGACTCTCCTTCTCTCTCTCTCTCTCTCTCTCTCTCTCTCTCTCTCTCTCTGTCTCCTTTATATATAGATATATAATACATAGAGATTATATATAGAGATAATACATAGATATGTAGAAGGAGGAATAAAAAATGATTTGAATCGTAACGTTAGAGGAAGCAATGACGCGAAGCGACGACGAGTCGAAGCACCTTTTTGCCGAATTGGAACCGCGAAAGAAAATGAAAGAAAAAGGAAGGATCGTGGTCAGACTGGTTACGAGTTGGGGGGTGGAGAGGGGGTGGAGAGGGGGTGAAGAGGGAAAGAGGCGAGGGTTGGGATTGGATAGGCCATAATAGGGTAGAGTCGGGCTGTGAGCTGACGTAAAGAGAGGTTGGATGGGATAAAGTATGACACAGGCTCACGCTCGAAAGTGCAAAAGTAGCCGGTGTAATTCGAAGCGAGGAATAAACGCGAGTTCTTTCGGACTTGGAAACTTTTCGTAGACCCAGCCGCCACGCTACGCTCGGGGTTTTCTCGGGAGGGTCTCCTCTCCTTTGAAAAAGCAAACCAGTTCATATCGTTTATAGTTGCGACTGTGAAAGGGAGAGGAAGGAAGGAAGGAAGGAAGGAAGGAAGGAAGGAAGGAAGGAAGGAAGGAAAGAAGGAAGGAAATAGAAGGGTAGTTTCAACCCTCGTCAGACTTAAACCCTCCTCACCTTTCAACTTCTCTCATTTCTTTTTGCGAATCATTTTCTTCGATTTAAAACGCTTGGATAAGGACTGAAGAAAAAAAAAAAAAAAAAAAAAAAAAAAAAGATAAAAAAGAAGAAAGAAAGAAAAAATAAGAGGAAGAAGGTGGAAAGAAAAGGGAGAAAGAAAAAATAAATTCAAAGGCAGTCCGCGGATTAGCCGTGCAACTGCGAGAAATTACTTCCCTGCCTTCTTCTCATTTTTCCCCCCCCCCCCCCTCCCCCCCCCCCTCTCTCTCTCTCTCTTCTCCCGTTTAAATCGAAACACCCGGAGCAAACATTTTCTGCGTTTTTTGAATAATCCTTTCTACATGAGATAATATATAACGTACGTATGTATGTACGTATGCATTTATTTACGTATGTATGTATGTATGTATGTATGTATGTATGTATGTATGTAGATGTATAAAAATAAAATATCTCTCTGGCGTAGGTTCCCCATTGAAATTGTTTATCGAATAAATTCCAAATATTTTCTTTGTATCCTTTAGTTCTACAGGAGAAAGGATAAAAATATTTTCTCCCCGAAAGTTCTTCCCTTAAAGGATCATTTCAAATAAATTTTGATATGAGGAAGTGAAATGAGAAAAAAATAAATAAATAAACGAATAGTAAAAGGAAAGGGCAGAGGAAAAAGAAAAACGGGGGAGAAGGGAAAAGGGGGAAAAAAAGAAAAGAAGGAGAAGAAGAAACGAAGGGAGGAAAAAAGGAAAAGGGAAAAAAAAAACGGAATTCGTTGAAACTAGAACGTGGCTGAAATTTCGAGATCGCCATTTTCGAGAGCCCTCGATGTGTACACAAACTCCGAGAGTTCGTCCTTCGAACGTTATAATGTTTATGTTACCGAAGTGAGAGTTCCCGAACGACCTCGTGGTCTCTTGCGGGACATCTCAAAAGACACGAGCAATCTCTTCGATCTTGGACAACACGAAGAGAAAGAGAGATAAAGAGAGAGAAAAAGAGAGAGAGAGAGAGAGAGAGAGAGAGAGAGAGAGATAAATCTTTGACGGTTTCTTCTTTAATTCGTTGGTAAAGAAGGATAACATAATTGCTTTCGAAGTTAGTTAGCTAATCAATTTTGTTCTCTCAAAGTATCGAAAAACAATTAATTATCTTACCTACGAAATAGATTATAGAAGTTTCTTATTCTCTAACGTGACACGGCTGTTTTTGTGAACTCGAATTCGCGATATACTAATTTATATATTCGTGATGAGAAAGTCGTAAAACGAGATAAAAGACACAGATAGATAGATAGATAGATAGACAGAGAGAGAGAGAGAGAGAGAGAGAGAGAGAGAGAGAGAGAGAGAGAGAGAGAGAGATAGAGAGAGAGAGAGACAGAGAGAGATAGAGTGAGATTTAGCGTCATAAACATGCCGTGGCATACTGGCATGTTTATTACCAAGGCGAATGCCGGCAAAGTGCCGGCGTATTCGCGAACTTTCCGAATTGATGGAACCCACGATAAACGCATTTCAGTCAAGCACTCTGCACAATGCTAGAAAAGGGTGGAACACTTAAGTTTGCCAAAAATCGAAAAGCGAAGACGAGCGATTTAATAACATGGTTAAAAATTATTGCCAGTATTAGGTAAAGGAGAAAATCGATGGGAAAATAAAAAGAAGAAGGAAAAGAATTTTATGAATACTATGCTCGGATCAATCACGTTACTCGTTGTAAGTCCTTTCGTTTCGTTTCGTTTCTTTTCTTTTTTTCATTTCCCTATCGAAATGAAATATTTCTATTCGTTTAACGGAGCGACGTACCGATACTCGCACGATTTCCCAAGAAACGTGTAAATGTTACGTTTATTACGCGTTAATATTAATTACGTTGGGATGGATAACGGAGATACAGTTTTTTATCATATATAAAAAAAAAAAAAAAAAAAAATTGACTCGATAATAACTGAGCAACGTATTTTATTACGTCATCGACACACACACACACACACACACACACACACAGAGAGAGAGAGATATCAATAATATATTAAATACAAAACGAGGTTTAGAAATGATCCAATCACTTCCTTTCGCATTCTCATTCTAATAAGAAACTCTAGACGGCGAGGCTAATTCTCATAATTTTCCCAAAATAACGAATCGATAAGATTTCAATGATCTGAGAAATAAAATTCCATCCATCCTCAAAGGGACACTTACCTAAAAGTGTCCAAGGGGTAAGATGAATTGAATAAAGGTATGATAAGAATTTCTTGGACAAAATTTATCGAACCAATTCTCTGAAGTATAGACACGCTCTCGAGTAGCTAATGCTCTTGAACAACGCGTCCTATTATCCGTGACTTTATCACGGAAGACTTCGATACGAACGGAAAGGAGTATGAGGAGTGAAATATAGGGTTAGAAAGAAGAGGAGAGAGGGGGGGGGATGGACGAAGGACATTCTTCGAGTGCCACGAAACTTCTTGGAATACCGCGACTCGCCTTCGTGCATAGTGTTAGGAAGCCGACGGCGAAGTCTGAACTCGTTTATAAATCATCTGTAGGGGCGTGAGAGGAGAGTGGGTGAGGGAAGGGGAGGGGGAGTGGTAGGAAGGGGTAGAGAGGTGGGGTTATGGCCGTCAAGACACATCCCTTGACAGGTCACAAATGGGGCCTTTCCTCTTCTATCCCGTTTGTTCTTACTTATTTTATCGTCCCACCTGATTCACGAAAAACTTCAACCCCGATATCTCTTCAGTTTGCATGCTTCAACTAAAACCATTAACCCAGATGCGTTATGATATAAGATCACGAAAGCTCATTTCACGAGAAGTCGAAGATCGGTAATACTCGAATCACGAAGGCTTTAAACTGCATAAAGGTTTGGGTTCATTGAAATATTCGGATACTTGTCGATATTAAATAAAATCTCGTTTGACGTCGGACAAAGGAATTTCATCTTTTTCTTTCTTTTTTTTTTTTTTTTTTTGTTTCTCGATGGAAATTGATTTTAATAAATTAATTAGTAGGTATACATATGAATAATGTTCGTACGAAAGGTATAACCGTAAAATATTGTGCAAAAAATGTATGCTTGAAATTTGATTGGAAAGTATGTTTTTCTTTTCCTTTTTCCCTTTTGTTTTTATAAAATAGATATTACGAAAGTCGTAAAGATTGTTTTTATAGAATTTATAGAAAAAACTTATAGATAGAAGAAAAGTTATAAGGATAGATATTATAAAAGCTCTTTGACATAATAGAGATATATAACGAAGTATATTTAAATGATTTAGCAAAACAACACACACACACACAAACGCACAAATGGTTTTATAAAAAGTAAATATACGCACGATTAATACGTAGCTTTTAGATATTCTTGTCTTCTCTGAATCCTGTCAATATTATATCTTCGAATCGATTAATCGCATCGAAAGTTACATTAATTCAAAGAAAAGTCGAGTTTTATGATACAACAGTGATGTAAGACTGATCTTTTTGCAGACATTCAAACAAGTAACTCGTTCCACGATTGATCGAAAAGATCAATAAAATAAACGGATATAGAAAAGTAATATAATATTCGTTTATCTACGAAGTTGGCTGATAGAAAAGTTCAAAAAAAAAAAAAAAAAAAAATTAAAAAAAAATATATATATACATACCAATCGTGCAGTCTTGCGTTGCCGCTGCGAGGCAAAATAGAAAATTAAAACATCTATGAATACTTCATACGATGCGCATCGCTTTTCTTTCTTCTTTTTTTATTTTTTAAATACTTTTAAAATACTGTTAAATACTTTCATTTTAAAATACCACTAAAGAATTAAAAGTATTTTAGCTTCCGTTAAAAAATAAAAAAAAATAAAAAAGAAAGAAAGAAAAAGAAAAGAAAGAATGTAGAAAGGAAAAAAAGAAAGAGAGAGAGAGAGAGAGAGAGAGAGGAAAGAAAGAAAGAGAATAAAAAAGAAAGGATGTACGATTCGGTTTTACGAGACGTTCGAATATTTTCGTAATCCACTGTTTTATACGCGTAACGCTGAATACCAATAAAATAACGTTGGATTTATTTACGTTTCGACGAGAAGAAATTTAACCTCAGGAAGAAAAGTTGGAACGTGACTCGAGCTATTACCTCTCTGAAAGAAAGAGTCGACGGGTAGGAAAAAACAAAAAATAGAAAAGGGGAAAAGATAAAAAAAGAGAGGGGGAGAGTGAGAGAGAGAGAGAGAGAGAGAGACGAAAAAAAAGGAAAAAGCAATAAGGGACAAAAAAAAAAAATATATATATATATATATATATATAAGAAAAACGAAGGAAAAAGAGGAGTGGCGAGGAGGAGGATGAAGAGGGAGAGAGGGTTATAGTTCGTTATCCTGTCGAGTGGCCCAATTAATTGTCAGGGTCGAAAGAGAGCAAGCCAAAACGAAGCGAGAAGAGTAAAGAAGAACGTTTCTCAAGTACTTGCATTTAAAACGTACCTTTATAAATACATACGTACATACATACATACATAGATAGACACACACGTATGTATATCGCATGAACCAGTTTCAAGAAGAATCTTTAGCATTTGGTGAAAGATTTTTACCCAATAAAAGACTTTTTAAAGAGGACAACTCGTCCGGAAGTTTCCTTCAACGAGATGAGATTTCAAAGTTGTACGGTCATCTTCAAAAAGCTTCATGGAATTCATTTCGACGAACATTACTTCAAAAGTTACGTGTTCACTGCTCGTTCACCCTCTCTCTCTCTCTCTCTCTCTCTCTCTCTCTCTCTCTCTCTCTCTATCTCTTTCTCTACATCTGCCTTTTTTCTCTATATTTCGTTATAACCACTCTTCAAAGTAAGTATAATCATGCGGGTAATGCACTTCATTCTCTCTCTCTCTCTCTCTCTCTCTCTCTCTCTTTCTCTCTCTCTCTCTCTCTTTCTATTTTTCTTCATAATTGCACAATGAATTTATAAACCATTGAAAAGCATCGTACTCATTTATTTCCAAATTTTTCTTTGACATTTCCATTTCACTTTAATAATTTCATTTCGTTTCAATAATTTTTATTCATTTATATTTAATAATATATAAATGTATGTATATATATATATATATGTGTGTGTGTGTATGTGTGTATGCTATAATTATTAATTATTCAATTATAATCGATTATATTCAATTATAATATTCAGTTATAATTATTAATTGCTCAATTGTAATTGTATCAATTGATTTAATCAATGAATCAATTTATTTTTCCTCGGACAAATCGTTATCTTTCTATCTCGATGTGGCCTTTCATTACGATAAAATTAATTTTGTTTTTGAAGCACGTATATTCCTATCTCTCCTCTCTCTCTCTCTCATCCTCTCTTAATCTCTTTGTATCCTGTCCGACTTCATGGACCCTCTATTCAATCATTTTTAGTTTTGCAAAACGTTTCTACCTTTTTCTTCCTTTATCCTTCATTGTTTTCGAAAGAATAATTTGCCCGTGGAGGAATAATTTTCAATCGCTCAAACGAGATATCCACTGTACCGACCAATCTAACCTAGGCGTAGGCATTACGAAAAATGAACGTAATATATCGCGAGACGTGCTCGCGAACGTCCATTCCGGTGAGAAGATTGCATTACGAGGAACACGATGGGAGGATCGGGACGTTGGCTGTGCAGACGGGAGCGGGGCAAGGGGCACGAGGGGAACTGGGAAATGGCATGCGCAGTGGCGGTTAACTTAAAAAAAAAAAAAAAAGAAAAAGAAAAAACCATGGATGCATGACGGCTCATAACAATATCATAAACAAAACGGCTCGCCCAGAACGTTTTTGCTTTGTATTCGTCTTTTTTTTCTTTACTCCATTTTTTCTTCTTTCTTTTTCTAGTTCCCTATAATATTCCATCCTCTTATTAGTTAATATTCATTATTCCTTGTCGGGTCGATTTGTCATTCACTCTCTCTCTCTCTCTCTCTCTCTCTCTCTCTCTCTCTCTCTCTCTCTCATTCACTCTGTTTCTCTCATTTCTCGCGCGGAGAAATTCATCAGAAAGTATATCGATGTTGGAGAACTCTTGTAAATTGGAGAGAGGGTGGAATATCATTTTTCATGGGGGGAGAAAGAAATAAATATAAAAAGAATTAAAGAAAAAAGATGGAAAAAGGATCGGAGAGAGAGAGAGAGAGAGAGAGAGAGAGAGATCAAAAAACAAAAATTAAGAAAGAAAAATGAAAAAGAAAATAAAGAGGAAAGGAAGAAAATAAAAATGTGTTCGCACACACGTACGGAATTTTTTATCCGCGTGAAAATAATTTCGAAATGGAAGATCTTAAAACGTCGAACTTATTTGCCCGTCCAATAAACGGCTAAATTATACATTGTTAAACGACGGACGGCTAGAGACTGGTGGTGGTCTATTTTTGAAGGTGCTTGCGAAGGAAGAAAGCTTTTGAATAAAACATGCACACCGACGGCATGTCCTCGAGATATAGTATTCCCTTCTTTATCTCTCTGTCTGTCTCTCTCTCTCTCTCTCTCTCTCTTTCTCTATCTCTTTCTCTTTCTCTCTTCTCTTTTTCTCAGTCTCTCTTTCACGGTACTTTCGCCGCCTTTTTCTTCCTCGCATCCTGAATCAATTTTTTCTCTTTATGCCTCTTCTATCTTTCCTCCTGTCCAACCGTCCTCGTTCCCGTCTGTACTTTCCCCGTTATTTTCGAATGGAAAAGAGAAAAGTTTAAAAATTATTCCCCAATTTGATTTGACGTTTACGTCGATATCGATGAGCTATATTTATATCGGTAATATCGATAAGAAAGTGGTGGAATATATTGATCAATTAATTAAATTCATTAATGTAAAAGTCTCTGCTCGTAGGAAGAACTTTTTAAGCTCCTGCATCAACGTTATTACTCGAGTTAATGCACGTCTGTATAACGGGGTTGCCTGTCATTAGGCGATATTCGTCAAGAAAGTTTTCCGAGCGATAAATAACATCTGTGATAATAATTACGATTTATCGGTTATATACGCGAATACAAGAATATAGTATAATGATTTAATAACTGATAGAAGGTATTTTAAAGTGATTTTACAAACTAATTGACGATTGACTTTTTAAATATCGACGGATATTCTCGTTCGTTTTACATATGACGTTATATCGATGTTATAAAGATTTTCTGGGATCGCGCTATACGAACTTATCAATATTTTCGACCGTCCGATCAGATGCATTTATTTTTAATGGCATCGCGATCGAAATATTTGCGAATAAGAATTTTTTTTTTTTTCAGTAACCTGACAAACCACCAGTCGCCGTAATATTATTTCGAATATACGATTAATATTACACGCAATATTCCTCGCGAATTCCGAAAAAACGCAGAGACGAGAAATTTTGAGAGATCTCATAAAAATTAATCACCTTCCTCGCTTTCCCATGAGATAGGGAGAGACAATCATCTCGCATTCCCATTAAAAATTTAACCCGACCACCCCATAGGTCGAGATAGAAATCGTGCCGGTTTGTAAAAATATATCGATATCGCATAATAAAATAAAATAATAGAAAATTGTAAAATGTTGGGAAGGAAAGATATGGAACAATATCGAACGTTCGATGGGAACGTTTAAGATTGTCGGTCGAGAATAATTCATTGTGGTATAATATATTTAGAGGGATAGTTATCCTAACGTTAACCAACCTCTTTTTATGTAGGATGTCCGGCCATAGGATAGAAAAGGTTGGACTTTGGTAAAAGCTTGTTTTTTAATCGTCGTCGAGGAAAACGACTACGACTACGACGACTACGACGACTACGACGACTACGACGACTACGACGACTATGGCAACGTTTTGCTTTTATTTATGAGATGCCTATCGATCTAATCCCATTGATAGATGGCACCATCGTTTTTTTTCCTTCAGGCTCTGACAGCAAGGTGTCGGATGTTGATGGACAACCCTACACGACGCTGCTTTACAGCAATGGTCCCGGATACACGCATCCACGGAATATTTTACGTGACGCCAGCAAGGATTCCATACAGGTAAAAAGTCTTCCCGTAGCGTAGTTTATTATCATTCTGTCGAATCCATAACAAATGATGGAATATTAAAAAGAAAAAAAGGAGGGGAAAAAAGAAAAGAAAGATAAAAGAGAAGGGCAATAAAGTAGATGTGGGGGAAAAAAAAGAGCTCCTGAAGTATAGGTCGGTCGAGAGAAATATTCATTCGATGAAATCTTTTTGTATGCGCAACGACGAGACGATAATATGATTGAAAAAAAAAAAAAAACAAAACAAAAAAAGAAATAAAATAAAATAAAAAATAATCATAAAGAACTAGAACAAGCGGTTACAACGCGATACCGGATGGATGGGTAAAGCTATATGGAAAGCCTTTTCACGCTTATCGGCTTTTCAAATATTTGTTTCGAAATTGTAACTCCCGATGGTCAAAGATAAACTTGACTATCTACGGCTCCATTGCCATTTCTCTTTTCACTTTACCTTTCATACGAAATAAATTATCGCGCGCGATGATTAGTCGACCTTTTTCGATCCACCTTTATTTCCTTTTTCTATTTGTTCCTTTTTTTTGCTTTTTTCTTGTTTTTTTTTTTTCATCATTTCTCTCATTTTTCTCATTTTCCGTTATTCCCTTGTTCCGTCGATTCTCCCGGCGCCGACAGGAGAACTTACCTTTCAAAGGACTACGACTACGCCGGGAAGAAATAGAAAAGAGAAGGGAAAAAGAGAAAAAAGAAAGGAGAGAGAGAGAGAGAGAGAGAATGAAAAGAGAGAAAGAAAAAGGATAGAAAGAGTAGAGCGCGCTCAGGAAAACGCGCCAAAAGCGCATTCTCAATGCCGGTTACCCATTGTCACCGACGGCCCGTTTTCTCTTGTCTCCTTTTTTTTATTTTTTATTTTTCTCTCCCACGTTACACACGTTCGGTCCCTGATACGTGAAAATCGAATCGCAAAGGCCGATCTCGAATAATCGAAGGAAACTCGTCTCGTTCGTTTTTGAAGGAGAAAGAAAGAGAGAGAGAGAGAGAGAGAGAGAGAGAGAGAGAGAGAGAGGAAGCAAAAAAGAAAAAGAAAGAAAAGATTAGAAAGAGACATTCAAGAGTATCGAGTATGTTAAGAGCTGTAAAGAAGTCCTGTGGGACGGACAGGATAGAAACAAGTGTAGTATTACCGAGGCCCTTCCCATACACACCTTTGATACTCCCATAATCGTTACTATTCGACTCTCACGATACTCTCTGACAAAGTAGTAAGATTCTCGTATTTCGAGTTTTATAACGAGAACAAAGAAAAAGAAGTAGAAATATCTTTGCCAAGTATATTTGATTTGAGATTATTAAGCAATAATTTCAAGTTCAATTCATCGTGCGATTTCTCTCTCTCTCTCTCTCTCTCTCTCTCTCTCTCATTCGTTCTCGATATTCAATCGTTTAGGTTATTCATTGTGTTAGGTCACAATAAAGCACCCAATCTAATTAATACGTATGACTTCCTTCACAAATGATACGACGGAATCGAAAATGGCGTGTCACAGGAAGGCGTATCCTTAACAATTCTGACCAATTGGAATCGTTATTCTTCCATGAGATCCTCCTTTAAGATCTGAACAGTACCTACAGCTAATCGTAATTGTCCTTACGTTCGAAAAACGTACGAGATATTAATATGAATGAACACAGCATGCGGCTCTTACGAGGAATGAAATATATATTTGTATGTATGAAGTATGATGAACTAAAACTGCTCAATCCTCAAAGGTTATTATTTTGTTTCACTTTTTTTTTTTTTTTTTTTTACAAAAGTTATTAGGGAATTAAAATCGATCGACGTTCAAAAGCCATTATTTTATCTCTCTTTGAAATATTCCTTCCTGAAATGTGACTTCCAATGCAAGCGTAACCGTTCATCCCTATGGATATAATAAAAAAAAAAAAAAAAAAAAAAAGAAGAAGAAAAAAAAATTTGTTGAAAAAAAGGAATCTTTCGAATTTAATCACCGGACGGGCGTGCGCTTTCGTTTTCGAAAATATTTGATTCTGTACCGTCGTATCTCTCTCTTATCGAAGTCTCATCGATTTTCTTTCGTTCTCTTTCGTGTTTCGCATTTTAATCTGAACGATTACTTCCGTTATTTAATAACGACGGATAATTCGTGGATAATATGAGAAATAGGGAAGAAACGGGAGCCAAAGGGAAGAAGGAAAATACGAATCGTTAATGACGAATATAAAAATGATCGAATTATGGAAGTTTCTATACATGTATGTAAGTGTACGTACGTATATCGTCAAATAATAACCTTCCGAAGGGAAAAAGGAATTATAGAAAGAAAGAGAGAGATAGATAGATAGATAGATAGATAGATGGATAGATGGATAGATAGAGAGAGAGAGAGGGGGGGGGGAGGGGGAGAGAATGAAAGAAAATTGACAATGAGAGTGTATGAGAGAGAACATACTGCTTTTTACCGAGTTCGAATCGAGAAACGTACGAAGAAACAGTCGTGTTTCGCTTTATCTCATGGGACAAGTCATAAAGAAATTGCGAGTTAACGTATCGTAGAATCGTAAGAAGATAATGCGAGATATTCGATGGAATTCGTAATATACTCGGGGTAAGAACAGAGAAAGCAAACGCTCGTCTGAACTATGATTCCATTTAACTTTTTATGCATGATAAATTTATCTCTCGTACATGATCGTAAGTACGTGTATCCCCGTCTCCGTTTAAATATGTTCGTCTCTCTCTCTCTCTCTCTCTCTATCTATCTATCTATCTATCTCTCTTTATTCTCTATTCTCCATTCAAACGTGTGTTCTTTTTTCTCTGACCGCAATGCAATAAATTATCGACATTAATGAAAAGTTAAAATTACGAAAGGAGAAATTTACGAAAATGTAAAATATTAAAATACTTACCAGAGCATTTAGAGGTATACATAAAATCGATTAGTCGAAGTCGGCATTAAGCCAGTCGAACGCCAGCCAACCGGTCGACGACCATTCGATGATCGACCAACTAACAAGCAAGCTAGCCAACCAAATGGCATTCGTTAATATTTAAAATCTACTAAGTTCCCTCTTCAAATGGCATATTGATAAGCGCGACTGTGATGGGATATCTGTACTTCAGTTGGAGCGTAATACATTTTTTTTTTTAAATAATAATCGATGAATGATATAACGTACGTTGAGTACAAGATTCTCCATTGTATTTTGTTTAATCAATTAATACCGATTAAAGGATCCTTAATCTTTTCTCAGATGTATAATTTAATACTTGAGATTAATTATTTTATTGATGATAATCAATCGTTCATCATTTCTCGATCTTTTCTATTTTTATTGAACGAAAGGAGAATCAATAAGGAAAATATCTTATATCGCAAATGATTCGTCAAAAATTATAATACGACGGACGATTAGTTATTTCGAGTAGTATTTTCGATACAACAATGGCAAATATCCCTGACGATAGTGACGCGATAATAAATTTTGCAAAATTTATTATATACGTCTCATGCTGGAATTATATACTTCGTAATTTATTCGATAATTTCGCTTTCGATTGGTCGATTCCAATTTATTAAGATTTATAATAAGAAAGTTTATCGGATCTCTATATTCTTTTTTTTTTTTCTTCTTACAAGCTTGCATAGACATTTTGTCATTGATGGGGAATTTTTGAAAGTTCTTTTTCCCTTTTCCATCGATAAATAACTCTCCCAACGAATATTATACAAGGAAGTATAAAGTGATATCTATCGTCAGGCGATCGACAAGCATCGTTAATAATAATATTTTAACAAGTAATATTTTTCATAACTTTGTTTTAAAGCGATCGACAGTGTATGTATTCTTGAAGGACGCGTGATATATTAGCATTGAGTACGAGTTCGTCGATGATAAAAAAAAAAAAAAAAAGGTAAAGTATTAAATGAAAGAGCAAACAGATTGGTTGGAGTGGCTATCGCGATGATTTATACAAGTACGTCGTATGAATATGGCTATAAGATTTTTTTTTTTTTTAAATACGTTGGATCTCCGATGCAACCAGTGTCTCTCTCTCTCTCTCTCTCTCTCTCTCTCTCTCTCTCTCTCTCTCTCTAATCTTTTTCTTTCTTTTTTTTCTCATCAGCTTTAAATTTCCATAGGCGAAGGGATACCTTCAGAAAATAGACACCCGTTACAATATTCAAACGAATTTAGTATCTTGTACATACATATATACACATACATACATACATCGACATTTTGTAATTATAAATTGATTTTGAATTAATTTTGAAAATATTCTTTCCGTTCTTATATATTAAAAATTATCGACTCGTTTAATAACCTATAAACGCTTATCGCTCACAACGTCTTTGTCCTTGTCTTTGATTCATTGAACGAACGTGACTAAAAGAATGGTTAAGATCACTATAATAAATAAACGTTACGAATCGAATAGCGTGACGCTTCAAAGTTATAGTTTCGGTTTATAATTCGTCATGGCTTCGAATACGACGTTTTCCACGTAGAATGGATTCATCACGTGAAAGATTCGAGAAAGAAATTCGATTTTCAAGAATACTTTTTTCTGTAATTGAAAAATTCACTTAAACATATAATTGGATCAAGAGATTTCTTGTTTTTTACTTTTTTTCCTTTTCCTAATTTTTCCTTTTTTTATTTATTTATTTATTTATTTTTTTTTTTTTACTTTCAACCTACCACTTTTTTTTCCACGTAATACGATATGCACGTAATTATAATGCACTAGTTCCAAAGGCGTACTAAACAAGATTAATATTTCAACGTTGAAAGGATATAAATACGAAAGATTTCAACAATCCGTTGATGAATAAACATTTAATCGAATTATATTCCCTTAAGGCGTATCGTATATTTCAACAGTCAAGTCTCTTTGAAATAAATATTTTAATTAACGCTTTTTGCATGGCTTACGTTGTAAGCTCTCTCGTAATCATATAATCAATTTATTAAAAAGTCAAAGAAATTATTGTACGATTATTATAAACTATTACAAATAATTTTTACTAATGCGATATTAATAAATGATATATAGAACGATAACGTTATATTTAAATTTTTCTGCTTTAACGTGTATATTAGCAGTTTGTTATAGCGTATAATTATATTACCACGTTATTATAATTATCGTTACGAGAATGAAAATATCTTAAAAGAGAAAGAACTCATCGTTGATCATGTTCACGTGAATATTTCTCGAAACGCATCTTTATTATTTCTTTTCTTCTCTTTCGTTCTTATCCATTGGAAAATAAAACGTCATTATGATATATTTTTCTTTTCCTTTTTTTTTTTTTTCTTTGTTAATTTCTGTTATTTAACCCATAACTTATTCCTTGAAGCATGACAAACGGATAAACTTCAAAATAATACACCCAACAAAGAACGTTTTTTCTTTTTTCTTTTTTTATGTACGTTTCTTTTCTCTTTTCTTTTGCGAAGCAATATACCAACCATTCGCAATAATGCGAATCGTATACGACATTTCGTCGTATTCGAAGTAGAAAAAAAAAAAAAGAAAATATTTTTTGGATCGCTGTTCTATTATTCAGTAGAATGCGAAAATTACTTACTTTTGAGATTACGATCCATTCATGCATCGAAAGATCGACGAAATGCTGGAATTTACGAAATAAAATGTTTTGCCGCCAACGAATTTCGAACCAGGGCCAGCAAATCCACAGGAACCATGCCACTAGTGCGTCGTTTATATACACAGAACGCTAAACATACAACACAGAACACGGAGTACAGAGCATAGAACAAAAAACATAGAAAGTGGAATACAGAACACTCAATCGATGAAGTTCCAGTGTTACCAACTTCACAATTTCCTTTCTCTCTCTCTCTCTCTCTTTGCTCTCTTTTTCTTTTTTTCTCTCTCTTTTCTCTCTTTTTCTCTCTCTCTCTCTCTCTCTCTCTTTTTATTCGTTTAAAAGCCTGTTAGAAGCTTGTTCTATAATTAATATTTCCGCAAGTACCCTAAACTTTTCCCTCGAATAGTAAAGAGCAATTATATAAAATTTTATCTGAATAGAAAAAAAGGAGAAAAAAATATAATAAAAGTTTTGGAGAAATTATAGAGACGCATATTAAAGCTTTTGTATTAATAATGATGTATCATCAACAGTTTGTTCGAATAATTAGCGACATAAGAGCCAAAGTTTACAGTTAGTTATATATATATATATATATATATATATATATATATATATATATATATATATATATATATATATATATAGTTTAGTGTGCTTTAGATGTACTAATATCCGCTTTCGTATAGATTCTGTATATCATTTAAATTATCATTTAAGATGGGTCTTACGTTGAAGTGTTATCTGTGAAATAGTATTTTCTATAGTGCAAGGCGATATATTCAACTGTCAGAAGAAATATAATGCACAGGTTACGGTTTACATAGGGGGTTTTTACATAGAATGTTTCACAGACACAAGTGCGTCAATAATTCTTGAAATTATAAATTGAAAGCTAACACCTTGATACTAATTTCCCTTGAAAATCTTATCTCTAATTAATATCAACCCAGTCGTACCTCTATCGAGAATTTTTTATCGTTCGTTTGTAAATTTTTCTTTTCTCTATTTTTTATCCATTTGTTTCTTTTCTTTTTTTTTTTTTTTTTTTAATCATACTCTTTAAATATTCTACGAGAAAAAAGTGCCTTACGTCGGTATAATAATCAGATAATAGTAAAAATAAATAGTAAAAAAAAATTCGATTTCTTTGGAAAGTTACCAGTTAATTCGCCGCTTGTGTTCGTACTGCCAATACGAATTCGATTTCGATGAAAGATTTATATACATATCTGAGATTTAAGTTCGATAAAAATGGCTCTACGTTTGGTGCGTTAAGAACACGATCTAGAATTTTCTTTCGGGCTTGAAAAGCTCCGCTTGAAATAAAGCCATGTCGTTTCTTCTTTTTCTTCGTCTCTTGCAACGCAACGTTGAGAAAGAACAAACGGAGATAAAATGAGAAAGAGAAAGAGAAAGAGAAAGAAAAAGAGAAAGAGAGAGAGAGAGAAAGAGAGAGAGATATCTTAGGAAAGTTTTACCCATTCGATCTTTTGGCACAGAAAAGATCTTTCAAGCGTTTTATCCAATTTCACTGAATTATAATGGTGGCAACTTGACGATTGGTTGTGGTCTAATTGATTGATCGTGTTCAAAGAATTTTAGTATAATAATTTCACTTGAACGATCGTAATTTTAACAGCTGCAATAGATCAGTTGGAGGGGTAACAAGTAAAGATCTATAATTTATTGTCACGATAATGGTTTTATCCTGCCGATTGTCAAACTAACCATAGATTTATGATAAACGAATAAAGACGACATAACTATACAGTCTACTGTATATAAGGATCATATATTTGGTTTCATGGACATATTCATTTATTTGATTCGATTTAATTTTTTTTTTATTTCTTTTTTTTTAATATATGTACATATAATACATGCACACATCATGATATTTAAAATCGTTATTTCGTTTAATTTTATTAACTCGATCAAATCAATTAAACATGATGAAATAAACACTCGATGGAGCTTTGAAAGTAAATTATTGTTAGGTTCATTCATTGATATAGAATTTCTATCAAATAGGTATTGGCTTTTTCTTATAAACTCCTCGTTTTCACAAACTCGAATAGAATAACATATATAATCCGTAATAAATAAAATAAAATACATAACAAATATCATATTAAATTAAATATACGTATTATACGACGAATAAAGAGTATAATTTTTTTCCAATGAATCTATATTTTTATTAATTATTATCATTGATCATTATTACTTGCCTTCTCACAAATTTACTCAGACAACGGATCTACGTAAGTAGCACCGATAATAAAAGAAAGAAAAATGAAAAAAAAAAAAAAAAGAAAGAAAGATAATCGACGATAGAACATGAAAGAAATCGTGTTTCCCCCGTTATAATTAATTTCTTTCTTTCTTAAATTTTTTCTCTTTTATTTCTTATTTTTTTCTTTCTCTTCCAACAACCCAATAATGTCGGACCATCGACGTACACAATGAAATATCTCAATTTTAAAGGAGAAATTTGTGCGTGGTGCGTGTGTTCTTTTTTTATTCCAGACAGCAGGCGTTCCACGTGCCTGGGCTACACACGGTGGCGAAGACGTCCCAGTGTTTGCGATTGGTCCACTGGCCAGCATTCTCTTCTCTGGTAGCATCGACCAAAGTTACATACCACACGCGATCTCGTACGCTGCCTGCTTAGGCCATCAGGCGAGTCGTTGCTCACGAGACGATAGTAGTAGTAGTAGTAGCATCGGTAGCAACGACACGATGAACGTACCGATAAGCTGTCCTTCGGCGGAACCGAACAGTGCGGCGATATCGAGCGACGTGATGAACGATCAGGCACGAAATCCTAGCACGAAATCCGTCGCTTCCCGACCACCTAGCAAACCCCGACAACCCCTCGACGATCTTCTCTTTGCACTCCTCTTACCCTGCCTCGTAGCGAGCCTCCAACAAGTTTTCCACCTACCCCTATCCATCGACTAGCCTAGCTTCTACCGTTATTCGCTTTATACCCACCCTTCTATCACCACCACCACCACCACCACCACCACCACCACCATCACCACCACCATCACCATCATCAACACCATCGCCATCACCATTACCATTAACCATCGCCCTGACATCCTGCATGCCTGCCTACCTACCTGCTTGCCTGCCTAACTAACTAACTAACTAACTACCTACCTACCTACCTACCTACCTACCTACCTACCTGCCTGCCTGCCTCCCTGTCCGCCTACTTGCCTCCTGGCTCTCTTTTAACCCTAACAGGCTTTCATGTCCCGTTGGACGAACAAGAGCAGCCTCGATCTAGCTTGCGTATAATCTCCTTTGATCGTGCCCATTCCAAGAGACACTACCACTACCTACTGACCACAAGAGCGTGACTCTTCAAGAGGGGTGAAAGCCACAGAGAAGGGAGAAAACTGATAAATAACTGTATCGAGTTCATCGAACTTCGTCTCCGGTTCTTACCTTTACGGTGTTCATTTTCTTCGGTGGAAGGACCGCTCGCTCGATCATGGGGAAAACGAAGACGCTGATGTAAATTTCAAGGTTTCGTTAGGGAAATTCTATTTAATAGATTTAATTATCTCTCTCGTCGTTAACGATGAGAATATGTTGTGTATAATAATAATAATAATAATAATAATAATAATAATAATAATAATAATAGTAATGATAATAATAATAATTATTATTATAATTATAATTATAATAATAGATAGGTAAGGGAAAGGGATTTGGATCATTTTGCGAACGTTTGTTCGTTATAAATGGGAATGTATTTGAAGTATTCGTGTATTGTGATCAGCTCTGGATAGGTTTTAATAAATCGAGTGATCATGTGCAAGGTATTGTTAACCCTTAAATGCATAAGATCGCAGGATTACAACATTATTAATGTTTAATATAACTCAATGGGCAATGTAACGTATCTATGTATTACAATTTAATTTTTTCCTTTCTTTCTCCTTTTTTTTTTTTTTGGTAATCAAATTTCATATAAATGAATAACGATAATGTAATATATCAATTATATTCATTTTCATGTTTACTAAATAACTAAAATGATAATATAATCACAAAAATATCTATAAAAATAAATCGTGCATTAAAGGGTTAAGATGAATTTTGTCAACTTTTAATATCCTCGTGTGTGATATAAAAGAAAAATGGAAACAAGAAAAAAAAAAAAAGAAAAAGATGAAAGAAAAGAGAAAGTATAAAAAATCAATGACGATCTCTCGAGATCTGTCCAGAGTTACAACGGCAAACAGTCAATAATCACGATCTATGCATAGATCCTCGTGATTTCACGTATCTTTTAAATTCAAAGGACAACGAGAACGTACGCAGAGCAACAGTGTAAAGGCTAACAATAAGTTGTAATCGATGTATAGATGAAAAAAAAAAAAATGAAACGTAAAGAAACAAAATATCGAAAACAGGGTCGAATAAGAAGAAGATTGGTGTAAAAAAGACAAACAAATAAATAACGGAGAACGAATCCCTCGGATTCATGGCGTTCAGCTAAAAGCCGCCTCGCCGACACTCGAAATCAAATTTACGAGTATCCAAAAAGCTCGTCGTAAGCATAAACTAAATCATTATTAACGATCCCAAAGATTTCCTACTCGTTTCCTTTTAACATTTGTTGATGTTACGATACATGCATGGTCGAATCGAGTTACCTCATTAGCATGAACTCGAAAGTTCTAATACACATTTTACCTGTTTCTATATATATATAGATATATGTGTGTGTGTGTGTGTGTGTAGGTATGATATACACTCGACGTGTTAACCTTCTATCTTCAACAACATAATAGCTAATAAATGTTTTTACATTGATGTGCGTATTAAAAAGAAATTTATTTCTTTATTTATGTTTTGTTTTATAGAAGTTATATATGTTTCTATACATATATACATATATGTATATATATATACATATATATATATATATATATATATATATATATATATATATATATATATATACATACACACACACACACACACACACACACACCTTTACACATCGATAAGCGTATTACAAAAGAAATTTATTTATTTATCTAGTTCTTTTAATTTATTTTTTTTTTTATTGTTTTATATGTAGAAGGAATATATGATAATGACGTAACTCGAGCGTTTGTTTACTTCAATAGCAATGTGTGCATGCTCGCCAAGAGAAGTTAGAAAAGTGAAAGAAAAAGAGATGGGGAATATCAAGATGGAGAAGTATTATCTTGGGGGAATAAGAATCGAAGGTTTATCCCATATGAGATTCGATCATGTAGAAACGATACTCGTGATCCCAATGGGCCATGTTTATGCTTAAAAATTCAAAATGCATTAGATGCGAGATACGAAAAGCCGATAACGCGTAGAATCTGCCATGGCGCTTCTCTGTCTTATCTTATCCGTGTGTGGAAACTCAAATTCCGAGGCACGGATCCAACAGAAATAAGGGCGGGGGGTGTTAGTGGAAAGAAGGGTTGGGGAAATCTTCGATGGAACATTGGATTTCGCGCGATCGTTGCCGAATAATTTATATAATATATACCCGGCACGGCGGATGGGAAATTGCGGGGAGTAAAAAATAAGGAAAAAAAAGAAAGAAAAAGAAAAAAGAAAAGAAGAAGAAGAAGAAGAAGATGAAGAAAGGTTCCCTCTCAGCCCTTAAGGAAATTTCTTCCAAAATTTCTTCTTTTTTTTCTCTATCTTTTTTTAAAAATTTTTTTCTCTTCTTCTTCTTCTTCTTTTTCTTCTTCTTTTTCTTCTTCTCCTTCCACTTTCTCTTTTTCTTTTCAATCTAATTCATGGCTCATGGCAAAGCCTCCGCCATCTTTATAAACGTTAAATATGCGTGATTATTCTCTAAATATTGCGTGAAAATTGTCGGCAAGCTTTAAACGAATTTTAAATGGTCGATCTTTTAGCTGGGATTAGCTATAAATGACGAGTTAAGTTCACTATAATCGGAAAGAAAGAATGGGAAGGAGGGAGAAAGAGAGAGAGAGAGAGAGAGAGAGAGAGAGAGAGAGACTTTTAATCTGCTTTCAGAAACTAAAATAAAAAGTCCGCTTTAATCCGTCACTATCCGTGAATATTTTAATTGTTATCTATTTTGGAAGTAATTTTAGTAAATTCGTTATCTAAATTTTAAAGTAAGTAAGAAAGAAAGTATGAAAGAAAGAAAGAAAGAGTAAGTAAGAAAGTAAGAAAGTAAGAAAGAAGGAAAGAAACAAAAGAAACAGTCTAATGGTGGTAGAAATGAAAGAAAAATACTGACTAATGTTAAAATTGGAGGCACAACTAAATAGAAATGGAAGGTCTGTTCTGAAGGTCCAAGGCAAAGCGTCGTCCTTGTTATTTGTCGTTGCAAAGCGAGATTATTCGGACATGTTCGCTAAAAAGAATTCCGGAAAAAAGGGGTCCCCCCTCACCCTTTTGTCGCGGTTGTCGCGATTGTTACGCGGAGAACTTCAGGTGTACGGTTGAACAATGTGAAAAAAAAGAAGAAGGAAACAGTAAAAAAAGAGAGAGAGAGAGAGAGAGAGAGAGAGAGAAAAGAAAATACTTGACTACTTACTTTAACGAGAACATACGTACGTTCTCGCGTTCTCTATTTTGATGTGTCTTATAACAAACTCGACTGTATGCATGTATGCATGTATGCATGTATGTGTGCATGTATGTACTTTCATATATACCTCGCACTTAACTTCTTTTATTCACTGTCTCAACTTCAATTATTTTACGTCACGCGGGAGCGGTATATTTAAAAAAAGAAAAAAAAAAAAAAGAAGAAAAAGCAAGAAAGAAAATAAGAGAAAGAAAACGTCACATCGTATTCCCATTCGGGGTATTAAACTTGTTCGCAAACTTGGCGAGCCTCAATCGTATCACGAGTGGGGGAATCGCAAAGATCATTATCTCGTTGTTTATACGGCGGGTTCATTTGCGAACGAATTTTTCGTTCGTTCGAGAATTGGAAATCAAAAAAGAAAAAGGACAAAAAAAGAGAGAGAGAGAGAGAGAGAGAAAAAAAAAAGGAACGCGGAATACCACGAAAAATAACAAATACTCGTTTCCAAGTGATAAAAAATATTTTGTAAACTATTTAATGTCGGCTATATACAATTTGCAAGGAGTAAAAAAGAGGAATATAGAATATTTATTTGACGTGTATGCCTGTCAAGAGATTTTTTAAAATACATGCGTTCGGTCTGTTTTTCTTTTTTGTCATTTCTCTCTCTCTCTCTCTCTCTCTCTCTCTCTCTCTCTCTCTCTCTTTCTCTTCCCCTCTGGCTCGCTTTGTTTATTTTTCACAGGACCGCAGTACGTCGATTTTTGCTATCACTAATTTTATTTTCTATCCGATGGGATATATTCTTTTGCACGGACGTTAACCTCGCGTGGAATATTACACGTTCCACGTTCGAAATTATCTTGATGGGCATATTTACGGATATACGATAATTGTTTTTAAACAATGAAATATCATCCAATGCTTTTTCGTATGCGTACGTGTAAGTACGTATGTAAGTACACAAGTTTTATGTGTAGTATGTACGCATGTACGATCTATGAACATACTGGGTGACAATTAAACAAACAAACAAGTTACATTACCACTGATATTTCATGGCCTGGCCATTCTATACTCTTTCGAAATTTGTTGTTATCCCTGCTGTTTTATGTACATATATTTTGCGCCCACGGACGGACGGACGCACACGCACGCACACAGACATAGACGCACTTGTATTTATGTTTTATCTAGGCAACAACACAGACTGATTTTCGTTCGATACAGTGTAAGAACAAATTTATGATATTTACCGATCCGGAACTCTTCTGTTAGGAAATCTTCGTCGATATTCCAATAAATCAGTTCGAGCAATTCCGTTAATAATACCGTAAAATGAAACGCATGTCGGCATATTCACGATTTGAAAGCATTCACGGGGTGTGTCGATATAAAATCGTAAAACTTACTTAATTTTAACTGATGTCAATACGAACCACATTAATCTCTAATGTGGTAAAAAAATAAAAAACGATGTCAAGTAGTAAACATAAATTGCTAGATTAGATTGATACCGTCACGATATATATATATATATATATATATATATATTATATTGAACGAAAATCAGTTGTATCGTATTTTTCTTATAAATGTTTAAGGATGCATTCTAGCGACTGTGTATGTTTACATGACATTTCTTAATTATTTTTTACTTATAGAGTATGTGAAAAAAAATCAGAGATTACCTGTACATATACATACATACATACTTACATACATACATACATACATACACACATACATACATACACACATACATACATACATACATACATACATACATACATAGATACATACATATGAAAAAGTATATATGTACATTATTCGAATGCTTCTCAGTTACGACAAAAGTTTCCACGCTTATCGGTAGCGTGTGCTTCATCAATGAGACTCGATTAACGTTATGCGAACGATTTTACGGGCGAAGTGAAATAACGCTTACCCAAAACTTTCTTATAATTCATTTAAATTACCGTCAAAAGCTCAAACGTTCTACGTACATACGTACACATAGAAACGAACGCGAACGCGTACAAACAAACACCCTCCAGTCCCATACGTACGTAAACACGTATCCCTTAGGGTTTATTGAGCGATTGAAATGCACATTTGAACACGTGGCATTTTACATACTTTATAATAAACGATACGAAAGACTAGTGGCCTAGGGTTACGTTACACTTTTCATGGATGTGTAATTGTCAAACCGATATCGAATTGTCGTTCATTTTTAAGATTATTACTTATCGTTATTGTAAGCTTTACTCGTCGCTAATCGAAGACGATAAAGATAAGAGACCAAAAATTAACGAAACAGGAATTACGAACTCCGCTAATTCTATACATATACATATACATATACATATATATATATATATATAATATATATTTCTGTAAATAAATAAGTTAAACACGAATTATAAGAATGCAATTCACCGATAGACATCGTATGTAAGCTATTGTTTCGTAACAAAAGAAAATGATGAAAAATATTTATACTAATCTTTTCCCTTGTATTCTCTTCGTAAACAGTTCAATACTCGATACATGTAAATACGTGAAAACTAACTGTGACATTTTCGATAAATCGAAAAACATTTCTTTTCTCTTTTCATATACACTCCCAATCCTATCGTGATGTATTTTAATTCATTTAACTAAATTATTACATCGAAATTTAAACCTTTAACGGAATTACGATGATTTTTGTGGTGTTATGCGAGTTCGCACTTGTAAAACTTTAAAACGCGTTTTTCTCGAAATATTTTTAAAAAATTGGTACGCCGCATACGCGTATCAATAAATTCCTATCCGATAATCTCGAAATTTTTACAAAAAAAGCTTCAAAAACATTCAACAATTTTCTCTTTCAATTTTTATAATTCTTTTCTTTTCGACTGCCGTGTAAAAAAAAAAAAAAGAAGAAAAAAAGAACGACAGAAAGCCATTGCGTAAAAAAAGAAATGAAGAAAGAAAGAAAAACAAAAAACCCAATAAAATTTCGAAAAACCTTCATGTGCAATTACTTCGACGATCTTGATTGTTTCGTGAAAATATTCCAAAAATCGCATGTCTCAATGATATTTCGTAAACGTAGGTACAAATAACGACAGTTACAAACAATGGACAATGGTTCTCATTTATTTATTTATTTATTTATTCATTCATTCATTCATTCATTCATTCATTCATTAATTTATTAATTTATTTATTTATTTATTTATTTATTTATTTATTTATCTCTTCTTTTGATCGTCATCGCAATAACTTTTGTCATTTAGAAGGATTATGCCAGGTAAAGTTTGCGCGTATTAATTAACATTAAAACGAATTTTCACTCAACTCTACAAACTTGTATAATATGAATTATTTCATAAATAGAACTATACAACGGAAATTGTGTACATGGATATTCACATAAATAGCTTTCCACGTGAAGAAGATAGAAGGAGCGCAGCACACACACACACACACACACACACTCTCTCTCTCTCTCTCTCTCTCTCTCTCTCTCCCTCTCTCTCTCTCTCTCTTCGCATAGATCGTTCCTCGAATTTCAGCACGAGACGGCTCTTCTTCTACTAGACAAGGGGACTTGTTCCTTCCTGTACAAAGTTATATTCCTGGAGCGAGTAATTTGGGTTATCGCACAGTCGATAAACGATGAGGACAGTCCTCGAAAGTTGGCGGTGCTGCTTAGCGCTATTACGAACCATCGTACATTCTTGAAAGGCGCACCAGTTGGAAATGGAACGTTTCGAAGCTCCTACGAATAGAATACCCTTGCAGACTTTCTCCTAGTACCAAGAATTCTCTCTCTCTCTCTCTCTCTCTTTCTTTCTCTTCCTCTTTCTTTCTTTCTCTCTCTTCCTCTTTCTCTTTGTCTATTCGGGATACAAATCTCAACGACTTCTACTACTAGTTTTCTACACGTAGATTTACTCTACTTATACGCAAGCTGACTCCTATTACCAATTCAATTTCCAGATAATACTGTATTTCGAAGGTAAGAGAATAACTGAGATATTTATCATAATGATTATTAATTACGACGAATTGAAGTGATTCCATAGGGTTTATAGCTTTTTCGTTTCAAAACGGGACTTAACCCGATCGACGATTAAATTTCGATAGTTTTGTCATTTACGATGGAATAATAAGATACGTTCCGTTTATTTATTAATATTGTATGTAATAATATACATATATATATAATTTCAAAAAATTATTTATAATTACATTTTACTTCGATGTTAACCGCCTTTGTCAGCTGCTTCTGTTTCTTTTCTTTTACGTTTCAAAGGGTTACATATATCTGGACGGTCCAAAAAAAATTGTAATCTTCATGATATTTATTTTTTTTTTTTTGGCGCGCGTCATTCACTTTATAACAAAAAAAAATTTACGCACTTTGAGGGATGTTTTTCAACCAAAAAAAAAAAAAATTAAATTAAAACGATTCGTTTATCTTCTTTGAGTTATCAATTTCGAACCAAACAGAATCGTTTTATACAATTTTTGCGATGCCGATAATATCTCCTCTGGATATTAACAAAAATGAAAGAGGGAACAAAACCAACAAGAAGCAATTAAAAGGCCGACAAACAAAAAGCATTTAAAAGCCGATTTTTAATATTTCCATTTAACAAAAAAATATGAACGATTCAATTTACCATGAGATATTCAATAAAAATTTTCAGTGATCTTTTAATGATTAAAAAGTGATCACGGCGCTATCTGAAATATTTTCGAATGACAAATATTAAACGATGATATGAGAAATAATCGTGTCTAATTTCATTCAAATTGGTTCAGTAGATTTCAAAATATTATTTGGACCGATTTAAAAAAATATTGATTGAAGTTTAAAGAACATGTTATATCTAACTCGGCAGGATCGACTTCAAACGACTGTAATTCGTTCAATTTTTCGTATTTTCGTTCGATGAAATTTTCAAAGGATATTCCTAAAGGATAATGCAATCGAATGGAAATATTTTGGAAAAAACGAATTTTACCATATTCAATAGAATAAAAAATAAAAAAATATTTTATTCTTCTATTTAACCTTCTGCGTGGATCTAACATCTTAAATACAAGGTAACGCGTTATGTACTTTTATATAAATTTTCTTATCGAGTTTCTTATCAAATAAAAACATGAACGCACGAAGTTAGTTTTCACATTCGCAAATAGTTTCGAGAGAGCGAAAGGAAAAAAAGAAAGGAAAAGAGAACTATCGAGTTTTATGAACTACTTGTAATTAATACTCGTCTGTAATTAATACTAAGTGTAATTTGAATTCTAAGAATTTCAATTTGCCGATTAACGATGAGAAACAATAAAGTAGAAATTTAATTTTGGACACAAAACCTTTCTTAACAAAAAGGACACCAATTATGAATTTATTATACTTAATCGATGATTATATTATTGTGTCTACATCATATAACGTGCATTTTTCTTTTTTACAATAATTATCTATTCCTATACACGATAATTATCGTGTATAATATACATATATATATATATATATATATATATATATATATATATATAATGTGATATGATATAATATATAAAATATAGAACAAGTCACTTTCTTATCAAACTGCATTATCTTATCTATTACATATTATACATCATTAACATACTTCAATGTTAAAGCTATTTAAACTATTCAAACTTGTTACCCTATAATTAGATAGAAATAGAACATCCCAACGGAGGAATACGTTCACTGTAAATACCATAAGCAATTACACTATATTATCAAGTGAAAATGTCCATTAGATACTAAACATCAATCACGACACACTCCTACTGGGTACTCGAAATTGAATCTCCCTAGAGTCGATTAAACCGTTCGCATAGTTTTCATAGTATTCGGAAACGATAGTCCGTGATACGTAGTATAGCCGGACAATTCGTATTATGCAAATCGCGTAACGATCGGTACCTGCCACGGCACTTTGTCGTCCTATGAAAATAGCTTATTTTCATCGGATCGATGAAAAGGGAGGAAGACGAGCTGAAGGAAGAGAAGGAACGTTGAAAGGGAAAGACGAGAAAAAAAACAAAAAAAAAAAAGAAAAGATGAGGACGAGTAATCCGAAGTAAGTTACGTTACGAATATTCTCGATTTCCTCGTAGTTAAACGGCAGTAGTTTGACAGTTACGAAACACAGCATCTAATCGCAATGCCAAAGTTAAATAGGTCGCTTGTAATGTCGATTATTAGTGACGTTAAAGAGGTAAACCGCGTTGCCGAGGAGATACGTTCGAGTTGTCTGGCCGATTTCATCGAGCATACCTCATGGAAATTTCCTACGAAGCTCGCAAAAAATGTATGCCTTATGGAAATACTTGAAAAGCACGATGGCTCAGCCGGGGAATTGTACGTTCTCCTCTTGGAACTGGCTTACGACAGGTCGCTTGTATTTCTCGACTTTCACAAATCCTATCGCCCTTCGTCCATCACCACCTGATGCCTCCATTTTCACGACTTTATGTCAAAAACACCAGCGATACGCTTCGACCACCGTTAGATACGTTTCTTTGACAGTTTTACGACGCATGTATTATGCACGTGTGAACGCGTACATCGATAATATATATATATATATATATATATATATATACAGTCTGCGGATTAAATAAAGTGATACAGGTTATTCTCGCATCGACTATTACGAATATCTATCTGAATTATCATTTTAATTCAGTGCTATCGTGTAAATGATCAATTATTAAATAAATATTAAAAAAAAAAAAAAGAAACGTTAAAAATTCTTTTTAATAAAATGGCACATGTTACTCGTTGGAATCGTGAATTTATCTTTATTCAAATAATAAGATTCTAATGCTCCGTTTAATTCTCAAAATAACTATCTCTGAATAGTTACGGAGAAAAGAGCTTGTAACATTTTATTTGACCCATCCTGGGTACGTAGGTATATATATATATATATATATATATATATATATATATATATATAATATATATATATACACACACACACACACACATATTCTAGTAAAAGTCTACTTGCCTACTTACCAACTGCAACAGGGTGGAACGTTCGCCAATATTCGATAACCGATACTCGATACATATTTCGTGATGTGTGCGTATATATAATGTATATACATATGTGTATATATATGTGTATGGGTGACCCAGCCGTATCACTTTATTCTACTTATCGTATACTAGACTGCCCCAAGTTGTATATATTAAAAAGTTGTGGTCCAGGGAGGATGTTATTGCCGTAGTAACTTTACGAAGACCGTACGAACCGTTCGTCGAGTATTAAATTGTAATATTTAAAATGAAAAAAATATTTTCTCCTTAGCGTCGAGTTAACGAATCCGTGTAACAAATCTTTCTCTCTCTCTCTCTCTCTTTTTCTTTCTTCTTTCTTGTTTTTCTTTTTTTTTTTTCTTTCTTTTCTTTTCATAATTGCACGCAGAGTCTTATATAGAAAACACGGATACAATACGTTCGACGTTCTCGTTTATTTCACCGCAGAATTCACTTCGTTCTGCGTCTTATCCTGGATTTCATAGATGAATATCCTCTCGTAGAGGAAGAAGAAGAAGAAGAAGAAGAAGAAGAAGAGGAGGAGGAGATCTCGAAAGAAATGGCGAACGTGAAAAGGCCGAGTTACGTGTCACTCGCACACATCGTGCATCTCCTTTGGAATCGTTTGAAGATCATACCGGAATATCTGTCGAGGAGAGACTCGGTAAAAGAAAAAAAAAAAAAAAGAAAGAAAAAAAAAATATGTATATATATATATATATATATATATATATATATATATATATATATGTATGTATTAATGTACGTATGTATGTATGCGTGTGTGTATGTATATATCCGATTGCCCGTACGTGGGCGACGTCAATTCGATGGTTAAACGAGACCTGTAAGTTATAATTCGAAAGGGATGATCGTAGATGAAAAAGAAAACTGGAGAGGTCGAGGGCCGTCAGGTAAAGGATTTCGTTTCGAAAAAGGTTCAAGCAAGTTGCGAGCTTAAACATTGCGAGAGTTGCAGCATAGCGAGCGAGACCATTTTACGAATGATAAATGCGATAAGGGGCGCCTTCCAGGAGAATAAATTAATTTCTGCCGTGGCTGAAGAAAGGTATTACTTCCGGCAGGTATTACAGTCCGCCGGAACCGTCGTTGACGATCCTTTTCACACAGGGACCTCTTAAAAGGCGATATTTACGAGAAGACTCAATGGGCCGTGATGAGGAGACTCGCGGCGGCTATTGAGATGGACGTTAAGACGACTTTCGAGATGATGCAACGGAATGATATGAAAAGGGAGGCGATAAAGAGGAATTACGAGGAGAAGCTGAACTCGCTCGAAGCCGAATTGTCGAGCAAAGGGAAGGACTTTGAGCTTTTGCGAGGTGAACATTTTCAGCTCGAAGGTAGGATCGAAAATGGTAGGTTTCTTCCTTCTATGTATCTAGTTACTTCGTCGTTTCCTTCTCCTACTACTTCATCTACTCCTACTACTCCTATTCCTACTCTTTCTTTTTTCTTCTTCTTCTTCTTCATCTTCGTCTTCGTCTTCGTCTTCGTCTTCGTCTTCGTCTTCGTCTTCGTCTTCGTCTTCGTCTTCGTCTTCTTTTTTTCGTAGTAGCCCGGCTATTCATTCTCTGAAAACTTTCTCCTTGGATATATGTGTATATATATATATATATATATATATATATATATATATATATATATATAAGTATATATTAAATAGCCTGGAAAAAGTACGAAGAGCTGAGTTTTCGAATTATTGAGTAGTCGGACTACTTGAACGGACGAACGAACGATCGATCGATCGATCAGCCGAAGTACCGTGATCGTTGATCATCTTCAGTCTTTACAGACTTTATTTCTAGAAAACTAGTCGAACTAGAAGAAGAAGAAGAAAAAGACGAAAAATAAGAAGAAGAAGAAGGAGAAGAAGAAGAAGACTAGAACGAAATAGGAGTGGTAGCGAAAGGAAACAAGGAAATTTTATTACTTGCTATACACGTCTGTCTATGGTCTCGTAAGCGAAGAGAAAACTCGTTTCCTCGCGATGAATAAAACATTTTGACTACTTATATTTAGTTTTCGCACGTGCAGTCTCGCTCGCTCTGAGAAAAATGATTTAAACGAACATTCGCGATCGGTATATAGATACGTAGATATTTTTAATGGGTACATATATATGTATACAAACGACGATATATGTGTATATATATATATATATATACATATATAATATTAAAAATCATATTCAAATGCTATTCGTTTTACGCAGTTACACGGAATTTCAATGCCTTGAAGGAAAAGAATTTTCAAATGGAAGAGACGAAAGAGAGACTAACCATCGAACTCAAGGATACACGCATCAAATTTGAACGTACAGGTAATCGAATGGATCTCCTCGATTCCTATAATATCATCATCATCGTTTATCTATTCGTATCCATGTATAAACG
>OU426852.1:6710541-6718041 GCA_911387685.1 Dolichovespula media | reverse complement strand
AGCCGCTTTTCTTTCCTTTCCTTTCCTTTTCTTTTCTTTTCTTTTGTTTTCATTTAATCTTTTCTCCAATTTTCCCAAAGAAAAACCTTATCATCCTAATTAACATTATTATCATTAATTTATATTATCAATATATAATTATAATAATTATAATAATAATAATAATAATAATAATAATAATAATAATAATATAAACAACGATCACCAAGGTATGGCAATGTCGCATAGTCTATGTGCGCTTTGAGCGACCAAAAAATAGAACTCATTTCTATACTCATTCGCCTCCTTTGATCGTAATAATATATAATTTATATATATATATATAATAATAATAATAATAATAATAATAATAATAATATCGATAATAATAATAAGAAGAATAAAAATAATTATTAGTTTCATTTGACTAGTCGCCGTGCGCATGAAACTCGCACCAGTTATTTACATCAATCGATCGTTCCTCTTGTATCGAGTTTAGCCAATCAAACTCTTTCCCGAAGGAATCGATTCTGACGTAACATTCCTCGTCAATGTTAACGAAGAGGAGGAGATACAGAAGAAAATGTAAACGAACGAAAAAAAACGAAGAAATAGTAATAGTAATAATAATAATAATAGTAATAATAATAATAATAATAATAATAATAATAATAATAATAATAATAATAATAATAATAATAATAATAATAATAATAACAAGGGAGAGAAAAAAGATAAAGTTATCCTCCTCCCGATTAAAATGACGAAGAAGAGATGCAATTACGTGCTAACCGAAGAGAGAGAGAGAGAGAGAGAGAGAGAGAGAGAGAGAGAGAGAGAGAGAGCGTAAAAATCGTCAAATTGACTCTCTTTCTCGTTCACTATTTTTCGTCGAAAAGAACGAAAGGGTGAAAGAAAGATAGGAAGAAAGAAAGAAAGAAAAAAGGAAGGAAAAAGAGACAAGAAAAAGGATGAGAAACCAAAAAGGAAAGAAAAAGAAAAGAAAAAAAGGAAGGAAGAGAGAATAACAGAGATGTCCTGTCATTTCCATTTTTATCGAAAAGCGGAGATAGACGGGGAAAGATAAAAAACAGAATGGGAGGAGAGAGAGAGATAGAGAGAGATAGAGAGATAGAGAGAGAGAGAAATAGAAAGAGAGAAAAAAGGTTGAATTCATGTTCCCCTTAAAAAGATTCCTTCTCTCGAGAAACGGCAAGAACAACCTGACTGAAGAATTCGAATGCGATTGGACGACAAAAGACGTGTTTTCCTCCTCCTCTTCGTCTTCGTCTTCGTCTTCGTCTTCGACTTCGACTTCGACTTCGCCTTCGTCTTCGTATTCCTCCCTCATCATCGTTTCACCTCTTCGAGCTCCTGGTCTCGCTTCGTTTCCCCCGAAGAACCGGAAGCAAGTATCACGTGATTCTAAGTTATAAATTTAGCTTGAAGGATTTAGGATGCAGGAGAATGGGG
Organism: Dolichovespula media; assembly: GCA_911387685.1. Classification (NCBI taxonomy): domain Eukaryota; kingdom Metazoa; phylum Arthropoda; class Insecta; order Hymenoptera; family Vespidae; genus Dolichovespula; species Dolichovespula media. The sequence goes on along the minus strand of OU426852.1, from coordinate 6,716,589 downwards.
AAATGGTGTTGACAAAGAACAGCTTCGTTAACGATGCTGCAAGGACGACCGAAAACTTTGTATACAAAAGGAAATGGAGGAAGAGAGAGCGAGCGAGAGATCGAGAGATCGAGAGAGAGAGAGAGAGAGAGAGAGAGAGAGAGAGAGAGAGAGAGAGAGTGAACAAACGTGTAAACGAAGTACGTGTTAGGCTACAAGGAGAAAAAGTGATAGACTCGATATTATCAGCACGAAGGCAGATATATATATATATATATATATATATATATATATATATATATATATATATATATATATATATATATCTCACTCACACTCGTTGCTTCCTCGAAAAAACAAGCTCTCTTTCTGTCTCTTCCTTTCTTACCCTCTTACCCTCTCACTCTCTCTCACTCTCTCTCTCACTCTCTCACTCTCTCTCTTTCTCTCTTTCTCTCTCTCTCTCTCTCTCTCTCTCTCTCTCTCTTCCTCTTCCTTTTACAGAACATCAATCGAAGAATCTCTCCCGAAGGATGAAAAATCCTTTGGAGTGAACGTCGATTATGCGACAATGTCCTTAGCCAATCGATTTTAAAGGATCGAACTAGGGGATGGTGGTTTTGCGAAGAAACCCGAAAGGATTGTGAAAGGAAGAAGCGGGATATGGAGTCTGGGTTGTACGAGTAGCATCATGATCATTGCGTTTTGACTCAAAAAGAGAGATAAAGTGGGAAAGAGAGAGAGAGAGAGAGAGAGAGAGAGAGAGAAATTTGAAGATCGAGAGACGTGCCTTTTACTTTTTGAATCCTTTTTCTTTCTCTTTTCGTTCGATTAAGGACAGACGACGCTATCTCACTCGCTCATTCTCTCTCTCTCTCTCTCTCTCTCTCTCTCTCTCTCTCTCTCTCTTTCTCTCTATCTCTATCTCTCTTTCTGCAACTTAAGATAGAAGAAGCACGATCGAACGATTTCTTGGGCTCTCTTCCTTTCCTTGATCTTGATAATAAAGGCGAATGATCGATTGTCGTTCTCGAGTCGTCACGTCTTTCGGCGTTTCATCGCTCTTTGGGAAGTTTGTTAATCAGGTATGTTAATTGGATTTGCACTGATTGCTATTGGCTGCCTTAACTTCGTCGGTGTAATTGCCAGAAGAATCTCGTACACGGAACATTCAAAGAGGACTCTGGGTTATTTCTATTTTTTTCTTTTTTATTTGTTTATTGTTTTTGTTTTATTTTAATTTTTTTTTTTTCTATACTCTATTCTCTCTTCTTCATACCTCTCTCTCTCTCTCTCTCTCTCTCTCTCTCTCCCTCTCTCCTTCTCTTTCTCTCCCTCTCCCCCTCCTAAATTCGCCCGATGTTCTTTACTATTTTTCACAGTCCCCTTTTGCACCGTTTCCTACAATCTGTCATTTTTTCCTCGTCCTTTCATTTCATCTTTTTATTTTTTGTTTGCTCTTCTTTCTTTGCTTTTATTATACTTCGCCAACAACAGCAAGAATAATAACAACAGAAGGTATCTCAAAAGGATCCGCGAGATTTTTATGAAAATAAAAGCGATAGCCACTCTTTCCTTCCCTTCATTTCTCGTTTCTACCTTTTCTCCCCTTTGCCTTTAACTTCTTTTTTCTTTCTTTAATTTCTTTTCGTTTCTCATTGACTTCTCCTAACATTCGCTTTAATCTTCGACCCGAAAACGAGCTTTCACCCAATTCCATTGTGGAAATGCTCAACCCACGCACCAACGCGTATTATTACGTTTTCGTGTTTTCACTGCTATTATTATTATTATTATCATCATTATCATTATAATTATTACTATTATTATTATTTTTATTATAATTATTATTATTATTATTATTATTATTATTATTATTATTACTACTACTACTACTACTATTCATTTTTATTATTATTATTATTACTATTATTATTATTATTATTATATATATATATATATTTCACTATTTTTATTAGGAGCACCGTGTTCTTGTTAGAAGCTCGACTACTCTGCAAGCTCAAAAGCTCTGCTCTTTAAGAAGCCCCGGGCTGCGGTTGTCTTTTATATTTTCTTTCGGCTTTGGCGCGAAGGCGGAAGTTTCTGTCGCTATGTCGTTTGTTGGCTCTTCGTTTTTTTCCTCTGTCTTTCTTTCTTCCTTTGTTTTTTTTGTCTTTATTTATTTTTTAAATTTTTAACTTTTCGTTCACCTCCATCCCCTCCCTCGTTTCTTTGCTAAGACTATTTTTTCTGTTGTTGTTTTCTTTTTTTTTTATTTCTTTTCTTTTCTTTTCTTTTCTTTCCCGTTGTCCGTTCGTCTCTTCTCTATCACTGTCTCTGCATGATATATATATATATATATATATATATATATATATATATATATATATATATATCGTTTATATTTCTCTCCGTAATAGTAATTTTTTTTGAATTTTTCCCAATTCGATATGAATATATCGGGGATAAAAGTGCAATCGTCGAGAAAGTTCAAACAACCTAAGGGTTGAAACCTTAGGCCCACTTGTTGTCGACGATCACTCCCCCTCCCCCCAACCCTACTGTAACATAATATAGACACGTTCGTTATTGGTGACAAAAGAGGAAGAAGAACATCCCGAGCTTCGATGATGAATAGGAAAAAGAGAGATAGAGATATAGACAGAGATAGAGAAAGAAATAGATAGATAGATAGATAGATAGATAGATAGATAGAGAGAGAAAGAAAGAGACAGAGAGAGAGAGAGAGAGAGAGAGAGAGAAAGAGATGGAAAGCGTCAATTTGTCGCATAAAAGTGAGACGAATGTGTCATTGTAATACATCCTATGAGCACGCGCGCATATGTATCTGTGTATGTGTTTGCGTTTTCCAAGGTAAAGGATTCGATCATAGACATACGTCTCTTCTTTTTTTTCCTTTCTTTCTTTCTTTCCTTCTTCATAAGACCTACTACACACATACACATAATATATATACACACACACGCACACACAGAGAGAGAGAGAGAGAGAGAGAGAGAACAGCAACAGTAGGTAGCAGCAGCAGCAGCAGATGTTCTTGGCTCCTTCGGATCAACGAACGTAATAGAAGGTGCTGAGGAAAAGACAGAGTTTTTTGTTCGGCTCTTTCTAACGAAGGACTCGTATGTACGTTGGTAAGCGCACATATGCGCTCGCACACACACACACACACACGCACGCACGCACAGACACGCACATACACGCACGTTCGATGGCTTTGGCTGCTTCCTGATGACTCTAACGTTACACACTCGTCGTTGCTTATTTCTCGCTTGGCTCTCCACGTGTGTTATACACAAAACCACCCCCCGTTTGTTTCTCCTTATTCCTTTCTAGCTTCTATCCGGTATTGACGACATGTTTTCTCTAATTTCTTTCTCTTTCATATTCTTTTCTGCGTGTGTGCGTGTGCATGTACGATGGCGTGTTTAATGGTGGTAATATATATATATATATATATGTATATATACGCGTGTCTTCTTGTATGCTCTCTCATTTTCGGCTTTTCTCATAATTTTCGAACGGCTCGCCTCGTTTTCGATTACATCCTTCTATTTTCATATATATTTATATATACATGTGTGGTATGTACATATATATATATATATATATATATATATATATATATATACATATGTGTGTATATCCGTGTGTTATTGTACGTATGTAATGATGCGTATGTTGAACCGCCGTCTCGAAGATCACTCGCGTCCGCTATTCGAGGATGCCGCTCGTCGCTGTTCCTTTTTTCTTATATTGTTTTTTGTGATATTTTTTTATTCTTTTTCATTTGCTCGTTCGAATCCCAGACGAATCTCGAACTTTATTTCCTCACCGTCACCGGTTGTGCCACTGTAAACATACGACGGATAAAAAAGAATTATTATTATTAAACGAGGAATATTAGAAGCGTTCGTATAAAATTATGCTTTACTTTGTGCTTGGCTTTGCTTTAATTTTCGCCGAGCGTGCAAGATCGAGCAAGGGTTGGACGGGTAGATTTAATAGAGAGATAGGTAGATAGATAGATAGACAGAGAGATGGATAGATAGATCGAGAGATAGATGGATAGAGAAATAGATAGAGATAAATAGGTGGATGGTGAGCAAAAGAAAGAGAGATATATATATATATATATAGAGAGAGAGAGAGAGAGAGAGAGAGAAAGAAAGAGAGGAAGATAAAAAGTGAATTTAGACGAAGGTTGTTAGCGATGGTGTTGGGATGGTTTCGAGTTGCCGATATTAGAGCCGGAGAAGCGTGTTAGAGAAAATTTCTTTGGAAAGAGAAAAAGAGAGAGAGAGAGAGAGAGAGAGAGAGAAAGAGCCTTGATTAAAACTCCAGCCGTTGCTGGTTACTCTTGGGACGCTATGCGAAAGCATGCCGACATGGCTTAACGTGAAAAATATCGACGCTCGCGTTAGTTCGAGAAAGGCTCTTGAAAACGGGTGAAAAAGAGTAGAAAAATAGAGAACGAGGAAGGGAGAGAGAAAGAACACGTGGGAAAGCGGCTGGATAAGGATATGAGGTTTCTTTTCTCTTTTTTTTTTTTTTTTTTTTTTTTTTTTGAAATAAAAGCAAAGCTTTTTGACAAACCAACGGTACTACCTTCTATATATCTTTTTCTCTCTCTCTCTCTTTCTTTCTTTCTTTCCCTGTGGAATCATTCATTTGAAAGAGAGAAAGAGAGAGAGAGAGAGAGAGAGAGAGAGAGAGAGAGAGAGAAAGAAATAAAGATAGAGAATGGTGAAGAGCGAGAAAGAATGTGTGTGCTTAGAAGCAGTAATGCAGCTTGATGAACGAAGTGAATCTCTTTTCTATCCTTTTCGTTCATTTTTTCTTCTTCTCTCCACCTTTCCTCCACATTCTTTCTCTTTATACATCTCGGCGGACCTAAGCAAATTCGCATATTAGCGTGCATACGCGCTCAGCTAGCCAGCCAAACGTATGCGGCGCGTAAATATGTTTATGTGCAAAGAGATATTCGAAGAGAAAAATCCAGATATATATATATATATATATATATATATATATATATATATATGTATATACATATATATATACACAAAAGTAAACATATAATAAATATAAATATAATAATTCGCTTACCTTAATTGATGTCACTGATAAAATCCTTGTAATCTGATCGTATTCAGTTGCTAGGCAAATCAAGTCCAAGAAGACCTAGCGGTCTGATCTTTTCACACACCAGCAGGCAGGGATTAGCAAAAAGGTGTCGGTGGTCGTGATGGATTATTTTGCTTGCTCGTCGGGGCGCGGGCGGGCGGGGGCGGGAGGCGTGGGGGTAGGAATAAATTTCCTTGATTAGGGCATTCCAGATTGACAAGACCAATACGGTTATTACTTATGCCAACTGGGATTACCGTATCGGTTTTCCAAGAGAAGTCATGCACATAAAATCAAACAACAAATCAGGGGTTGGAACGAGAGGGTTGTTAACGGGTAACGTGTATCATCCAATCCATGAAACATCGTGGATATCATTACACATCAACGACAACAACGACGACGAGGACAACGACGACGATAATGATGATGATGATGATGATGATGACAATGATGATGATGATGATGATGATGATGATGATGATGATGATAATGGCGATCCTTATCCATCGTTGATCTTTTTAAATTCCAATCGGGATAGCTCGTTCCTGATTACTAATCATCGATCTTAAGTATTGTAGATTAAATTGGAAGATAGGATGAAATGTTAAAGATGAAAGATAGGGATACGGTGAAATTAGTCGGACTATGTTCTTCTTATCGTATATGTTAATGAAGAAAACAGGAAGTAAGCGAGCGATCGATAAGTTATTATTTCAATTTCTCTCTTTGTTTTTATTAGTAGGCCGATCATTGACTTGGAACACACGCATTAGTTAACGCATGATGTTTATTATAACAACCGAAAGATTATCGTCGATCGATCGATCGATAGATCGATAGATCGATCATTAAACTCGGTCACGTTCGGTTCGTTATAATATCCCATCATAATTTTCGATAATGAGTACAGATCGTTCA
>OU426852.1:6690541-6705541 GCA_911387685.1 Dolichovespula media | reverse complement strand
AACATCGATGGAATTTTTTTACGTGAAACAATACAGGTGCAAGTTAGTGTATTAAGAATTTGGAAATTTGAGAGAGTTACCGGACGAAAACGATACTGGAGTGTGTGTGTGTGTGTGTGTGTGTGTGCTAGTCTCACGATTAATAATACATGCGTGCAACAGTGCTAAAAACAATAGGAAGGTTTTGGCTATACCTGATTAGAAAGAACACCTAGATAACGTGTGTTTTCTCTCGGACAAAGAAGTTAACATTTAAAGGCACTCGTAAAAAATAATTTAATAATAATTAATTCTTTGATTACGGCAGAGGTGAGTCTCTTAATCACTCGAGCAGCCACTTAAAAAGTCCACATAATCATGGGACATCTTTAAAGGTACGGTCTGTGTATGTGATGTATGTATACATATATATATATATATATATACACATATATACATATATATACATATATATATATATATATATGATGCGGACTGGTGGGCCTTTGCGACGTATCTGTTTTCTTTTTTTTTGTCTTTTTTTTATATGTTTTTATGTTTTTTTTTTGTTTTTGTTTCTTTTTGTTTTTTTGTTTTTTTTTTGTTTTTTTTTTTAATGGTTGTACTAACACCATGCACAACAGTCAAACTCGTTAAAATCTCACTTAAACGCACTTTGTTAATAACTTATCTTGACCTTCCCGCACCGTGGAGGGAAGAACTTTAGTTAAATGCATTTGCAAGTCCAAGAACTCAGTTATAAATGCTTTCCATAGGAAAAACATTGTTCGCTACACTAATCTTTGTTCACGGATGTTCTATATGGGACAAATATGCAATAGTCCAAAGAACACAGCCCACATTAGAACGATCCAATGCACGGTGTAAATTGGATTCTCACCATCTGTGATCTTTCTGGCAACGAACTTCAGGGTTTCGTCTAGAAGTACCACTGGAATGGAAAACTTCATAACGGTAACCCATTCTTCACCCGTTAAGGGAGTCACTTGGAATACGGACTGAAATAAAAGGCAACACGTAATTAACAGACACGTTGTATCAGTGAAATCGATAAATCGGTTAATTATTTATATCATAAATTATTATTACCGAAAGGACGTCGACGTAAAGTATGACAAAGTGGAGTGTGAAGGAAAGGGCCATGGAGGCGATTAGCCACATGTTGGACCAAGGCGGCATCGTGATGAGTGATTGATTCTCCGATAAGCTAAGTTATTCCCACAGAATAAAATTCGTATGTCACGTTGCACGTTGAAAAATTTAATTTCATTACGACGAAAGAAAGATGTAAACGAGGAAAAATAGAAATAAAATTACCTATTCATAGCGTTCAACATTTCGATGGTTACCAGTACAGATAGGGCCATGGTCATTGGATGAGGATCGGAAAAGATCTTGCAGTTGATGCCTTTGAACTCGTCCCCACCACCGATGCAAGCCAAGTGATGAGTCTAAGTTTCATTCGAACATATAATTTCTCGTTAAAACGCGCGGAACGTTAACATTGACGTTATATAAACCGTTTCCTATTTACCAATTGATAATAATTCATTTGTGGTCCATGAGGACTATACAAGAACCACCAAGCGGCCGATCCTACAGTGGCAGCACCTACGTATCCACCAATGGCCAAGTATCGGAAAAATAGCCAACCAGAAATAAGAGATTCGTCGGCTTTGCGGGGAGGCTATATTTACACGAATAGTATTATCGAGATATCAATCGAATGTAGGAATTGTCAATAATAATGTTATTTAACTTTGACTTTTCGTCGTCATTATTTTACCTTATCCATGATATCCAAATCGGGCGGATTAAAACCAAGAGCAGTGGCTGGAAGACCGTCAGTTACCAAATTAACCCAGAGAAGTTGAACCGGAATTAAAGCTTCGGGAAGACCAAGGGCGGCCGTCAAGAATATACTGGAAATTAGAATCGTTTCCTTTTTTTTTAAATATATATATATTTAAGAAAAATAATATCTTTACTCGAACGATCGTTCATTAATGGGAAAACTGACCTTACGACTTCACCGATATTAGAAGATATGAGATAACGAATGAATTGTTTCATGTTGTTGTAAATGGCACGGCCTTCCTCAACGGCGGCGACGATAGATGAGAAATTGTCGTCAGCCAATACCATCTCGGAAGCTGACTTTGCTACGGCCGTTCCAGAACCCATGGCAATACCAATTTCGGCTTTCTTTAAGGCAGGGGCGTCGTTCACACCATCGCCGGTCTTTAAAAGATGATAACAATAATAATAACAACAACAACAACAACAATAATAATAAAAATAATAATAATAATACGTAGTAATAGTTATTATTAAAATAAAACTCTCGTTATAAATCATTAAATACGATTAATATGAAAATCCAAATGTTCTAACCATAGCCGAGATCTCGTTCATGCTTTGCAAGTACTCGACGATCTTCGATTTGTGAGCTGGCTCTACGCGAGAGAAGAGTCTTGCTCTTGAGCATGCTGCCTTCTGTTCGGACGGCGATAAATCGTCGAATTCACGCCCGGAGTATGATTTCCCTGTGGTGTCCTCCTCCTCGGTGAATACGCCAATTCGTCGGCAAATCGCTTCCGCGGTGGCCTTGTTATCGCCAGTGATAACGATAACACGTATACCAGCAGCACGACACCTAACAATGGAGTCGAATACCTCCTTACGTGGTGGATCCAACATACCGACTACGCCGATGAACGTTAGATCCTTCTCGTAAGTATAGAACTTCGTCGAGTCGCCCAAATCCATGTCATCGGGTTTCATTGGATGATCGGCGGTGGCCAAAGCGAGACAGCGCAAGGTGTCTCGTCCGGTACCATATTGTCTCGTCAATTCCAAAATACGATTTTTCAAGGTCGACGTAAGGGGAACCTTTTGCGTGCCAACGCGTGCATGCGTGCATCTATCCAATACACCCTCGGGCGCACCCTTTACGAAGAGTTTCGGTCCGGTTCCAAGCTTGCTTGGTTTCAATGGTACACAATACGAGGACATGGATTTACGATCGCGAGAGAATTCCAAAGTGAATTCCTTCTTCCATTTCGTTTCAATGTCTTGCCTTACGACTATGGCCGTGTTACGACGATCGAGCCCACTCTTCGATACCCCATAGGGATTGATCTTCTCAGCCAAAACAATCAGTGCGGTTTCGGTGGCCTCGCCAACCTTCTCGAAAGCTTGCTTGAACTCGTTAAAGTCAATGGCCGAGTCGTTACACATTATACAGATCGTACCGATCTCGTGAAGGGTCTCGTAATCCTGACCTTTGATCTTTTGTCCTCTGAGGAAGATCTCACCTATTGGTTCGTAAGTCGATCCGGTAATCTCGAACTCGTGGAACGAGCTATCGTTGCCCTCGATCTTATCAAATATGAACATTCTGAAAGGACAATCGATTGAGCAAATTAATCGATCAATTAAATTCATTGAAAGTCTTTCGAAAAAAAGCTAGCTTACCGGCTAACGGACATCTGATTGGTAGTCAACGTTCCAGTCTTGTCGGAGCAAATAACGGAAGTACAACCGAGAGTTTCGACGGATGGTAAGGATCGTACAATGGCATTCTTCTTAGCCATACGCCTGGTACCCAAAGCTAAACAAGTCGTGATAACAGCCGGTAAACCTTCAGGAATGGCAGCGACAGCCAGAGCGACGGCGATCTTGAAGTAGTAGATGGCACCCTTGATCCATGATCCACCGTGAGCAGGATCGTTGAAGTGACCTATGTTGATGGCCCATACGGCAACGCAGATTACGGAAATGACCTTTGACAATTGTTCACCGAATTCGTCGAGTTTTTGTTGAAGGGGTGTCTTTATTTCCTCAGTCTCGGACATCTCGGTACGGATTTTACCAATAGCAGTATTTAAACCGGTTCCAATGACAACGCCACGTGCTTTACCAGCAGCTACATTGGTACCGGAGAACAAAATATTTTTCTTGTCCTGATAGAAAGACAAGGAATAACAATGGCGTTATGAAAATTGCTCATACGTTTCATCGTAAACCGGATAGAATAGATAAAAGTTAAAAAAGTAAAACGAAAAGAAAAAAAAAAAAAAGGCATGTCTTTCGTTCGAACGAACCTGATTGACGGCACGTGGATCGGGAACAGGATCCGTATGCTTGATAACGGATACCGATTCACCTGTCAGGATGGATTGATCGATCCTGAGGGTGGTAGAGAAGATTTTGCTAAGACGAATATCAGCTGGGATCTTGTCACCGACGGACACCTCAACGATGTCCCCGGGAACGATCTCTTTCGCTCGAATCCTTTGTACGCCAGCCTTGTCACCCCGCACAACCTTACCCATTTCGGGTTCATACTCCTTCAACGCCTCGATCGCCGATTCGGCGTTACGTTCTTGCCAAACACCGACCACCGCGTTGGCGATAAGAATGAGCAAAATAACGAAGGGCTCGACGAAGGCCGTAAACGCATCCTCGTGCTCCTCAAATAAAGCTAGTACCTGATAGAAATATATAATTTCTCTATAGAGTAAACTTCCTCTCATCATGGTCTTGGATATGAGAATAACGAAGTTTTTCATGGCTACGTAAAATCGATGATGTATATTTTTAAATTCACCGATATCAGATATATTTATAGAGATATCTCTACTAACGGAGTTATCGTAAATGTATATATGCCAACCCGATAAACGAACCACACGTACGTATGTACATACACTTTTACGTACAATACGATCGTCGTAATGGACGATTAAAAGTCTATATTCTATTTCTTTCGATTCTTTATTATCTACTCAATTTAAATACGTTATCTAAATATGCGTAGGAAAGATTAATAAATATTTACGATACTAAAATGGCGTTTTTGAGCCATTAATAATTACGGCGATCGGTGGTTCCTTACCGATTTTATTTATTTATTTTTTTTATATATATATATACTAATAAATCTAACTCTTCTAAATATCGGATGAATATGATTATTTCAGGACGATTCGCACGTTTATCCATATCAATTTCCATTACAATTTCTATCGTCCTATCACGAAGACATTAACGTTACTTCAATTAATATAAATCCGAACGTTGCAACATTCCAAACTTCATTTCAATCGATCGTTTCGTCATGGACTTGATCGTACTTCCTCTGATAAAGATCACGATAATAAAATAAATAATATAGAAGGGACTTGGACTATGACATATATTTGTGAAACGTACGCGCGAATCGACCATTGAAAATTTTTATACTCATACTTTCACCAACCGTATACGTACAAAAGATATAATAGCGGCTAATAATAGAATCTTAACTAGGAGGTCGTCGAATTGTTCCAATACGAGTTGCCAGATGGATTTACCTGAAAATTTCAAAGATTACAAGTTAGATTCGATTAAATCATATGGATACGATGAAATTCATCGTTTTATTCGCAAAGGAAAGGAAAAGTTTTTATTTTTTTTTTTTTTTTTGGAAAAGGAGGAGGAGGGGGAGGAGGAGGAGAAGGAAGAACGAAAAGAGAAAGATGATCGATTCGATATCGAAGATCGGCATAGAGGATAAACGAACTAAATTGCATTTAACCCGGATTGCCAGTTTGTAGAGGTCGTTGGTAGGTTCTGTTGCGTCGTACGCAATGACTATGTCTAATTACGCGTACGGATTCGAGTGGAACATGTCGCGTGCATTCGCATAATGTAAGCAGAGACCTGTGTTAGACGACTACGACGACGATCGACGATATATATCCATATATACATATATACATACGCATACACAAATACATAATACGCATCATATATATCTCCAGTAACACGCATCGTTGCGTATATGTGAACGTGTTTACGTCTTCGTATGCAATAGACAGAGAGAGAGAGAGAGAGAGAGAGAGAGAGAGAGAGAGAGAGAGAGAGAGAGAGAGAGATACACTCGCGCATACACGGAGAGATAGAGATGGAGATAGAGATAGATAGATAGAGAGAGAGAGAGAGAGAGAGAGAGAGAGAGAGAGAGAGAGAGAGACATATGGATTAATACATTCATTAGGTAAAGCATACGCACACGTCGTCAGCTCGTAATGCATTCGAAGCTTACGAACCTGAAGGACCGTATACGGGCGAAGGCTGTTCCAGTTCGATAACGACGCGTTCCATCATCCACATGTGTCTCGAAATTCATCTCCCCTCCGCCCTTAACCACCCCCCACCCTCTCCCTCCATCCCCCTGACAAACGTTTTCAACCACGTGCTGCACAACTCGAGTGCAATATTAACTCGATGTATCTACGAAGGAAGAGAAAGATAGATAGATAGATAGATAGAGAGAGAAAGAGAGAGAGAGAGTCAGCCTCTCTCTCTCTCTCTCTCTCTCTCTCTCTCTCTTTGATCTTTACGAATTCATTTCGACCTTGACATTACTTTCCCGAAGTTCTTTTTTCTCTCGTTTGTTTTTGTTTGTTTCCCCTCCTAATATCACGTGAAAACAGAGCGTAACGTTTCACCGGCGTAAACCTTTATTTTTTTTTTTATTTTTTTTTTTTTATTTTTCTTTCCTTCTTTACACGTCGATATTTATGCACCCGTGCGTACGATCGTAATGATGACAACTTTATACCTTTGTTATACCGAACAGGGACACGTTATACACGTGGAAAAAAACATTATGATGATGTAATGACTATCGATTCCGCGAATACATATGGTATTATGCCTCTCATTATTTCTCGCTCGGATCTATTATGATCTATATTATTATATTATACATGCGTAAATACGTAAGTACGTAAAGTAAGTGAGTATAGGTAAGTATATTATATGTAGATTTTTATAGATAAGATACGAAATAAAATTATAAACCGGCGATAAGTTCTCTTCGATAAATTCGAATTAAGATATAAAAGTTAAATGATCGATATCTTTCATCGTAACAATTCCATTGACCTTCCCCGGTTCTTGTCAATAATAATTCCTCACAAATTTATTATTCTTTATTCTTTCCTTTCTCCTTTTTTATTCTATCTTCGAACGTTTAAATGTAAATCGATGAGAATGCGAATAATCATGAAGCCTCAATTTCGCGCTTGCTGTAACCTCGAAGAGAACCTACGACTGCCCGGATCCGACATTATAACGAGTTTCCTCGTGTATCCGTGCGTCATAATTGACCAACAACACAGAATATCAACTTCGGCGACGTCAGTAAATTGCGTCAGAGTAAGATCGACGATGTTTCTTTTTCTTTTTCTTTTTATTCTTTTCTCTCTGCTCGTACCGTATGTGTAAACGAAGAAGATTCTCTCTATCTCTCTCTCTCTCTCTCTCTCTCTCTCTTTCTTGAAAAAAGAGACACGATCGCTCAGATCAGTTTCAGGGTTTTTAACAACTCGCGTGTCACGAGTTAACACTTCGCCGTATACGTTTTCTCACTCGCATGATTTTCCAACGTAGTATTCACAACGAGAGTGTTCTTTTTCGTGAAATGACAAGTCGATTTGTTCCCCCCTTTTCCCTCCTCTCCCCATCGACCACAACGAGATAGATACTCGACAATTCGATGTATAACCGAGTCCTCTACCATCCTTCAATGAGATATCCGTTTATTAACGTCTTTTTTTTTTTTTAAGAGTGAAAAATCTAATCCCCTTTCGACGAGTTTTTTTATACGTCCGTTTTGTTAAACCCTCGAGGAAAAAGCAAGCATCTCTTTTCGACGATCGCAAAAACGTATCCTTAAATATACGAGCATTGTTTTCTTCGGGATATTTTCGCTGCCCCTCCCCCTTCCCTCTTTGAATATTAAACTCATGCAATTACGAATCATCGATTGTTCAAATAGCTAATTAATAAGATACGATTCACGATGCCGATACGATAAAAATGAAGCCTTAACCTTTTTGTATATGTATTTATACGTATTTTCGTTTTAATGGAAAAATACGTAAGGCGACTTACCCTCCTCAGCTGGCAATTCTGAAACAGAAATATAGAAATTCATTTAGCAAGTCGTTATGAAACTTTAAAAAGGAGTTCGAGTTAATTAAACGAGCAACGTCAGTTTCTGTTTACGCAATCGAATACCCACTATCGTCACCGAAGAAGCGGAGAGAATCTAAAACGTCCCCTTTAAGGTGGCCCACTTCCCGTGGGGGAGAGATTGCCCGGGAGACGAACGAGGAATCCCGCGAATGGTGTAATTTTTGCAGCACGGAAATACACGTAGAAAGGGGATTCGAAAACGTTTCGTATTTGACGTCGGTGAGGAAACTCGCGAAGAAAAGAGGGAAAAGAAATAAAACAAAAAAGAAAAAAATAAAAAAGAAAAGAGAAGAAAAGAAAAGGAAAGGAAAGGAAAGGAAAGAAAAAAGAGGAAAGGAAAGGAAAGGAAAATAAGAGGAGAGAGAAGAGAATTACTACGTGGTTGTATACCAGCCAACTCATAAATTAGGAACGTGTGTCACGTTTCGAAATTTTGTTGTTATGAACGTTTTCTTCCTCTACTTCTTCTTCTTTTCCCGTCTTTTTTTCTTTCTTATTTTTTAATTTGTATTTTTTATTTTGTATTTTTTTATTTATTTGTTTTTTTCTTTTGTCGTTTCGTCACCTCGCTCGAAAATAACGTTGAAAACGAACAATTTATATATTCATCCGATGGACGATAACGAGAGAATTAATATAATCGATCTATTAGGAAAATTTCTATTCTATGTTTAAACACCTCAAGGACAAGAGTCAGTTTACGTTTATCACCTTGCGGAATAATTTTTTATTTGTCAAGAACATGAAAATATTTGTTAAAATTTACGAAAAATTTATTTTTTACCACAATACGTGTACGTATATCTCGCCGTTCCCTAATCCTGACGTCCAAATATTTCAAATAAAAAGTAAACCAAACCTACGATCGCGTCTCTCTCTCTCTCTCTCTCTCTCTCTCTCTCTCTCTCTCTCTCTCTCTCTCTCTCTTTCTTCTCCCTCTTTGCGCGTGTATGTGTATGCGCGTGTGTAAGTCAGTATATCTTCGAAGAGATAAAAATATAGAAAATTTAAGATTCAATTCGAAGCTACAAAAATACACTAATATTAAATAAATCCAGTAACCGTTTTATTTTCTTAACCTAAGACAAATAATATTTCGAAAGAGCGAAGAGAGACAGACAGACAGACGGACGGACAGAGAGAGAGAGAGAGAGAGAAACACAATAAATAAATTCAATATATATACGTAAAGACAGATATTTCACGAAGTACAACGATTAGAACGTTAGAAAAATGTTATGTGTCTAACAACGTACATAAGCGTGATTATATTCTTTTATATAGCATACGGCGTTTGTTAAGAGAAACACATACAAACACATAATAAAGAACACTTATACGCGTGGAAAGGACATAGGTTTTCCTTGAATGGTCGACGAGGATTGACGTGCACGATCGAGCACGTGTTTATAACGCTTATTGTTACTTTAGAACACGCTCTACCTTAAAGGAAAATACGTCTAAAGCTTTTCCTTCGGCTTATTAAGCCCGAAGGATAACGAGATTAATGGAACGCGTCGGAAAAGGAAGAAGAGGATCGCTTTATCGATATTTCTTTTACACGTTGGTATCTACGTGTATATATATATATATATATATATATATATATATATATATATATATATATATACACATAGGTGCATCATAAACTTTAGTAATAAATATCAACTCGCAAATGTACGAGAGGAACATTTATTTCTTAACGAAAAATTCCATTTCATTTCGATGAACGATCGTAAAATATACACACTTGCACAACACACATAAACGTAAACAAAAAAAAAAAAAACAGGCAAAGCGATCATCATCCAGAGAGAGAGAGAGAGAGAGAGAGAGAGATACGAAGGTAATAATGACAATATTAACCGTAGATATTTTTATCGGCTACCCTACCAACGTTTCTTTACTTCTATAGCGCTTCTATCTACGTGGGCAGATTATAAAAACTTCATAGCCGTCTTATATACACACTCGCGCGCGCGCGAACACACACCACCATGCATACGCACACAAGTATACATGTAAGTTTATATACGTCCTTGCAACGTTTAACAACACGAAATATCTATTAATCTTATAAAGAAATCTTATTGTTAGTTCAAGCCCACATGTTACAACTGTTCTCACAACTAATAGACGATAACTTGTCTAAGAATGAATATAAAGTATTATTTTATAACGAAATAAAAAAAAAATAAAATAAAAAATAAAAGGAGGAAGAAAAGAGGGGAAAAAAGGAGAAAAAATTGAGAGAGAGAGAGAGAGAGAGAGAGAGAGAGTGTCAGGAAACAGAAGAAAAAAATTATGCTCTCGCCGTAACTGAATTCGTTCAGACTTTTCTACTCTCCTCGTCGATATCCACAGAGAACGAACGATATCCGGTCATGGATAGACGATGGTTATTCGATTACTCGAATCCGACAAATCCTGCGAATCCGATCGAGCGTCCGATATATACATTTGCATATACATACGTACGTACGTACGTACGTACACACACACACACACACACACACACACAAAATACACATACGTATATGGATATATGTATTGTGTGTGTGTGTGTGTGTGTGTGTGTGTGTGTGTGTGTGTGTGTGTGTGTGTGTGTGTGTTTGTGTGTGTGAATAGAAGGACAAGAGTTAACCATGCTGTGGGCCGATTCGTTACGGAAAGCATCGATCGGTATTCACGCACACAGCAACAATATACAACAACGCTATATTATACGGAAACATTTCATGTGTGACTCTCTCTCTCTCTCTCTCTCTCTCTCTCTCTCTCTCTCTCTCTCTCTCTCTCTCTCTCTCTCTCTCTCTCTCTCTTCATCTATCTCTTTCTCTGTGTATGTGGGTGTGTGTGCGTGTGTTTGTATTACGTGGGTAGAAAAGTGTGAGCTTTCTCGCGAACAAAACTCACGCAAGAATTCTCCTGCTTATATACGACATCAGTCATCGTACGACGAGTCATCGTATATTATGTACGTTCCCTGTTCGTGTGTTGTTTTAACAACCTCAAAGACTCCTCTTCTACTATCTTACTTTCTTTTTCATTTATTATTTTCCAAGTAACTTACGATGACAGCCTTTGCACGCTCGGTACTATGCTTTTTTTCGATAGTTACTTATCTATTATTTTCTAGTTTCTTTATATATATATATATATATATATATATATATATATATGTATGTATGTATGTATTATAAATATATAAAATTTCCTTCAACAATTTCCACGTTAATGCAATCAACAACAACGAAGCTTCTTAGAAGTTTTCCTTTTTCTTTTTTTTCCCTTTCTTTTCTTTTGAAGTATTAAAAGCTTTAAGCTTCGATCGACTCGTGTTTGTAACTTCAACACGACGTGGAGAACATTGACTTTTCTTTTCTTTCACTTCGAAACGTATTAGACACGTAAAGAAAAATTCATTTCGATATAGAAGAAAAAATTCGAGTATAGAGGTAATCGCGATAAGAATGTAATGGCAAAATAGGAAGGAAAAAAAAATCAAAAAAGTATTTTGGACGAAATCATGAGATTAGATTTAATTAAAAGAATAAACGAACAAATGAAAGGAAATAAATAAATGAATGAATGAATGAATGAATGAATGAATGAAAAAATAAATAAATAAATAAATGAATTAAGTAAGGAATGAAGGAAGGAAAAAGGATAGAGGAAAATCATTAAGCGAACGGCGCTGCACCTTGCAATCTTAAAGAGCGACCTTAAATCGAGTTAACCTCGTTCAGCGCGTTAACTCTTAACGCAATTCCAGCATCCACGCGTTGCTAGGATTGATTAGTACATACATACGTACATACATACATATGTATGTGTATCGCCTGCTTCTATATTAGATTCGTATATGATGCGAATGTGAACTATTATAACGAAACAAATACAAGTGTGTAATGTGTGTATGTGTGTAATATATATATATATATATATATATATATATATATATATATATATATATATATATATATATAATATATGGGCACGTTCGATGAGTTAATTGGCTTAAACTCGTGTGCAAATCCTTGGACGGAAGTAACTTGGATAATTCAGAAAATTGTCGAGCGAGCATTTCTTCTTTAACGTCTAAAAGTTTTATAACTTAAACGATTGCTCATACATACTCGCAAAGGCGATGATAAAACTTCATCAGGATTTTTCATATTTTTTATTTTCAAACGATTAGACCGCAAGTAATCTAATTATTGTATACTCTTTACGTGTGTGTGTGTGTGCGCGCGCGCGCGCGCCTGCGTGTGTGTTCGATAAAATTAAGAAATTGATTTTATATCGATCGTTTCATTTTTCTTCTTCTTAAATATCACGAAAATGAAAAATTTGTATTAAAAGTATAAAGATAATAAACCACTATATAAAAAAATAAAATAAAATAAAATAAAATAAAATAGAATAAAATAAAATAAAACACAATAAATGTAAAATTGGAATTCCTTTCGCGGTGTGCGCGATTCTTTTTTTGTCTTCTCTTTTTAATGGATCTTTCATTTTTTTTTTTTTTCAAAATACTCACCATTTTGTCGTATCGAACTGAGATTAATTGTGAATGTTCGTAGCAATTGACCTAATTGTCGATATAAATTTGTGATCAATCCATCCAGCCCATTTAGATGATAGATTGGATACATTTACATACGCATACACACATTTATATACATATACATATACATTCACGCGCGCGCGCGCGTGCACAACGTAAAGATCCGAAAGAATTATTGGATATGTCAAGTAATTTTAGAAATAATTCTTTGTTATACTTTTCAATATATCGAGAGCATAAGGAACTCACTGTGATCGTGTTAACAAACGGAAGAGGACATTGGACTTTAATCGTCGAAATAGAAAACGATCGGAACAAATGCCATTGGCTGGTTTACCGTGGCAAAGGTCACATGCACAGCGACGTCTTCTTCCTACAAAACATTCTCTCGCTCTTTCTCACTCTTTCTCTCTCTCTCTCTCTCTCTGTCTCTCCCTCTCTTTCTCTTTATTTCTATGTCTCGTCCACACAACACTTTAATTGTAAGTGCAATGAGCTCGTGAATGAGGAGAAAGGAAAGAAAAGAAAAGGTGTGTAGCAGATCGATTAGTCAGTGAAAAGAGACACGTAGAGAGTTGTCTAATGCCAAGGTAGAGAACTAATCTGAACAGATTAGGGATACAAATTCCTGTAATTCAATAGAAAGAAGTAGAAAAGAAATATGAGGTAATTTCTGTTTTCTTTCCGTCTTTCTTTCTTTTTTTGTTTTTTAAGAAAAAGTAAATAAATAAATAAATGATGTGTATCTTTCGATGCAAAATTATGGCATTCATAGTTTGTAGCAGATTGAATTTATTCAAAACGATTTTAATTTATTTCGCTCTTCGTTAACGATCCGTATAAATTTAACGACAACTCGTTCTCGATACATCTTTTTCTTTTTTGAATTATAATGAATTTTTCATTGAAAGCTCGCGTGTTAAGAGAAATAAAAATAATAACTAAAAAAAAAAAAAAAAAAAAAACGTCGAGCTCTATTTCTCCTTTGAGTTCTTATCGATGTTTTTATCGACAGGCAGTTCTCAAATAGAAATCTCGAATGGATTCTCAAGTTTTTCTTTCTATTTTTTTCTTCTTCTTCTTCTTCTTTTTTTTTTTTCATTCAAAGAAATATCAAAGGTAAGAAAAGTTCCTCAATTAACTTCTCGTTTCGTTCTACGTGTAAGAGTCGGCAAAGGCACGATTTATTTATCACAAATTTAAACTACGTCGAAGCGATTCAGCGTTCTAATTCAAAATTTCGTGGAAAAGTACTTCTTGAGAAGAAGAAAAAAAAAAAAAAAAAGAAGAAGAGGAAAAAAGGGAGTAAAAAATACAAAAAAATAAATAAAAAGAAAACGTGGAGCATCTATGGAAAATAAACGAAGCAATTTCTCGTATTTCTTTTTTGTTTTCGTTTTCTCTTTCTTCCTCCTTGAATTAGAAACTCGTAAGGAAAGATTTTCAATCGTTGAAACGAATCATGTGTGTGTGTGTGTGTGTGTGTGTGGTACCTATGACTTTCATTCTTTTTCGTCAACGTTATTAAAAGTTTAAGCGAAGTTAAAAATGAAATAAACCAACAACGGAATAAAAGGATCATAGATTAACATAACACTTTTACGTACTTAACGTCGAAAGGTGTTCGACAAACGTTTCAAGGACAAATTTCTACATCGTTAGAACTATCGAACGTAAATAGAACTCGTAATAGCTAAACTCCTCTGCTCGGGTCCTGTAAAATAGTTTCTATAAGAGACGATTTGAGATGTTAAAACGAACGAACGAACGAACGAACGAAAGAAACTTTTCTCGTTCGAAAAAGAATACTTTTTTCGCGACAATAAATCATCGCGTCTAATCTTAGACATATATATATTATTGAAAACGTCGAATCTCTTTCATCTTCTTCCACTTCGTTTTCTTTTTCTTATTCTTCTTTCTTTTTTATTTTTCTTTCTCTTTTCGTTTAAACAATAGATTCATAGCTTCTCGAAAAACATTCTCGAATATTCGTAAACTTGGCATCGTTTCAATAAGATATCTGTTGCGAATAGAGGTGCATAAACCTTCTCTCTCTCTCTCTCTCTCTCTCTCTCCCCTCTTTCTTTCTAGATATCGTTAGACTAATACATATATTTCTGGTATAGAATAAATCAAGTCAAACGGAGGTATAATTGATGATTTCTTTTAAAAAAAATCGACGTCAACGAAGAATTCGATACATTTTCTTCTTCTTTTTTTTTTTTTTCTTTTTGTTATATATTTTCGTTCGACAAACAATCTCATCTCGTCTCGAAACATCACAGATTATAGATTATTACATAAATCGTAATTATCAGTAGACCATATATTTCGATTGAAGGATGTTCCTACTTATTACGTTATTTGAAATTTGACACAATTCGACATTACGA
>OU426852.1:6623041-6685541 GCA_911387685.1 Dolichovespula media | reverse complement strand
CCTCCGCTTCCGTCTAACTAAAAGCGACGACAAACGACGAATCATCGCGCGCGTTACCGCGCCATCTGTCGGAGTGCGTCGGTTACGAGTCGACGCGCACGTCCGATTTTACGGCGGATTTTACGGATGAGAATTCGTTTTTCCACGACGAAATGAAATTGTCGGTATATTATAATACGCCGGAATTCATATAAATAAGATACGCCCCGTTTTTGTCGTGACTCTTTTCGCACGCGAGATTTTTCGTAAATTAAATTAGAGGGGGCTAGGATCGAGATATCGCGACGCAGGAAAACAGACGACGAAACGAAAAGTAGAGAGCATGTGGAACGACGCCATTGGTTAAAGCGGCGTTGATGGAGTGTGACGCACTCGGCTATTTTCAGGCTTCTGCTAGGCTATTTCCTTGGCGCGTATTTTAAGACGCTCGCAGGACATTGCTGTATTGTCGTTATGTAATCATTATATAGGGAGGCCTTAAAATTTCTCCCCTTTTCTTATTGGGTTCTATTTATCGTAAATCAACGCAGGATAAAACTAAAATATCCTTTCATTTCCGTTTAAATAATTATTACTTATTAAATAGAAGAGAAAGGATCGTTCGTACGGTACGTTACAACGTGTAAACCAGGAAAGTGTAAATATGACGGTTACGATTATGTAATGCGCGAACAAGCTAAATCGGTTTGCCGTTTAACTTACATCTTCGAATTATCGGGACTTCTCGTTCAAAACGTGGATTCGAATAATTCCTATACTAATTAAAAATAGTAATTAATTTTATCTTCTCTTATCTTAAACCTTGTATGTATTTATATAGACTATTTAACGCAGATAAGATTTATTGACGGCAAATGAGAAAACTAAATCTCAACGATCTCGCGTACGAGTAAAATTTCTATATAAAAGAATAATCATAATTCATCGAATCGATCGATAAACAAAGAACGCAAAGGATCTCATTTCTTTTCACGAAAAATTTTATTTTAATATAAGGATAGAGAGTTTTCTGTTCGGTGTCAACGTAGACCGCAGTGTCATTAAATCGTCGCAAGTTCAAGGGCGATACAGATCGAATTTAAAATTCGAGTCAAGTTCGGAGGTCTCGTCTACCGAGCCAAGGTTAGCTCTAAACTTAAGCATCAATAGGAAAGCAATGCAATGAGGTTAATCGAGGTTACGGTCATTGGATCAGTGACACAAAACTATTCGGCGCATATCTAAGCACTTTCCTCTAATCGATCTGGAATCTCTCACAATCCCCCAACATAATATTTTCCAACCGATCGAAATTTATCCAAGATTTTCGTTATCTTAACCTATCAATTTCAATCAAATCCAGCGATATATCTTAAAAGAAATTCGATCCAAGATCGATTCAATGTGCTCAGTAAGAATTTACGAAGGGGTTGCCGCTAGTTTATGAGATAAATAATCGGTAAATATCGTTTTACTCTATCTTATCTGGAAAGAAAGAGGGATTAGAAAAACATTGGGGGAGGGGGGCGAAAGAAAGAATAATAAAAATAAAGAAAGAAAATAAAGAAAAAGAAAAGAGAGAAAGAGAGAGAGAGAGAGAGAGAGAGAGAGAAGAAAAAAGAACAAGTCCCGTGGACTAACCCTTGCAAGACAACTATTGTTCTGGGCTATCCTTTTTTTTGCGAGAAAAATGGCTCGCAGTAGTACATATCAGGCTATTAACCGGCCCCTGCAACAAACTTGCCTCCCGGAGAACTCGTCCGGAAGACGCACGTAAAGGATGGATGATCGCGAAGAGACCGTTTGCGCGAAACTGGGAGAAGGTTTGAAAACAATCTGAAAAGGACCCGTCCGGACAAGTGGCTCTACCTCGAACGCCCGGGAAGCGACTAGTCGGCCAAATCGCGCGTGCTCGAGAGCGGACGCTTTTAGCACTCGTCTCCGACGACTTCCTAATTATTTTGGCAGAGATGTTCGTCAGCTTCTCTCTCTCTCTCTCACACACTCTTTTATACATATACGCATCACACGCACATGTACGCATATTTACGGTCCTCTTTCTTCTCTCTCTCTCTCTCTCTCTCTCTCTCTCTCTCTCTCTCTCTCTCTTCATTCTCATTCTCATTCTCATTTTCATTCTAATACTCATCCTCTCCTTGTTCTCTACTCCAGCTGTTTAGTAATTATTAAATGTATTACAATTACATGATTTCTCATCTTTATATTCTGTCTCTGTCTCTGTGTCTGTATGTCTGTCTCTATCTGTCTTCCTCTCTCTCTCTCTCTCTCTCCCTCTCCCTAATTCTCTCTCTCTTTCTCCCTCTGTCTCTCTCTCTCTTTCTGGGCTTATATCATAGCTCGTGATAGAATAATAGAATTAACCTAGATTAATATGAAGCTTATTTTCGAAGTTAAAAAGTTGGAATTTTTAATAGATGTATAATATATCGTGATATAATTTTTTCGATATATATATATAAATATTTACATCTAAGAATTATATAGAAACATCGTTTTGAACTTTTCAAAGAACCCAATAGTAATGCTTCTATTTGAAGACGAGATGCAACATGGTCGACGGGCTATAAAGATAGGAAGCACGGCGATGTTTGTTGGCAAACAAGCAGAGGTCGTGTTTATATGTAACGTGCGCACAACACGCAGACGCGTCTAATGAGGTAATCCGCGAGAGCGAATCGCTGATATATCGTTCAGATTCTCGGAGAGAAGAAAATGTTTCGTTTGAAGAAACGGCGAATAAGAGAAGAAGAGAAAAAGAGAGAGAGAGAGAGAGAGAGGGGGGAAAGTAAGGGACAAAATAGAAAAGTAAAACCGTTCAATCTTTATGTAATCCACAGATTATATAAAGTCTGCATTCGAAAATTTCGAATTTAATAATGCGTTCGATATTCTTACTTTTCACAATCCCGAATGTCCTAATAAATTTGTCAGAATTCTTGGCTCCTTTACGCATTTCCATAGTTTATTCAACGGTTCTATCGAAACTCTAACTTGAATGTACGTGGCCACGCAAAAAAAAGAACGGAATGAGACGAGTATTTATTAAAATTCCGAGATAAATTTCGTTTACATCTCAGCGAATGAATATATTATTGATATATCCCATATTATTTTGGAATTATTTGCACGGATTGATTCTCCTATAGAACGACAAAAATCTGATACATTTTTTTCGTAGCCCTGTTAAGAGAGAGAGAGAGAGAGAGAGAGAGAGAGAGAGAGAGAGAGAGAGAGAGAGAGAGAGAAAGAGAGAAAGAGAGTGAACCTGTTACATAATTACCAGAACAAATGATAGAATTAGCTGAAGTTTAGACACGTGCGCTTGACTCACGAGTTTTTCAGCATCGAACGCGTTAACGAAATATCGAATCTACTAAATCAATGAAAGAAGATTAGAGCGATTGTAGATCTTATAAGAATAAATCGACATTGTAATCACATCACCGTTATAATATCCAATAGATCGCAGGATCGAAAAGGGAATAATACACAAGGAACAATACAAGAAGCGAGGTGACATAGAGCTAACGAAAAGATAAATTGACTAATATCATTGACGGTGCGATTGTCGTTTCTGTGTTTTGGGTTTGTTGTTAATCGACGTTTAGGATTCTCACGCTTTGATTTGTCAAATTCACAAAAAGCACGAATCCACGCCAAGGCCAGTCCTGGTTTAGCTTTGTTTCTTTCATCGTCACAACACTGCTTTACGTCCATATCTTCCGATTCTTTTGTTAAATTTCTCATTTCGTATATCTCATTCTCTCTCTCTCTCTCTCTCTCTCTCTCTCTCTCTCTCTCTCTCTCTCTCTCTCTTTCGTCACTACGCGAGCATCACAAAAACACTGTTATATGTCGTGTCACCAGTATGTCTTTCGAATTAACTTACCAATGCCTTCCCTTCCAACAGGTCCGTTATCTTTACGACTTAATATCACCGGCACAGCAGACTCCGGCTAAATTAAACACTTTTCCCCAACACCGATAATAAATCTTCTTATTATTCTTATCCCTTCGTAGCTCTTCCGAAAATGGAATCGATCGATGACAGTGAAATAATAATGTTCCACGATAAAAAAATCGCAAAGACTTCAGGTACGACGAATTTACTCCTCCCTGTGCATGGTTGTTTACGCGCGTTTCACTCGAAATTATTACATTTAAGGACAACGAAGAAACATTCAAAGGGCTACGCCTGCGCTGCTGAACGAAACGAAGCGCCGAGAGTCTGCGAAAATCGTTTAAATAGTCCATCAACGTCGCTACCTGGCGGCCAGACGTCGAACGAGGAAAAGTCTGGCCGGAAGCCAGTGGTCCCGGACGTCGCAAAAGGGAGGTAGGTTCTTCGCTTCTCTCTCTCTCTCTCTCTCTCTCTCTCTCTTTCTACCTCTACTTTGCACTTTTTCCATCTAACCTTGCAACTCGCCAAACCCCTCTAAATTGAGTAAACATTCCTTTCTAAGACTCTACTTTAATCTTTTAGGTTAGGTCGGCCCAAACAAGCGATAAAAGAAGTCATCTTTGTCGCCATTTTTGTTCTTCGATCTTGGTACCGGAAGTGTTCCGCTAGCACAGTTCTGACGCAAAGTTTATTAAATCTATCCTCGTAAAATAACATTGATAGGATTATAATTTCGACGATTACAGTGTAAACATGTTACGTTTGTATTGCGGAGGTGAATCATTATAAATTATGAATACATCTGCAGTACGGAAATTAAAAGATAAATTAAAATATAATTGATCTGTATGATGGACTTTACATTTTTCTTATCTTGATAACAAAATAGCAAACAATAAAAAATACTGTTACATATCATCGTAATGTATTCCATTATTTTATATATTCTATTTTCTTTTCTTTTGTTTTACTTTTTTTTTTTTGATAATATGCCGCTACCGATAAAATACTCGAGCGAATATGTTTACGATGTGACAGGTATCTACACATTCGGCATAGTCAGTCACGATGCATAAACGATAAACACATATTTGAACTGACACGCGCACACGCGAGCAAGCAGAAAGTTACGTTCGCCTACGCTCGAGGCGCCTGCTGTTCCAAGTATAAGCGTGGCAAGAGGTAGAGCAAAAGAAGAGACGGAAAGAGAAGGGAAGACGTAAAACGCACGGTCAACGGCCTGTTCTTTGCGGGAATTCTAAATACATTTAACGTACAAGCCAATGCGTTACCGTTACGGTTCCACTGTCACCAGAAAAGCTCACCGGTACTTTCGCATGGTTATCTTTGATAAAGTTAGATGTGTTCGGCCGAATTTACTTTGAAATTTTCGTATACACCCAACGTATCCGAGCTCGCTCGAATCCGAGAAATTCGATTTTCTTTTTTTTTTGTTTTTCATAATCGAATACGTCGACATAATGTTGAAATTTATGTCTTACGACATTATGATGAATAACAATGTTTTTAAATAAACAGTGTCCCATTTAATATTTGAAATATTGAATATCTTTTGTGCATCCGATAAGAGAGCCAGTTAAAATTATTTTTATATATTTTATTTTAGAAAAGTTCTATCGTCGTGCATAGATACATTAAAAACCGGCGACAAGGTGGTCAGTATATATCTTAAAGAAAAATCCATCGTGTTTGCCACCATGGTTAATGAATAACTCTTTTCATAGTAATTTATCAAACAGAACACGTGTTTAAAAACTTCGAACTCCTTGCAAACGTGAAGTTCAGGAGAAGGAAGTTAAAAATAGAGCTCGAAGCATTATAGCTTTGCCGGTGTGCCGGTGCTGGCAGAGGAGAATCCTATGTATTTACGGACGTTTTACGTTTTTATAAATGAACTGCTAAACAGCTTTGATGGGACTGACTGTCAAGAAGAACTATCTTCCATGGTCATCGTCATCTTTTTCGAATAGATCCTCGAACTTCGTCGGGCTCCTCGTTACAATGACGAATATAGAATCGACAGATTCGGAGAAAGTAAAAATACATCATAATTATTGTGTTAACGAAGGAGAAATAATTCAATTTCACTAATCTTCGTTACGTAAAATAATCTCCAATGACGATTACTGCGTTCGAAAATAATAGAAATTTTTAGTTCGAAATCCTTGTTCCTGAAAATACGTGGAAGCTCGTTGCCAGTGCTGATGGACATATGACGTCGATGGTGTCACGAGCATGGTCCGACCCAGCCAACTCTCGACCTAACCAGAGTCGAAAACATCAGGTCATGTGTGAAGGATCGTTCGGATATATATATATATATATATATATATATATATATATATATATATATATATTTTCTCCGTATACTGCACATATTTTTAGGTAAGGAGCGAGATAAAACGAAATTAGAACGCCCGCGGCCTTTGTAAGAGCCGACGTCGTCATTAGTCGTTTGAAGGCTCACGGTACGTTACGTATGTTCCAATCCACCGTCGTTCTATCCCTGGGAGGCATTATTGTCGCCAGTATCCAGAATAGCAATGCAAGCGTGTGTGTGGCCTCCTCGGCTAATCTCAGCTCGCTTTCATCGGTTATTGAAATTCTAATGGCTAACTGTAACCAGACGTTCTTGGTAATTAATCTTACCAATAATCGTCACGCGATCTACCTAAATCCCTCCTCGTATATCATGCTTGATGTATGTATATTGTACATACGTATATATAATATACACACGTATGTGGAAGGAATGTTTGGAATTTGTGATTCAACAATGTTAAGACATGTATTATTCGTAATATCAAATAGAATATCTCGCGAGTCAAAGAATCGATTACTTTTCATTTACCTTGAACGATCCTCTGAAAGTCCTATAAATCATTTGTAAGCGAAGAAAACGTACCCAAAACAAAGAGAGAGAGAGAGAGAGAGAGAGAGAGAGAAGAAAAATCTTTCAAAATAAATATCTGTATACGTACTATACTTACTCCATGCAACTTTTAGCTAAAGGGAGAGCCGAGAGATATTTATATTCTCTGTTGAGACTTTTGGACCGTGCGCGAAACCGGACGAATGAAAAAAATGACGCAACGTCATAGTCGTGAATAAATGACTGTTGTGACAGAACAAAATAGGAACTTGAGATCGTCACTGGTAGTCTTCGTTAAACGGGAGTTAGAGTGCACGGGTCTTGTCCTGTAAGCGTATGCAAACTCTCTTGAAGTAGTCGAACGGGTATGACAGGGAGTTTAGTCGTACGTTGACAGCTGTTGTATGTGCGCTTTGTACCATCGCCAGCCGGTTTATCTCAAACGGTTTCTGTCTCGAGAGAAGTATAATATTAGATGCGGCATGTAATTCATGTTACTCCTCTTTGAGAAAATGAATTTACAATTATTCGAATGATTTTTCTTTCTCAACGTTATCTTGTCCTATCGGCGATCATTTCCCGATTGATCATACAATCTGCAAAGAGCCTTGTAAATGCTAGGATGCTTTTATTAACGACAAAGAAGTTATTCATATCACGAGACATGGAGATAGGTCTTTGCCTTACAGCTTACGCCATGACATACCAGGAGGTCGGGCAGGTAGCCCACCGATGCGTCCGACAAATTCAAAGATCAAAATCGATCGCAATCCGGCCGAAGTGTTCCGATTCCGTATTCTAAACCGGCCGCCTACCCTTCCCCCACCAGCTTCCTTTCTAACCACCCACCCAGGCCCCCATCGCTTCTCCACCGCTCTTAATCTTTTTCAAAGTTAATACAAATCGGTATTACTTATGTAAACTATCTCAAGTAGTGGAGTAACATTGAGCTAATTATAAATCCAGCGGTAGAGTCGAGTTCGTACGTAGATACGTACGTTCATTACCTACGCATAAGCAGTCAAGTAATTTGCGATGCAGTTGGTCTTAGGAGACCTATGCTACGACGACCTACCTAAAAATATACGTACGGGGGTCCGATCAACGGCCAACTGGGCCAGTGAAGTAACCGCAGCTCAACGTCCCAAATATAGTCCGACATCTCTACATAGCGACTACCGATAGTTGGCATCACGCGTTTATATCCCGATTTGCAGGTGTAACGTGGAGTATAATAACGTCTGTCATCACGATTCTCTAATGACATTCCTGCAGAACGCCGTCTTTTCCTACGGACAAACACGATAAATGTCATTATCTTATATTAGATGGGATATAATTATTATTCGAATTATCTGTGAGAAAATTTATGAGCGTCCGTTCGTATTAACTATTTCATCCGATCATTGACGATATAAACAAACAAGGTATATAAAATTTCCTATCCAAAATCGACAATTTTCGTAGAAACTTTGAACCTTGTAGAATAATTCCAACGAATTTTCGATATAACACCCAACGCGGTAATTATAATTCTGTCTACGAGTATAGCATTCGTAAAACGAAAAAAAAAAAGAAAAAGGAAGACTTCTCCGTCGAAATCTACGAAGAAGGATTAGAGAAGCTAAGAACAAATTTCCTTTGGCAAAGTTAACGTATCAGGATTTCGTGATAGGCCGAAGCTTGCCATCGATTTCCCACTTGGGATGATGTTCTCTTCTTTAAGAGAACGACAAACGACAGGTATTGTCCACGATCTTAAATTATTCAACGTTCTCTAACATCGGCAAGAATCTTTGGCAGGTTTCGAGCGAGTGCGACGTCGAGGAAACGCAGAAAATTCTCATCTATCATGTCGAAACGCGTTACGCGAAAATAGTCGCAAGGATACCGCGAGGTCGGATTTGGTTTTGGCTCTCCGTGGAAGCGTACAGAGCGAGAGAGAGAGAGAGAGAGAGAGAGAGAGAAAGGGAGAGAAAGAGAGAGAGAGAGAGAGAGAGAGAGAGAGAGCAGACTTTGAGTTTCTTGCGAGAGAATCTCGCATACTATTCCTGACAACTTTCCTATCATCTCACGTCATCGAGTCTTGGAACATTACGGACGATGACGGCGACGAATCGTCGATGATTTTCTATACGTAGCAAAGAGAAAAGAGTAAAAGAGACTTGTTCCAAATATTTATTTTTGTTTCTTTCTTTTTTTGATTTTTGATTTTTTTTTTTTTTTTTCTTTTCTTATAAACGCTCGTCCATTTACGTTTCATCTTTCTTTCTTCTCTTCTTTTCTCTCTCTCTCTCTCTCTCTCTCTCTCTCTCTCTCTCTCTCTCTTTCTTCCGTTTTTCCAAAGATAAACGCATAGAGGGATACGACTGATTCAATCAGAACCAAACTCCAGAGTTCGAAATAACCAAGTTCATCTTACGCGTTCAGTTTCCATTAAGCTATAATTCACGGTGGCACACGTGTTTAAGCACGTGAGTTATGACGTAATGGTACAATGACGCGGTCATCGTAAATTCACTCGCCGGACACTAGCACACTGTACTTTATTGCTCTTGCTCTTTGTAACATTTTGTTCTTTTTTATTTTTTATTTCTTTTTGCTTTTTTCTCGTTCTTATTTCTCTCTCTCTCTCTCTCTCTCTCCTTTTTTTTCTTTTCTTTTTTTTCGTCGAACGTCGGAATGCGCGCTCTCGTTCGAGGTGTAAAGGAAGAAAAAGAAAAGAAGAAAAAACAGAGAAAGAGAGAGAGAAAGAGAGAGAGAGAGAGAGAGAGAGAGAGAGAGAGAGAGAGAATCGATATTTACTGATCGAAATAAAGATGAATAATAGATTATTTAGATCATTCAATTATTATAAATAATTTTCCTTTATAATAATCGTGACATTATTATTACTACTTAATATTCAACGATGAACGTGTCATCTCAGAAACGCCATTAGTTTCTCTTCAGCACGGTAAAGGGTGTCTATATTTGAGAGACTTACAAAGCGACTCTCACGAGTAATCTAGCGGCTACCTAACGAGATAATTTGATATTACTCGATGCTCTCGCGAATATACGACCTGAGTGGTGAGTTTCAAGATGAAGGACCATGTACGTGTGTATGTGTGTGTGTGTCTCTCTCTCTCTCTCTCTCTCTCTCTCTTCTGTACGTTGCCGATACTTTGAAAAGGCAAGTAATGGTTTAAAAGGCAGAACGACGTCGAGGAAAGTCTGGGTCAACGGTA
Organism: Dolichovespula media; assembly: GCA_911387685.1. Lineage (NCBI taxonomy): Eukaryota > Metazoa > Arthropoda > Insecta > Hymenoptera > Vespidae > Dolichovespula > Dolichovespula media. The sequence continues at coordinate 6,675,517 of OU426852.1, read as the reverse complement.
TGTTTCTACATTTAGGGATGACTATAATCGAATGTTGAACGATCCTGTAAAGAATGGTGATGTAACTCTCTCTCTCTCTCTCTCTCTCTCTCTCTATCTCTCTATCTATCTCTATCTCTTTTCGAACTCATTTAGAAACTAGTATTTCCTTTCTTCTGGCTGAAATGATCATCGATGTCACGAGGGATCCTTGAAGCAGGAGCTATTATGGCCGGTCAAGCCTACGCTCTAGGCCAGGGGCTAGGCTAGGCTATTTCCGCTGTTTAGCTTATGGACAAAAATAGTCGTTGAGAAGCCGAGTAAATTCGCCTTCGAATTTACTGGGACTTGTAGGTAAGGTGACTACTTTCTCATTGATTATCCATCGTATTGAATATCAACATAACTGTATATGTATTTTTAATGGGTAATCATGCGTAGAGTCGATCGGGAAATATCATTTCGTACGAGATACGAGAATTCAAAGAAACTATCGAAATACTTGTATTCCGTGTTTTTTTTTTTTTTTTTTTTCATAAAAATATCATCTCGAGAGAGAGAGAGAGAGAGAGAGAGAGAGAGACCAGCGAGAAAGTTTTTTTTTAACTTATCCCGTTTATTTGACTAACAGTGCCTTGACCAGTCTTCGCACGTCTTATATATGTACGTCTCTATATAATCGCGACTGTAAGCAATAAAGAAGTTTGTTTGTATTTGTTACTGGAGCAACATCGGGAGAGTATTTTTTTGGCCAATGAATCGCGGAAGTGCTCACTCGACAATTTATTTGTTCGCTTCTCCATGTGGGATCGTTGTACGAGATCGTAAATAACGTTGGGTGATATTCCCTTTTTCTTTCTGTCTCTCTCTCTCTCTCTCTCTCTCTCTCTCTCTCTTTTTCTTCCTCTTCTCGTCTGTCTAGAGAAACTACGAAGTCACAAATTCTTAATAAACAGCCGAAAATAATCATGTTTACGGTATACAATTAAAGTAATATTCGTTTCTAAGCTAGACAAAGTAAAATCTGTATTATTAATCAAAATCTGGGGCATCATCGTGTCACGACCCGAGAGGTACCCATTATTTCAGTAATTGGCGCAAACGATTAATCTATTTTCACCTACGCGTACGCGTTATTCTCTGTCAAGCCGTATTGGTTCCATGGTCCCCGCACGTTGGTAGATACGTTTCGTCTCATGAAACAAAGTTATTTCCACTGTCGCTAACGTGCGACAGGTGCTTTGGGCTGGCTTTACTACTGATTTCCCGCCAGAATCCAACTTTCATACTCATTTACTCCTCGTCTTCTTGTTCACCTTTATTGTTTCTTTTCTTTTCCTTTCTCTCTCTCTCTCTCTCTCTCTCTCTCTCTCTCTTTTTTTTTTTTTATATTTTATTTTACTTCATTTATTCACTTAAATCTGATCGAAAGGACGATCCAACGAATATATGATAATTATCAATAGGCCTTTGTATAATTCAAACGATTGACTTTCGTGTCTTTATGTATTATTAAAAAATGAAGAAAGAATAAAGGAGACAATGGATAGAAAAGCACAGAATTTGGCAATGGACGTCTAACGAAAATTTGTGCAAAAGAGAATTTCGAAATAACGCGAAGACCGAGATATTTTAAATCGTCCACTCGTTGGCAGTAGTTACGTTGCCACAGTAAAATCGTTCGTCTTGAGCTATCCGATGGATAGATAGATTTGCGGCATAATTTTGGCAACCTCAAAACGGCACTTATAGCTGATTGTCCACACGAGTGACGAGTTTTTGCATTGCTAAAACGGGAAAAAGAATGAAACGAAGAGCGAGTAAGTCGAGATAAATGGGGAAACAAATAATAATAATAAAGCTACTACTACTAATAATAATAATCATGATGATAATAATAATAATAGTAATAATACGTAATTGAATTAATTTTAAACAACATTGTGCATCGGTGTCCTCGTTGATTCGATTGAAATTTATGAATCAATCTGATGTGTGAATTTTGATGAAATCGTAGAAAAGAAAAAAGGAAAAAAAGATTCCCTTGATTCGATCCTACGAACTTACAACCTTTCCTCTATCGTTGTTAAGGTACACCCTCTTGACATTGGAAAAACAAAAGAAGAAAATGAAAATGTAAAAGAAAAAAAAAAAGAGAAGAAGAAGAAGAAGAAGCAACGAGGATATACACCTCGAAAGCTACTCCACCTGCCATCGGACACCAGTGTGACCAAGCTGACCGTCCGACAGGACGCCTACACAAATTGCTACCATGTTATTTCGAGTGATTTGGCCTTGGGTGGCGGCCAGAGAAAACTTTTGAAATATCGGGGAACGCTGAAGCTCTTTCTCAGCTATCGGGACTCCCAGATATGTATTTATCGAGAGTCCTGGTTAAAAGGGGGGTGCAACAACTGTAGGTAGGTAGATAATGTCTACGTGATATAAGCCCAATGTAAAATCAATTCGATCGTTATTCCTTTAAGAAAATGATCGATCCTTCTTTAATATCCTAAATCAAGCCTGATCCTCGTGAATAAATATATATGATGATATCTACAAAATGAGTGTGCACACACACATGCATATATATATATATATATATATATAAATGCTTCAACAAATTTGACCCAAATTTTCGCAGACCAATAATAGTAAATTATACGAATAATTTATAGGTCGAAGGAACTAACAGTTTGTTCTGATATTAAAAGACGTTTATTACTTTGCACTTTTGGCATTAGCCTGTTTGTTCCTAGTCGACTATAAGTGAACTAACGATAAGTATACCTTCTATTTACAGTTTTAAAGCGAACTCGATATAATATCGTCACTTCGATGACTACGATATTCTTTTATCCGTTTATCTTCTTCCTTTTTATTTTACACACGCACGCACGTATGCACACACATACACACACACACACACAGAGTATTAAAAATATAATAAGAAAAGGTGTGGTGTCGATCCTTCTTGTGCCTACAATATCGAAAATAATAAAAGCATGCTTTAGCGTGCCAAAATACTCAACAAAGTTATGATATATATCGTTACGTGCCGACTAGCTGCTAAGAGTCAACAATGTAGGAGAGTACATTACGAAGGAATCTACGATACAAGATACTTCGAGATATTATCGATCTTTCGAAAATAAAAATAAAAAAAAGAAGTGTCAATTTCTCGCCATTCGTATAGATTACGCCAAGATGAAAAATAATAAAGAGATTAATTAGAGCGACGAAATTAGGGGAATTTCTTTCTTCGAATTTTTTTACCCCAAATTCTTAGTAACTTTGGATCTTCGGGGAAATTTCCAAAGGAATTTTCGTCTCGGTTGTGACGTCACGAACGTATTATTATTTGGCACGGTTAAAACGTGACGTCGCAGCTCGATGAAAGGCCGAACGTCGAGAAAAAGAGAGAGACGGAGAGAAAGAGAGAGAAATAGACAGAGACAGAGACAGAAAGAGAGAGAGAGAGAGAGAGAGAGAGAGAGAGAGAGAAAAGTATGATAGATGGACGTGCGTGGCGATCGACGTGTAAGAGTAGAAGGGATAATTGGATTTTTCAAAAGAACGTCTCTTTGGCAAGCCGAGAGCACTTCCTCAGCTCGGGACGAGCTTTGGCCGAGTTTGAGAAGCGTCGAGCTCGAGAACGAGTCATAATAATAACGTCTCATGCAAGGATTCCGCCGCTTGTGATTCCTATCTTAAATTTAAATAGAATAGTGGCGTTGGTGCCTGTTGGTGGTGCTGGTGCTGCTGCTACTGCTATTGCTACTGCTCCTGGTGGTACTGGTGGTAGGAAGATGCCACTGATAGTAGTGGTATGGTAGTAGTAGTAGTAGTAGTAGTAATAGTAATAATAGTAGTATTGGTAGTGGTAGTAGTAGTAGTAGTAATAGTAATAATAGTAGTATTGGTAGTGGTAGTAGTAGTAGTAGTAGTAATAGTAATAATAGTAGTATTGGTAGTGGTAGTAGTAGTAGTAGTAGTAATAGTAATAATAGTAGTATTGGTAGTGGTAGTAGTATTAATAGTTAATAGTATTGGTAGTAGTAGTAGTATTAATAGCAGTAATAGTAGTATTGGTAGTAGTAATAATAGTAGTAATAGTAGTGTTGGTAGTAGTAATAATAGTAGTAATAGCAGTGTTGGTAGTAGTAATAATAGTAGTAATAGCAGTGTTGGTAGTAGTAATAATAGTAGTAGGATTAATAGTAGTAATAGTAGTATTGGTAGTAGTAGTAATAGTACTGGTAGTAGGAGTAGTAATAGTCGAGTAAAAGGTTAACCGCAAAATAAGATTATGAACTTGAAAATGGAGTTAAGTCAAGCGTACGTACATATGTACCTACATAAATGCTTGATATCTAATCGATTCTTTTTCTCGTTTTCTCTTTCTCTCTCTCTCTCTCTCTCTCTCTCTTTCTTTTCATTTATTTATTTATTTATTTATTTTTTTTTTTATTAATCTTCTTTCACTCAATTCAGCCTAAGTTCTATCCCTCTCGTGACATTATTTTACAGAATATAGAAATAATTAGTCGACCGAATTTGTTCATCGCAAAACGATGATATTTGAGATAATGTTACTTCGTAACAATTGGCAAACAAACCGACACACACTTTTAGACCGCCAACTAAGGAATCATTAATTTATTTGACATTAGACGAATAGTTGATGCGATTACGATCCGGTCGACTAAGTATTCGAATTAGATTCGGGAACATTGACGGATCGTTCGTAATAAAATTATTACATTATTAATTATAAGTTATATAATAAATAATTATAATTATATAAAGAATACGATACCGTTGTTAGAATACTACGAAAATTTACGTTCTTCCTTTTCTTTTTTCTTCATTTTTTTTCTTTCTTTATTTTCTCCCTCCCTCTCTCTCTCTCTCTCTCTCTCTCTCTCTCTCTCTCCCTATCTCCCCCTTTCTTTTTCTATTCTTTTAATAATAAATCCAAACTACACGTGTATTTCAGGAATCATCGGTGAAATTTTCCTTATGCTCGCTCGAATATATACCTACCTACTTTCGTTTATATCAAATTCAACATATTCCGTTTTTCTTTTTCTTTTTTTTTTTCTCTTTTTCTTCTTCGATAATTCGAGAGGACTTTGCAGAAGCTACAGAGATGGGAACGATACAATGTGTGGCTGGAATACTGCCAGTACCAACGAAAATCCGACGCTTCTAACGTACGATTTTCTGTTATGCTCGTGGCTGATGCGAGCAATGTATGATGCCGAAATATATATATATATATATATATATATATATATAAAAGAAAATGCATTGTACTCGCGAAAATAGATACTTAATGTGTCACAAAGAGATAAATTATAGTTGGATAATTTAAGTACTGTGATGTTCTTAAACTCATTTTCAAACATTTTCATTAAGATAATCCCTCTCTTTCGCTCTAATTTTTTTCGTCCTATCTATTGAAAGATATAAAATAAGTATATGTAATTGTAAAAAAAAAAAAAAAAAAAAAATGAAATAAAAAAACAGAAAAAAGAACCAAATGTGACAATTCGTGATCTTAACATTCACGAATTTATTATAACAAAAATAGAAGATCGTTCTTGATCATTGAAGATACTGACTGAAATAATAAATCTTGATCCAAAGATGTTATGATTAGGTACATCCAACTATCATAACGATTAGATGTGTAGATAAAACTGATTTACCTTGTAAACATTTTTCCGTTCCCAGCTATTTCCATGAATCGCAGAATATCTCCGTTAATACGAAGGAATTCGATCGAATATGCTAAAAAATATCGAGGGCTGGTATGGGCTCTATTGTTATCCGATTGACCAATAATAATCTGCGTCGATGTTAGGTCGCTTACCTCTCCTAAAGATATTTATAGAGACAAACTAACGATGTTTCCACGACAAGAAATACAATCATTATTTTTCATTTCGATAATATTAAAAAGAAAAAAAAAAAAGAAAGAAAGAAAGAAGAAGAAAAACATATTATTTTAAATATCTGTATATATGTGACAGACATTACTTTTCTTTTTTCTTCTGGTGTCACTTTTACAGCTGCTTCCTTTAACTTTCTTCTATATTTATTACCGATCAAACGATAATCGTTTTCTCGTAAACGGGCTCAGGGAATCGTAAGTTTCTCAAAATTTCAGGTCACCGTAGTTAAAAGACGTACGAAGAAGAAATCACGTGCAACAAAGTAACAATTCGTAAATGCAACGACGAGTGGACGCGACTGCCCTTGGAGAGGATCCAAAATAGGTCTGCCACCTTGCTTCGAAACAGCTCCATACTAAAATATCAATTGCGTATTTAATACCTAATTATGTTTCTCTTCAATGCGCAAGACGGGATAAAATGAATTCGTAGGTAATGCATAATACATGATTTTATCATTAAAAAGAGAAAGAAAAAGAAAAGAAAGAGGCGAATTTTATGCACATCTATGAATTTTCTTACCGTGAAACCCATCAATTAATTCTTTCTAATGTCTATGAATTTGAATTTTTGTTATATACGGAATCGATGAAAAAAGTTCGTATCTAAAATTTGAAAAATGTCATTAAAAAATATTTGACAAAATTTTATTGATCGCAATCATTTTTGCTCTGAGCATTTTTCAAGATAATTAAGATTTTAAAAGTTAGAAATGTGTGTGTGTATATATATATCTCGATTTCATTTTTTGTGACGCGTGTTATTATCAGCTTGGCGCCATCTGGCCGCATATTTTCGGTACTAACTTTTAATAGGCTTCATTGATATGATACGAAGAAATGCGAAAACCAGGATGGGCTGTCATTATCGTTCATCGATAAATTAATTAATTATAAAAATATTACACACACATAACAAAGAATATCTGCAATTCGAAATACAGGTATTTTATTAATCGCTAATCAAATTAGTTTCACCTATATATATATATACATATATACATACATACATACATACATACATGTACACACATTATATCACGGACACATGTATATATACAATCTTACAAAACTTCATATTTTCAAAATTATTCGATATCACGAATTCAAAATTAAAAAATCTATCGTGACAGATGCGTGTGTTTTTTGTTAAATATTCAATAATAAAAGAGTTCCATATAAAATAGAGGTTCCTATTAAGTAGATTTTGATATAGAACGATGATATACCCAAGCCATAATTCCACCAGAAAAAAAAGCGCTACAACTGTAATAAATATTTGTATTAATAATAAAATTAAATATTTCTCTTTCAAATTAAGGGCTAATATAATATATATACTTACAAAAGTAGGTACTTCATCGATGGAGAATGTTTTATAGGATTGTAAGGAACAATATATAATTCTTTGTTGTTTCGAAAATGCTTTAAAATATCACGTGCACTATAAACAAAGTTTGAAAAAGATGATATTAAACAATTTTAAGGCATGCGATTAATTTGAATATACGTAATAAAATTTTCGTCAAGTGTAAATTTACCAACCTCCCATGACTCGCAACAGCTATCAAAGCACGACCACGCATGAAAGATTTTATATCACAAGTTCCAAAAGGGGATAATTTCTTCGAAATCTAAATGTTTATAATTAAAAGATTTTGAAGGATTATCTTGTTCTACAATATTCTAAATTAATTCGGTAAGATTTTATGTACCTGACCCATGTCAAAATTGACCAGTGTTTTTACAAGCAGTAATTGTGGTCTTTCTGATTTTTGTTCATCACCATCTAGTTTCTAAGAAATTCATAAAATTCGTTTTCTCATTAGACATTTATATTATTAAATATAATTTAAACATAAAAATATAACACTTAAAAATTTCAGTTCTAAAATTACGTACTTACAAAATAAGAAGTGGCAGCATGTGATAAGTATATGCAATTTTCATACTCTTTTACACCTTTCAATATATCTACATTGTTTACGTAATTACATTCTGAATTCCTAAGAATTAAGGCAAAAAATTGTTAATTAAAAACCATAATGATAAGTTTTTTCTAACACAATACACTTACTTTTCAAATTTCTTTACAGCAAATATATGTGCCATTTTAACAAATATGTATGCAGTTAAATATGAATCGTATCCTGCTTCATGAGTTTTAAATGGAACTGAAATAAACGATTATACTAAATAATAAATCTGTGTCAAAATAAATTAATCAAGAGGAACATTGATATAAATAATTTTATAACTTTATAAATTACCTTTTGAATTGTAATTTGTTTCTATTATTGGTGAATTTGGTATAAGATTATTTCCTCTGTGTTCGCTAAAGAAGGAATAAAGAGAGCCAAGCGAATGAAAATGATACAAATCTAAAAAAGAACATTTTTATCAAGAATTAAATAATAATAATAATATTATTATCATTATTATTATTAATATAAATAAGAATAATAATATTATTATTATTATTAAAGGTAAAATAATGGGATTAGAGAAAAAAGTACAATCCCATAGCAAATAATAAAAATGATTACCTTGTTCAAATTTATTTTTTAGTTGAAAACTTAAAAATTTAGTATCATAAATTGTAGGAAATAGATCATGTATTTGAGTCTTGAATTCATTATATCTTTCTAGAATATAAAGCATCTAAATAATATTATTTAGTAAAACGTGAATTTTAAGTTCTTGAAATAAAAATAAGTTCATTTACTTGGTAAAGGTTTATAGAACAATTTGTACATATACATCAGATCGAGTAAAATATTATGTCCAACAATAGGTTTTTTTAGGTCCACCAAATACTTAAATACTTTCGAAAATCCTATGTATGAATCCAACAAGGCCCGATCTAAAGCTTGTTTTTCTTCTTCTTCTAACATTTTTCGTATCTCCAATGATACTACAACTATTGTTACCTACAATGAAAAGAAAAGAAAAAAATACTTTTACAAATATATACTTATTTGGGAAAATTAATAAATTACACTTTTTACTACTATTATTATTATAAATATTGCTAGACATACCACTTCTTTATTACTTATAGTCCAGATGTTTGGAAAATGATTTCGTAATGCTTTCTGTAGAAGGTACTGCATACTAGAAGAACTTGTAACAATTTTTAAAACATTTTCATCTCCATTAGAATAATATTTTAACCATTCGGATACTATAGTAATAGATTTTTTAATTTCATTTTCATCTTTATATGGCATATTATTTTCAACACTTTTGAATAGCGTACCATTTTGGAAATATTCTTGCAGTGTAGCTTCTTCAATTTTGTTAAGGTATGAGATACCATTATAAGCTACCTATACAAAGGAAAATTCCTATTATTCGCTTCTTTATATATTTTATACATATAATTAATTTAAGCAATATTCTTATACGACATTCATATAATTAACACATTGCATATAACTCAAGAGATATCTCGTTTTTAGCAAACTAAACATTGTGGACAGGTCACGAGATATCTCGTTTTCATGTTTTTTTTGACTGAATCGTGTTTTAATTTGTGAAAATTCTTATAAAATAAATTGATGTAAAAACTATAAATATAGTAATATTTAAGAATAATTTATATAAATATAATACCAAATGCAAATTAGAAATGTACGTATCTACTTCCTATTGCTTGCCAAGCATACTTCTGGAGCGTTCGAAAATGTGCAGGCTTTGAGAGCAAGTTTTACGCACGGTTCACCGTACGCAATGTGTTAATATATAAAAAATTATATGTGACAAAAGACTTATATCTAGAAGTAATATACCTTGTTAAAATCGAAGGAATGAGAAGATAAAAACTCTATTGCTGCAACTTGACATAAGAATTGTCTATTCTTTGTCGGAATAGACATAGGCAAAAGGAAAAAATTGAAAGTTGTAGTCTTATATTTGTTATCTCTCAAATTTTTGATGGCAGTAATACCGAATTGAATAATTATAAATGGTTCACTAGTTCTTCGTAAGTTTTCATATCGCTCTTCGATAGTATCGGAAAGACTATAACAGATAATAACAATGATGTTTTTATAAATGGTACAATAATAATATTATCAATAGTTATTGACTTAGATAGTTATTCACAATAAATAAAATTATGATAATCGTTGATTATTTGTTAATCCTTTAATTAATTAAATAGTTTCATAAATATATCAACTAACCTTGAATTTGAAACATCATCACTCTTCAAACCAGTAAATTCTGAATCAATGGCAATAATGTCTGCATCTCCTATAATTTTCTTCAACATTGGTAATGTTTCCTCGAAATTTTGTCTCGTGACTTCGCTCATGATAACAGTTTATTTATAATAATTTTACTTATATAAAATTATTACCAAGAAATATTCATGAATATATATATATATGAATATAGTTACAAAATAACAAAGTATAAGACACTTCGGTATCTCTCGCTCCTAACGTTTGTGACTTCAGCGACAAAATACGAATTACGAAACAGACAAAAATGAACAAGTGCGATAGGGAACTACTGTCCCGATTATGTGACTATAATTAAGGCCTAATCAATCGAGTTAGTCTGTAAAAGAAAGTTTTGTATGTAATAAAAAAAAAAGTAGTACATCCGATAAAAGCAAGAAAAAATCATACGTCAGATTATACTCCTCCGATGATAAACTAAATTGAAAAGTCTTCGTTAATTTTACTATATAATTTACTACATAAATTTTACTATACAAATTTAGTTAAACTTATCCAAATAATTAAAAAGTATTAAGCAGTCATTAACACGATATTATTTGCGATGGAATATGTAACGTCTAAAATATAATATATAAAAGATAATAGCAACAACAGTAAAAAAAAAATCCCTGTTGCATATCTTGAATTTTGTTATCGTATTATCGATTACATATTTCATGTAAATAAGTAGATAAATTTCATGAACATAAGTAGAATAGAAAATATAGTGTTTAATCTGAAATATGATAATAAATCGGAATAAATAAGAATAATTAGTAATACAAGAGAATAATAATGAAATCAGAATTTATCAGTGGGTTTCTCCAAAAAATTCTTTTAGAATTCTACTATATCTAATCTATGTATCTATCGAAGTATGATTAGCAATGTAAAATCTAAATTCTGTAACATTTAAATTATAATTAGATACGATTTTTTAAATGGATTTAAATATCGAACCATTCGTTCGGTAGTGTTTGCATCAAATCAAATTACGATATATCGCAAGTAGTATCGACCCAAGTCTCACCACATGAAGGTTGTTGCATCTAGGGACGACCCATGGGTCTAACGATGACTGTAGTTTAAAATCCGTATTCCTGAAGTGACACGAGCTTACCTAGAATTCATTATTAAATACGAATGTTCGTGCCTTTCGAATTTCGAAAAATAACATGGAGTCCACGGTAGAATTAATTCCGACATGTGCGTAGTTATTTTCCCTATCCTGCTCGACCAATACCTTGAAGAATAAAAGGATAAAGAGAAGCCCATATCCAAGGGCCCATATCCGAAAGAAACTAGAAAAATTTATATAGAATAATTGTTCAAATCTTTATATGGTTATGCGTTTCGACAAAATAAAAATGACCATTTATTTGTTGCTGAATATACGGAAACAAGATTGTCCTTATTAAGTACGTAACTTTAATCCCAACCGTCCACACATTTCAATCCATGAAAGGTTCTTCGTTATTCATATAAAAATTTGAACCAATGTGTGTTCAACGCGATGTTCGATTTTAAATCGACAGTAATCGCGAGATCTATTTAACTAACCCTCTTTCTGTCACGAATAAATGTATATTACTGTAATTGTAATTTTTCGAATAAATTGATATATCCCGTAACTTTTATTGAACTAATTATATCAAAAGTGGAAAGTTCTCTGTAATCTTTCCGTAACGCGTGGCAAAGAGAAAACTTGGCATAAGTTTCTGTGTGCTTGTTTCATGTATACCTTTATTGAATAGAGTTTCAGTGGTCCCCACAATTGTCTTATCATACGTTTCTTTACTTTAATAATGTATTTTAACTCACTATCAGTAAGTAACAAGATGTCAAGGCTCGATCAAGTAATATGAAATATTACCATATACGCATACATAAACAAAAGCGTATCATGTGTATAATTTAACAAGTAATATTGTTTAGAAAAGTTTTTACATATTTGTATTGAATAATAATCGATCGATAATCAGATAATAATCGTTCAAGATTATATGGTAAACTGGTTACTCTATTGTTACTTTATAGTCAATTGTTACCATTGGATTACCAATTGCGTATTAAAAAAAATAACAAGCGTAAATTATTTGTCGGACAAGATTCAAAAATAAAATTGTACGTTACGTTGGAGATATGTTGTCCTCTTTTATAACGTTAGTATTATGTAAATTATTTAATAAGTAGAGAGAGAGAGAGAGAGAGAGAGAGAGAGAGAGAGAGAGAGAGAGAGAGAGAGAGAGAGAGAGAGAGATAATCTAGTAATTGTTCCAATATATTTATTTATTTATTTATTTATTATTATTATCATTATTAGCATTCATATTACGACGAAAAAAGTCGTATCGATTATATGAAATCTTAAAAATGCCATAACTCTTGTTACGAGCTACACATATCTACTTAGCTAACAAGATTTCTTTTTATTGATTAAGCGATAATACAATATGGAAAAATCATGTGGTTTAAAATTATACAAATTAATATTTCACCACTACCTTGAAAATAACATAATTTGGTTAATATTTAACATGGATAAAATGACGAACTTTAATTTATATGCATAATGTACAAATCAAGAAAGCCAAAACAATTATCGGATATTCTTTTTTCATTACCTGATTTATATTGAAATAAATGTTTGGATTTTTTGATCTCAAAAGCATTTATTCACGCATTCGTAAAACATACGTACATTTTAACATGATTTCTCACACACAGATATACATAATGCACACATACTTTATTACATAATTTGTAATCATCTAATTATGCCTTTACTTCTCTAGACCATAGTCTTGCATTAAAAGCAATATCTGTTGTGTAGTAATAAGTACATGTTTTTGTATTAAGAACACTTTATCTTATTATCAATATTTTATGATAAATTAATTGATAAGGGAGAAAGCTGTAGGAATGTACTTCAATATAAAATAATGTCATTAGTTTGGAGCAATCTATAAATTCAGACTTGTAATATTACTCAAGTTTTATCATGACCTTCTATTCTGCCTGTTGTGTACTTGATTTAGGTTACTTTTCACTTGTACGGTATGTTTCTTTTTAATGATTCAAATTACTCTTGCACAATACTGAAAGTCTGAAAATACAAGTCATTATTATATTGACTAGGCAGTACCAATAGAAATTACAGTCCCAATTAATTGGTGATAGCTAAGAAAGAATTACACCTCCAGGGCACTTTTCATACATTTAAGGGATTACATGAAAATGCAGACTTCTACCTATTTTTAAGTCTATCACTTATTTCTATTTTTCTTTTTTTTTCTTTCTTTTTGCCTTATAGTGATGCTTAATGCATATACTTATAATCATATTTCGTGGCTTGACTAGATGTTATCGGTTTTATTCTTGTTTCTGTCGATTTGCATTATCATTTGCATTTGACAAATCACCATTGGATTGCCGATTTTTTGCCTGTTGTCTCAATTGTGCTCTTTTAAGACTTGTCATCAATTGACTGGATTGATATAGCCAACTGGCCTACAACATCGTAACAATTTAAAGGAATAAATATACAAAGCTGATTATTTGACATCGATAAAAATGTTTCGGACATCAAGAGTAAATACCACTACGGTACTAAAGTAAAAGGTAAAAATAATTGATTTCACTTACCACCATGATCATGCAATTCATCAAAATAGGTGTAGAGAAAACTATCGATATAAATAATCCTTTAGAATCAAAGTACTGTTGCCTTGAGAAAACCCTATAAGAATGTATAATGTAAAATACAAATAACATCTTATTACATTTAAAAATTCAATGCTCACATCCAATTTGTTGCAGCCACTTCATTGATGGTTTCGGTGAAATAAACGAGAAGTACTGAAAACGCAACCAATAGTAACAAAGTTAACACAGATATAAGTATATAGATGAAGGCTACCACTATCTACTCACATAATATAAGGAATAGGATGATTTGAAAATTAGCATGATTTCGTGTCATCAGAGCTGTCATTGTAACGGCAATATGAAAAGTTAATAACAAAGCTAGCCATGGATCTCTCCAATCGATCTGTAACAAGAACAATTGTCAATACAAAAGTGTATATATATTGACAAGGTACATTTTCATTCAATAGATTTTAAATTATTAAAAAGAAAATAGGAGAAATGGTTACCACAAGCATAAAAATGTAAACGTCAAAGCATCATTACACTACTGGAACAGGATTTGTTCATGAATTTTCTAATATTTTGAATGAGCATTAAAAATTGTCGGAGTAAAACAAAAAGGATTAAAAGAAGTGAGGGCATTCATGTGAAAATGAGTTGATATTTCAAACTAAAAAAAAAAAAAAAAAAAAAAAAAAAAAAATCGGTCGTGACATAGAGCCCGTTTTTTTAATTTTTTTTTTATATCTAATTGATGCCTTATCGTTGGCATAACGAAACGACAATACGAAAGATCATAAATCATATCGACGAGGGAATTATGACGTATTGATAAAGATCAATGCACATGTATAATCAAACGGATAGTTAAATATTACGATAATCGGAAGACTGTCTGTGGTAGAATGTGGTGACAATAAGTGTAACGGTCGACAAAAATAAAGATAACGACAATAAAAATTATAGAAAAATGATGACGACGAAGACGACGACGATGACGATGAGAAAAAGAAATTATCAAAGAGTCAATGGGTGGGAGAATTTACTAAGTAAACGTCTGCGTGATCGCCTTTCGCTTTCGAGAAGCGCGAAGGCGAGAGACAGAGAGAGAGAGTGAGGGGGAGAGGAATGGAAGGATGAGAGAGAGAGAGAGAGAGAGAGGGAGGGAAAGAGAGAGAGAAAGAGAGAGAATAACGAGTGAAAGTGGATACAAATAAACTTACGCTCTTTAAAAATGGCCAGATGCCGTCGATCATGTCCGTGGCTATGGGATCTGACATCGTTTTTCACGGATTATTTCCACCGCGAAGAAGAGAAAGGCGCACATTCGCAAAATTACACGTTTATCCTCCACCTCCTTCCCGTCCTACTCGACTATTACCTCTTCCTCCTCCTCCTCGTTCTACTCCTACTACTACCCTCCCCTCCCCTTCCTCCTTCTCGTCCTCTGCCCCTACTTCTTCCCCTTTTTATCCCCTAACCCCGTTGTTCAAACCATCCAAATGTATGTGCTGTGCACAGAAAATATGGATGGGATACGTAGTACTCACTTACAAATAAACGATTTAACGCTTAACGCACATCGAGAGAGGAGGAGACTAATAGACACGAACGTTTTAAAAGAAGGGAAAAAAAGAAAGTATATATATATATGTATATATATATATATACATTAAAGATAACTCAATAATAGAGGAAGTAAGAACGTATATAACCGGTATGGATTGTAAAGGATGAGGATAAAGTAACGCTTATATTACTGACGTTGCCTGTATTGGCTATGAGCCTGCGACGATGATGGCACGCGATAGGAGAACGCGCATACTCTTTTAGTTAATTTTTCGGAACACTTCGGTAATCTTCGAGAAACGTCGGTTATCGTCAACGACGGTCGTTGAATTTCCCGCCGAACATAGACTGCCCTCATTCGATTATCATACGAACTGCACCGACTTATCGGTATTACAGTTAACGTTGTTATCAATTACGTTGTCGGTTAAAACAACGTGAGTTCGTGATATACACCATCATGCATCATCGTGTTAGAAAGAGATAAGAATTGAAAGTAGTTCAGATTTTGTTACACATAAACTTTTATAACCTGTTACGGTGCACACGGTGCTTCCCGTTAAAAATATCTTTGATAAAATAAATAGAATCGGAATATGAGCGCGATACGATTGGAAATTGAAATAAAATCGGGTGTCGTACCGCGATAGCATTCGGCGAGGCGCGTAATTTGAATGCTTTCTCTCTCTCTCTCTCTCTCTCTCTCTCTCTTTCTTTTGTTTCTTTTTTTTATACGAGTTTCACTTAATATAATGATTTAATGATTTAATGATCCTCCAATATAATGATTTGTATAAACAAAGTGTATAATTATAAATCCATTGTTTTAAATACCACGATTAATAAGGACCAACAAAGTATTATTCTTTTTTTTTTTCGTAGCTAATAACACTTATCATTAATTATCTTCAAACATTGAAGATTGAGTTCGGAGTCTTTGTTCAATTAAATGTTATCACTTAATAGCATTGACGAATCGTTATAAATTCGTGTACTTTGTATCCGTCGATTCATTCCTTTTTATTATCGTATTACTCATTTGATTCACGTTACATGAAATAATAAAAAAAAAAGAAAGGAAATAATGAAAAGGTGCAAAGTAAAATACATATACATATATATGTGTGTATAAATTTAAGGCCATACTACGGATATTTTATTATCTAAGAAATGCGTCTGCAATCGTTTCGATCTTATTGTATAATTATTTAATTCAATAAGAAAACATATGCATTCATATTTAAATAAGAATTCAATGATAACCAAACAAACTGAATGGTTAAGAATCGATCGATGTTACGCAGACTCTTTTCATTGTTTGCTGCTTTCATCGATTACCGTACAAATTAAAGTAAAAGATCGTCTGTTCTTCCATTGAAAAATCATTTGTGTATGTCAAAGGATGGGTGGGCTTTATTGAATTGATCAATGAAAAGCATTCGTTGTTCCGATTATTCTTTTCGCGAGGAAGGACATCAAGAGTTATTATTTTTCTATGCCATATTTCTCAACATCTTACAAGAAGATGACTGATCGAAGAAACAAATAAATGAGGGATAGTGAGAGAGAGAGAGAGAGAGAGAGAGAGAGAGAGAGAGAGAGAGCAAAAAGGAAAGAAATAGAGAAAGAGACATATCTTATAAAAAATGAGAGTGAAGTTTAGTAGAATATATGAATATATATGTATTCACAATATATTTAGTATCACCGAAATTTGTACAAAGATAATGATACTAATGACACGAACGAATTGTATTATGAATGAAGAAATAAAAGGAGAATAGAAAATCGATCAACATTGACCGATTGATTAACATTGAATAGAGTTGCAGTTGTCAGTAAGAATTTGTAATGTGAGAAATATCAACAATAATCGCGAATAATGATGTTGTCGCATCAATTTTGTAACTTTGTCGTTTGGACTTTGAACGGTCAAAGATTATATCATGATAGTGGGCACAAGAAGAGGAGGCTTCCTTCTCCTCATGTTGAAATATATCGAGCCAGATATATCTTGCTCGTTCTTGCGCGAGGTGTGTTCTCTCCCATTTCTTCTACAATCTAATAAGGGATATCGATATTGTTGAATTTGTGTGGCTCGAGAATAAAAGAGAGAAAGAAAGAGAAATAAAGAGAGAGAGAGAGAGAGAGAGAGAGGGAGAGAGAGAGAGAGAGAGAGAAGGAGAGCAAAAATAACAGAGGGTTCGCCAATTGTTTTTATTTCGAAAAGACTTTCGAAGGATGTCCTTCGAATTAGAAGAATACCCGATCGATTCGGATACCAAGGCTGTCGCGGTAAAAGAACTCAGGGAAACCGAGGAAAATGTGAAAAATGGTACCGAGACTTTGAGGAAGTATATCGAAGGTGAAATATATTTTTATTTTTAATTTTTAAATTTTCACATTTCATTCATCGTATTGTATTCGTATACGAAGAAACGTATTATTAATATTCGGAAAAATGATTAAAATTTAAAGGTATCTTTGTTTTAAAAATAGTTACGGTCTATTAAAAGATTCGTTATTGTATACAATTCGTTCGGGCATAAATATTTACTCAATCCGTGATCTTAAACGAAATCGAATTGTAAAGAAAAAAAAGAATGTTTTCACACGGTTCACATGTCAAAGATTAAAACGGACAACACTTGATACGTTCGGAAATGAGGGGATCAGAAACGTCCGAGATAAGAGCGCGTTATCATTGTATTTTCTTCTCTTCTCGGTATAACTCGGATCGTACTCGTAAGATTTTTCTTTTATTATAAGACACTTTTCAAGTCTTTATAAAGAAAAATATTTTAGTAATTTATCAGAAAGTGCACGTTATGAGAACGATCATGTGCATCTCCTTAACAACAATGTTTTATTGATTATTGAATTGATTTTGATTTTCTGTCTTCAAACGGAAAAACTGTTTTTTTTTTTTTTTTTAATTCTATCTTGCATTGCGATAAGAGAATTAATCAATCTTTAATCGACGATCTTGATTTAGAAAACTGATAAAAGTTGATCGATTTGTTTGATGAGATCGGTCTTTATATGTCAGGATTTATTGGCAATAAACGTTATAAGAGCGTACCATATGTTCGATACTTTTAAGCGATAAATTTAAGTGTTTTTACTATATAATTAAATATAATTTATTATTTTCATAGAGTTGTATTTCTTTTTTTTTTTTTCTTCTCTTTATCGTTTCTTTTCTTGAATTCGTTTAATAAGGAACGAAGTTTTTCCTTTAAAATGTCCTCTAATCAAATTGATCGGGGTAATTTGCAAACGGCCAAGGAAACATTTTCGATCACGCGATGCTATTTTACATCCGTCGTAATCGAAGCATAGCCAACGTAGTCGTTTCTTTCGATTTTAACAAAATTTCAATTCTTATTTTCAGAGGACAAAACGTTATACTTTAGAACGGACGATGAATTCCTTATGATATTTCTTCGGCCATGCAAATATTATCCAGAGAGTGCTTACGAATTGATCAAGAGAATTGCTGACTTTAAGCAAAAGCAAGCTGCCCTTTTGGACAATTTAATACCATCCTATGAAAAGAAATCTTTACTCGAGCACAACCTCGTCAACGTTCTCAAGAATAGAGATGAAAAAAGACGAAGGGTATTGATAATTAACATCGGCAAATTTTGGGATCCTTCGAAAATCAATGCCGACCAATTGTTTCGATTGCTTTATCTCGTCCATGTGGCCGCCATGTTCGAACCCGAAACACAAGTATGATTACTGTTACTTATATTTTTTTGTGTTTTTTTTTCTTTCTTTGGTTTTTTTTGTTCTTTTTTACTTTTTGTCTCTCGATGAACTTAAATAATGACACCTCGTTTTTTTCCGCAGGTACGTGGTTCCATCGTAATAATGGACTTCGATGGTCTCTCGATGAAACAGGTGATGGGTTTGACGCCGTCATTTAATGTGAGACTATTAACTTTTATTCAAGATGCCTTACCGTTTCGATTGAAGGAGGTTAGAATATAAACATGAATAATTCAAATCAGCACGTAGTTTCCGCAACGTTATTATTTCGCTGCCTTTGAACTCTTGTAAAAACATAATAATAATGATACGTCATTATCAATGCCTTAGGTTCATATCGTAAAACAGCCGTTCCTCTTCAACATGGTCTGGCAAATGTTTAAACCGTTCGTTCGTGAAAAATTAAGGAAGCGTATGTTTTTCCACGGTACGAAAATGTCCTCGTTGCATAATCACGTTGCACCTAGTCACTTACCAACAAATTATGGCGGTCAATTACCTGAAATTGATTACACCAGCGCAGATTGGTATCCGACGATTCTTCAATACGAAGATAGAATAAAAGGTAATACCTTTATTAACCAGCGTGAAAACATGTGTTTCCGTTTACCGCATATAAATCATGATGTTTATCGTTATACGATGGTTATATTCATAAAATATTTTCTATTCAATTTGATTGAAAATTTTTCTTCGATTAATCAAGCCTTTAAATTTTATTTTTTCAGAATGGAATTCATATGGGTATCGAAAAAATGAGTAATTTTAGTCTCTTATGGAGTTATTCCTTTTCTTTTTCTCGAACAAAATCAAGACTGGAACATTTTTTTTTTTGTTAATCGTTGTTAATTAAAAAGTATAAGTTTAAGATTATATATCTCGCTTTGAATTTTACTCGAATTGCATATTTTATATTTTATATATATATATATATATATATATATATATATATATATATATAATCGAGTTCTTTTTTTTTATAAAAATACGTTGTTAGTGTGCGTATATACATGTATGTATGTATACGTTTCATCGAACTGTAATAGCCTCGCAAATACAAATCTACCTAATATATAAATGTACACGTACAATTAAAAGAGTTTAAGTACGGTACGTTATCTAATAGGAAATATATACTTATTTATATATAATATATGATATATATTTTTACCAATATAGAAGAGTATTCCATTTTATAAATGATCTCCAATTGTTTTATGACGAATAAATGCTCTGTGAACTTTCTAGTGACTTGCAATTTTCCTACGATTCATAATGAGGTACGTGAACTGTCACTTTTACTTGCAAATCAATGGAAATAAACAATTGTTTTTCATTTTTAAATTTCAAATATAACGGAAGAAGAGTAGATTTATTTTTAAACGAAATGAAATTACGAAAATAAATTAGTATGTTTCGTTTTTGGACAAATAGATAAATGTAAAAATAATTCTCAGGCACGAAAAATAATATATAGTTGCACAAAAAAATAAAACTCCGACAAATGTTATTCTCGCGAATGAAAATTTATTCGCGATTGAAAGACAGCGACCACGTACGTGGTCCTTTAAATAAAACGATGTAAAAATTTCTATTACCGTTTATTGTCACGAGACATATTTTATAGATATGGCTTCTATAGAGACAAATACAGCGACAAAATTGAAACGATATAGGCACGTATATGTATAATTGTAAAAATATTTAAATGATAATTGAATTACGAATATTTATATCTAGCGATAGATCATAAATATTTAAGCAATGATAAGCCAAAGTATTCGTAATTGAATAGTTATACGATACGTGAAACACAATGTCTAGTCATCGACTGTACTTGACATTTAGACCTTATTTTAAATAATATTGTTTCATATATTTCACGGAAGTTAAGCTACGGTTTACGCATTACATAGGATATGAAAAAAAGAAGTGGAAGGTTGAGAAATTCGAAATACGAATGTGATATTAATTCTACTCGTTAGTTCACCACTATCAGTCCGACTTCATATTTGAGTCACACTTTACCTTGCCTTCCTGTTTTTCTTATTTCATATCCCTACCTAGAGTGATTGGAAAGTCTCCGGGTTGGATCCACAAGAGATACACAGTCAGTTGTTCGATTTCTCTCGCGTATTATTAGTGTACGTCAAGAAAATCCGATTCACCTGACACAACGACTATTATATTTTTCGATAAAAATTATAAAGATAAAATCATTTGTAAGTATTATATTTCGGTATAACGATATAAACACAATTAATATAATTATCCTAAATCTTTAGCTTATAGCATGAAAATAAAATATTTCAAATATCAAATATCAAATATCGTCAAATAGAAAATTCATCTAATGATTTTTATTCAAAATAACTTATAAAGGTAGAAGATAAGTATTTATCATAGACACGATGTTTAATAATAATTAATATCAAGGAAAGTTTATGCTGTATTTTTATTTCCACAAGTATATTCGTTTTGCATTACGTCGGATAAAAAATTGGAAGCATTAAGATAAGGGAAATTTGATAATACACATTACACACACACACACACACACACACATTTGTTTGCATCGTCGAACAATTCGTATATAGAATCATAATGGAAAAATCAACGTCGTGTTCAACGAGAGAAAAAGATGAGTCAAGCAAAGAACTTCGTGACGAATTTCTCTCCAAGACTAAAAGTGAATTTCGCGATGAAGTTTTATCGAATGAATCAAGTCAAAGTGGACGTAAGACGAATCTAATGTCGATAGAAAATAAATTAATGTTTGCGCCGAATATATTCGTCTATGGAAAAGAACTGAAGTTCCGGGCAACCATCGATGATGAATTTATGGAGAAGAGTCAGAAGGAGCTTCGTGAAACACCGGAAGTAATTGCTGAAGCCCTGAAAGCTATCAGGGAACTGGTAAAAGGTATTACGATGTTTTATTTTTCTTTTCCCTTTGAAAAAAAAATTATCATCCATTTAATATTATCTGTATAATAATGAAAATTATCAGGAACATTCTACATTTGTCTATTTGGTCATAATGCATGTTCATTAATTTTGTCCAAGAACATTAATTTTGTTAAAATTTCGAAAATGAAAGCAATTTCTTTAAAATTAAAGATTGTAGTAGAATAATTAGATTAATTATCGTAACATGTCGAAATAGAAAATGAACGATAAATAAAAGAGAGGATTATTTTTCTAATCGAAATCACGCATCTCTTCGTCTGTTCTCCAAAAATCAGACATTAAATAGATAAAGCAGTCAAAGTAAACAGTTAAACATGAGATAAAAAAAAATGCAAAGAAATGAAAAAATGACCGAGAAATTCTTCCAATGAGCGTATGTGTTCGTTATCTTTCGCCAATTCGATTATATCTGACCCAAGTCATTTCTTGTAACGAATTATTTTTATATCTAGCTCTTTTTATTCTCTTGCATTTTACACATACAGAAAGTGCTTGAAATTTTCATTTGATTCTATCCATTCCGATAGAAAGCTGATATGGTTTTAGAGTAGTCAAACTTTACGTAACACAACAATCAGAGCTCTTTTTTCCCCCTTAATATATTCCTTCCTTTTCCCGTATAATATATTAGATTTTAGTTAAAGATGGTCATAGAAATTAATCAACAATAATAACTGAACAAACAATCAAGTGAGAAGGTTGGAAAAACAGATTAAAAAAAAAAAAAAAAAAAAAAAAACAGAAAAATAGACTCATTTCTTAGAAACTAAACTTGTTTAGGAGATAGCAACTTATTCATACCGGATCATGACGAATTCTATATGATATTCTTACGACCGTGCAAGTGGTATCCAACTAGTGCGTTTCACTTGGTAAGTTTACTTGTTTAACTTGTATGTCAAATAGTTTATCATTAAATACAAGTTTTTCGATTATTTCCCCATTACTTTTCTAATTTTACCTTATTCGTTTTATCCTTCAATATAGATGCAAAGATATTATAAATTCCGTATAAATTACCCGTACATTATTGAGAATCTAACACCAAAAGGTATGAAGAAATGTTTTTGTTCGGGTCTACTTGTACCTCTTCCGATAGAATGCATTGACGGTAGTAGACTTCTGCTTATACACGGTGGAGCAAAATGGAAACCAAAGGAATACAACATCTACGATTTATTTAAATGCTTAATGATAATGATGGAAGTTGCTGTTATGGAACCCGCAACGCAGGTTAGATGCCTATTAAACGTTTTCTCTTACCTATTCATTATACATTTCACAGATCCATGTGTAACTGTCCAATCGTTTATATATATAAATATTTTTTTTTTTCAGATCGCCGGTGTACAAGTTATCATCGACAGTAAAAATTTACCATTCAGTCACGTGCCTTACATTACACCAAAATTTGCAGCCATGATGGCAGAGTGGATTCAAAGGTGTTTGCCCTGTCGTCTGAAGAACATTCATATTATCAATCAGCCCTTCATAGCCAATATCATCTTTACTGTCTTCAAACCTTTTTTATCGGTAAAAATTAAAAGAAAAAGGAAAAAAAAAATATATAAGATGGAAAAAAAGAGGAAGTAATATAAACGAATAAATTGAAAATCTTTACGAACTTGACTTTGATCTTTGATATTTTGTTTGTAGGAAAAATTCTATAAAAGGATTCATTTTCACGGGACAAATAGAGAAAAGTTGATAGATATGATTGGTAAAAAAGCATTGCCTAAAGAGTACGGAGGTTTGGAAATGTTCGAAAGTCCTGTCGGTGAAAATGTCTGGAATTATTTCTATTATTGGCAAGAGGAATTCGAAAGTAATCGAATTTTTTTCATTGGTTCACATATAAAAAAAAAAAACATAACAACATTATCTTCTTTTAAATAATTTGCCTTACGTCTTACGGACATATAGTATTTCAAGTATTTTCCATTACGTTTTAAAATTAACAACGTGTATTTTCATTTGTAATTAAATACTATACCAGATTATTAGAATTAGACGTTAATTACTAAGAAGAATTATCATTCTAATATATAGAAATATCATTATCATAATGACGACATTACTGATACTCCTCGTAACAGTACGATAAATTTAATCTATTTCGTTTCTTTTTTTCTTTTCTTTTACAGATTCTCTTAAGTACGGATACATTAAGAAGGAATGAAAAGAAATGTTAATTAATATGGAAGATCATTTCGATTTTTGTCGTATCATTATTATGCGACGTACAATGTTTTAATGACGACGTTCACCGAAACTATTTTATTCGTGTAATCTACATGTTTTCTTTTTTCTTTAAATGTTTTATATTATACAACAACCTCCATCTTGTTTTGTTAATTATTTGGTTAATCATAAAAAGGAGTATTAATTTTTTGTAAAATTCTGATTTATACGTTTTCATTCGATAAAAGTCTTCCTGCCTGTAAATTATCAAATAATAAAGAACGATGACATTGCACATACAGGAAATAATAATTTTTGCGATAAGAGATAAACGGGCTTGCCGATTTCTCGCATTATCAAAAACTTTGCAATGGCGACGACTGACTGTGGTTTATACACCAAAATAGTTATTGTTGTTATATAAAAAGAGTGATCTTGTATTTTGATGAACCCGCAATAAAATTGTTTTACAACGTGATATAAATGTAGTGTAACACTAGTGAATGATCTAACAAAAAGGGAAAGGTGAGTATACAGAGAATAAAAAAGAATTAAAATTATAAATAAGACGCGTATTACTTTCTTCGTGGATAGTGGATATTGACTTCGACGAAAACCATGAAACTTCGATTTTCACAGTCGTCACTGTCAATCGAAAGTCATCGTCAACGACGACTTCGGACTCGATACTTCTTTCTCTTTCTTCAAATATATATATATATATTTTTTTTTTTTCTTATTATCTTTCTGAGATTCGCAGATCGTGCTATTTGTTGTATCCATACGAATTTATAGCTGCAAAAGAAGAAAAGAAATTACGATTAAAAAGTGATCAATTGCATGATTTACCAGAAATACTTAAACACAACAAAATAATTTATCGCCTGAAAAATTAATTAGCGAAAAAAGAAAAAGAAAAGAATGGAAAAAAACGACAAGGTCGAATTTAACTTGCGTTAAAAAATTATTGTACAAAAAATTAGTTAACATTATAAGTAAGGAAAATTAATTCAATATTATATTGCAATATTAAATATTATATGTTAAATTCTTGATGTGTTTCGTAATATTTTTTTTCTCTTTTAACGAGCTATAGAAACTAGAATTAATTATCTTCTTCTCTTTTCTTTCTTACAAACTCATGTAATAGCAACGTAAGGTATATTCGAAATTATCGGTTTCATGCGAGACCTCTTGTAAATTTATGAGTAACGATATTACGTTTATATCGACGAATAACGTTTATTATTAAATTATTTTGTCATATCTGAATAAGCTATGACTTTTGGCTCGCTTATGTGGGCTCGCTATGACATTTTACAAGAAGAAAACGGAGGAGGTTTACAATTTTAATGTCAAATTTGTTTTACTCACCTTCGTACTCTTTGTCACACAACGTTAAAAGCTCTAACCATTGAAGTCCCGAAACTAGAGGAAGCTGTAGAGTGCCGCCATAACACTCAGGCAAACATTTTGGTTGTATATACTGATGTAAAGATTTACGATCAGTACCATGAAAGATTATCTGCGATAAAAACAAAACCATAATGAACTGTTTCGTGAACAATTAAATTTTTTCGTAGAAATAAAAAAAGAATATTGCAACGTTTAATCGATTGATAAAAATGAAAAAAAAAAAAAAAAACAAAAAAGAAAGAATGAGTGAAATGAGTACTCTAAAATAACCTAAGCTATATATTTATATAATTTTCTATAAATTTATACGATAAAGCAACTGACTGTTAGAAATTTAAGTATGTATCTCGTATCTTTTCATATACGTAATAATATATATGCTGTTAAAAAAAAAAAAAGAAGAAGAAAAACAAAAAATTTATATATAAATAAATAAATACATATATATAAATATATTATACTCGTATATATAGAAAACTCACTCTGCTTTTTAATTTCTCCCTGAGAAATGGTTTAAAGAGGGCAAAGACCATATTGAAAATGTATGGCTGATTAATAATGTGAAGGTTTTTTATTCTCAAAGGCATGGCGTCTTGTAGTAAATCGACCAATCTTTTCGCAAACGGCGGAGTAAATTGCCACGTCTGTTGAAGAGAGAGACCGTCCATATCGAAAATAACGACGGCACCGGCAACCTGTGTGGTTGGTTCTAACATAGCCGCTTCCAGATAGAGTACACAACCCTTGTAGATCTCATCGAGACTGCATTTATTGTGTTTCCATTTCTTTCCAAGTTGGACAATTAATATTCGTCTACCGTGTTGATCTCGATTCGGTAAAACTGTTAGAATGTTTTGTTCGAAAATATTTTTCTCATTGGTCGGCTTCAAGCCTTCGTAAATGGCTGCATGTTTGACTTTGAAATTGTAATAATTCTTCACTAGTTTTACAGCAGAATCAGGATAATATTTACAAGGCCTAAGGAATCTGATGAGCCAGGCGTCGTTATCCAACGGACACTTTAAGTCAGTTTCGGCTAAAAAAATATATAAAAAAAAAAAATAAAAATTTCAAAAGAAGGAGAAATAAAGAGAAATAAGGAAAAATAGAATGAATTTTAAAATACTAAGACGTCAGATTTTTGAAGATATATTATTATTCAAATCGATAATACCTTTCAATAATTCTTTAAATCTTTCCATTGATTCTTTCTGAAGTTCCGAAGTTTCTCTGAGTTCTTTTTTAGCGACCTCTTGCAATTCCGGGCTCAGTGGTCCAAACTCGAATTCTAAAGTGAATTCGCCGAGCTTAATGGACGGCAATTTATCCGAAACCGTAAGCATCGCGTCTGAAAAAAAAAAAGAACAATTTCGAAGAATGTCGAGATCTTTTTTTATCGACAAATAATTTCACATGAATTATTAAGGCTAAAAAGATTTTTCATTCGCGTTACATAGGGACACTGGCTAATGCAACTAACTATAATTGGGATAACAATGTTATTCGTTTACGCCTGCATTGTTAGGTAATCAAATTTGAGATAGGAATGAATCTGCCTATATTATCAGAGAATACTTTTATACTCGTCGATGTTAATGTCATAGGAAACATTCAGAAAATCTAAATCATCTTTGATTCCTTTACGTATTTTCTCCTTAGAGACAGAGAACTCAATCAAATATATTTTTCATTTCATTTCATTTTACATTTACAATATATTTTTTTACTTATTAATAAGGAATAACTTATTCCGAATGCGCATGTACATACGTTTAAATATTACAAACGCTGTAATTAATTAACATATTCAGGACGGTGAAATTAAGAATATGAAGTAAAAAAAAAAAAGAGCAGTAAAATATAATAGGCAGCGAGTAGAAGAAGGAGAAGAAGAAAAAAAATGTGATAGATGTTACCGAAGGATCAAGGTTGCTGATTCGACGTAACTGGTAATTACGGTAATCAGCTTTTGCTGCCTTTGCAACTATGTTTCGAAGAAAAAAAAAACGAATAGAAATACAATCGCGACATAAGAAAAGTGAATAATCATCTCTGTTCATGTTCAACGAAATAACACATTGTCGAAGGTTAACTCCACCTTAATATTATATTTGCATACTTATACTATCTTTGTATAATTAAGAGCCGAGATGATTATATTCTGTCGAAAAAAAAAATATGAAGAATTAAGAAGACAGACAGAGAGAGAGAGAGAGAGAGAGAGAGAGAGAGAGAGAGAGAGAGAGAGAGAGAGAGAGAGAGAGAGAGAGAGAGAGGAAGAGAGAGAGAGAGAGAGAGAGAGTATATATGTATGTACATATGCATATACATACATATTTACGTCCGAAGGATCCACCAATGAGAGGTGGACATTCATTTTTTTTCTTTTCTCCGTTTCTCAAGCAAACAACCGGATCTTGTTCCGAGAATTTAAGAGGTAATGGGGTACAAATAATCACGAAAATGTCACGGACATTCGAACGATATTATATACTCGTTATTTCAATATACCGAAGAATTTTCTTGCTCAAGTAGATCAACTTTTCATTTGATGTTGTCATGGCCAGGTAAAAGATAGTGAGTTCAAAGAGGCCGATACTTCTTTCTTGATTCGAGGTGAACCTCTTCGTTGAGCATTTTTGGACGAGGCTTACGCTTTCGAAAATGATGCTAAGCGAGTCGTACGAAAGTATGCGAGGCTCTACGTGAGCTGTATGGAAATATACCTAAGTGGTGAAAGGAATGTCGGTCAGGAGGACTTTATCGGTGTTACTCTCTGTTAGAACGTATGTATGTGTAAGTAGGTGCACGCACGCGCCCGTGTTACTTGCTTACTTTTCTATCCTTCAAACTTGTGCCTTTGATTTTCCATATAAAATTGATTTCTCTTCGGAGTTTTCTTTTTTTTTTTTTTTTCACTTCAATCCATGCCGACGCGTGATACATTTCAATAATTATTAATGAACAATGCCTTTTTCTCTCTCTCTCTTTTTTTTTTCTTTTCTTACCGGAAACTTACTTTCTATTTTGATTTTAATCAAAGTTATATTTATTCGGAATATTTATTCACCTTGATCGATGTTCTTTATCATCATAAATCGACGAACACTTAACAATTCAGAGAATATTAATCGTACGGACGATAATGCAAAGGAAAAATTTATAATACGTACACTGAAAATATGTAAACTAAAGTGGGAACACGAACTCAAACAAGTTACTTACGTTCCGACAGTAGAAAGGCCGAGAAGCTACTGACAGATATCGTCCTCGTACAATTTTCACGTGGCGAAGAACAAACATTTCTCGTGTGTGTATAAGTTTAGCCGGAAAGGAAGAAGAATTGTGAAAGCGACGATAGCAACGCCACCGAACGCACATTATAACAAAGTTAGTTTCTCGATACTCGATTAATAATGTCGAACTTCGTTAAATAATATTATTAAATTCATTATACGGTGTACTGATTCATTTAACGCCATTATGTAACAAGAGCGTTCACTCTTATTTTTTTTTTTAAATAATTAGAATATTTCAGAATGAAGCTGCTAAGAGGAAAATATCATGAGATTACAAAATATATTGGGATATCCTAACGTATTTTGATTCTACGAAAATAATTTAAAAAAGAAAAAAACAATTCAAAGGAATTAATTAAATCGCGAAACTTTGATGTCGCCACGATAAAGTGTCATAATTAAGTCTATTGATATTTAACGTCTTAAAAAAAGTAAAAAAAAAAAAATGTCATAATACAGTATTAACGTGTCAATTAAGAAATTGTAATATTAATATATATTAACGAAGTGGGAATTGGATTAATACGATATGGAATCTTTTTCTACGCGTGATCACATTCTATACTGATACAAAAATGATTACAAAAATGACGTCATAAGTTCGTCGTTCGTTCTATGTAAACATATATTTACTTACTTTCTTTTAGAGCCATAACGTTCTATTGAACACTTCAACGAGTTACGATAATAAAATATTATTTCAAGACACAAGTGTGTACTCTTGTCGAAACAACCGAAACACTTGATTACACCGTAGAAATCTACGTCCTCGCTGTACCGAAAAGTTAACGAAAATGCAGAGGATACCGGTTAGCAGTCCCACTCTTATATGCACGAAGGCTGTGAGTGGAGGACTGCCGAATATCTCCGATGCTTTTCCGACTGGACGTACGTGATACAACATAATTTATGTTTTATCATATTGTTGCAGATAACCAACGGTTGCATACATGCTAATCAAGTAAACAATAATATATTTGTTTTAAGATACGATCTTTTTGATTTTCCATGTTACCTTTCACAACGGTGAACCAGGAAGAGAAATAAAAAGTGATAGACAGATAGATAGATAGATATAGAGAGAGAGAGAGAGAGATAGAGAGAGAAAGAGAGAGAGAGAGAGAGAGAGAGAGAATCGCTTAGACTTAAAAAGAATATGACGAAGTAGTTAGTCTGTGAAATCAGCATAGTAATATTTTACGGAAGATATATGCGTCACGTACTCTTATCGTGAGGATTCGATATTACGAACGTTACGCTACGTATATACGAACGTGACATATTAGAAACACATGAATGTGATGCTCGATCGATGCAATAGAATGTTTCGTACGATCGAACGATTGGGTTCGAACGATTAATATAATAAAAAGAAAGAAAAAAAGTACATGCGCATGCATTAACGATTTGCAATTATAATCACTCCGAATCTGTAGAAATAAAATACGATTGAACGTTAAAGATCATGTTTCATTAAGTGTTGCGTTAAATAAATTACATTATTCGATATGAGAAAAGACGATTCGGTTAAATATTTTCAAATCACGATGACCCGAATATTTGTTTTATAATGATATATATTAAAAGAACACTTTCACACTCACCGGTTATTGGTTACGAGTCTTTTTCTCTTTCAATGTTCCCTTATTTTGCTTACTCGCTAAGTAAGCTAATTTTTATTATGAAAACAAAATTGTTTGCAAATCGAATAATATGGTATTGGCGATATGTACAATACAAAATATCACGTACTAATGAGCGATGAAGAAGTGATGCCATCGGTTCTTCTATATAAGCTAAAACCGGTTAATCTGTTATATTTGAACTCCGACCTCCGTTGAAGGCTCCCCACCTATCGACGTAACGTTCACTGCTTTTCGCCCTGATACATTTGATTATATCTCCCCACTTTTTTCAATCGAGACTTGAGTGATTAAAAATCTTGTCGCCTATCTACCTACCGACGTATATAGAAATACAAGCGCGCATAAATATTGATATGTTCTCACCGAGTCAATACGATCACGCCAATAATAGTCTCGTAAGAAATGTTTTATCCTTATTTATTCGTATTTAATTGTTTTTTTTTTTTTTTTTAATCAATATACAAAATTCCCAACAATGTAATTATAACAAAGCATAATAATTCTTAAATATGTATATTTATTCTTTTATTCTTTTATTTTTTAAATTAATTTCGTTGTGTAATCAAATAGATGGCTACCAAGGTTGCGTTAAGGAGTGACGAGAATCCATCATAATCAAGTATTTGAAATTCAACATCGAATTCGTTCGCTTCGTGAAACACGATGTGTCACGATAAATTTTTCTAGGGAAAACCACTCGGCTGTCACGATCGTTGTAACGTGCTGGCAAAAAGTAAAAAAAAAAAAAAAAGAAAAAAAAAATAAAGATTTAAGAGTGTTAGAAAAGCGGCAATTGCAGCAATCACAATGTAGCAGGAGCAACGAGATCCATTTAATGTGTTTTGTAAGCCGTATTTAGACTAAGATACTCTAACTTCTTGATTGTTTGGCAAACAGTACTATATAAACGTGCGTATACTTTTAATGTAATGACGACATGGCTATTTCGTGCCACTTGTAAGAAAATATTTTCAAAGGAACGAATAAATATATATATATATACATATATATATACACATGTATATATATATGTGTATATATATATGTGTATATATATATATATATATATATATATATATATATATATATGTATATATGTATGAGATAATCATATCGGAAGATTAATATATTTGACATATTCTTTGTTAGGAATATAAATTTTATTCTGGATTCTCTATTTTGAGAATTCAGTTTTTCTTTTACGGAGTGAAAAAAATCGTAATCATGAATATATTCATGAATAATATATATATATATATAGAAAATATTTTCTTACAAGTGACACGAAATATATATATATATATATATATATATATATATATATATATACTAAAAAACTAAATATATGAAAAAAAAACTAAGATAATGATCCATAATGAGTGAAAGATCTAGTGCTAAAAAGAAGATATAGAAAGAGGATATTTCTTAGCTTATAAAATAATAATAAAAGTTCGTCACGTCGATTGTTACATCTTTTTTTTTAAGATTTATCAACGTTTGAACACACTTTTGAATTCTGCATAAATATCATAAAAAACTTCAAATATAAATAAAGCACAATCGGGTAATATTTAAACTTGTTTATCGACTAGGCTGCATAATTATTAACATGAAATTAATCTTCGATTGGGACCATCGAGCTGCATTATTTGTCCCGCAATATACATACGTGAGTACCTATTCTACGCATTATTTTTTGCCAACTTTTCAAAGTACCAACGAGATAAGAAAAGAAATATACGAAGGATCAAAGATCACCACAACATTCCACTTCTTTAATGACGTAAAGCGGAAAGGATCACTGATGTAAATTCGAAGCTAATAGTTCTTGTAAAATAAACCATGTTTTAGAGACAATAAAATCTTTGGCTATATAATATATTCCATATTGAAAACTTTTCCTCTTCGTTAAAGGAGTATGAGATCATAACAAATCTTTTCTGCAATTATTCGATTGTGGTTTTGAAGTTCTCCATATTGTCGGAATATATGTCTAAAAATCTGAATAACTTTATAGCCGAATTCCATGAATATTATATTTGGGTCAATTTCCATGGCGTACAGTACTTCTTCGAGTTTTGTAGGGATTTATATTGGGGTCAATTTCCATGATATTCAATATTTCTCTCATATTTATAACTTCTTTCCGTACAACATTACAGGAATGATGAAAATTCTTTAATGGTAGTTTACTGGTAGTTAGGATTTTCCAACTGATTCACCTTTTAACTCGAAAAGAAAGCGATGTACAGCATTCCGTTCTTCTTATTAAAATTGAAATCTCGACCGTTTTGTAAAGCATCCACCGGAGGATATTGCTTGTGATTAAATAAGTTTTTAATAAAGATATTATATCTATCGCTAAAACGGTCGTATAAAATTCGCCGAATATCGTATCCTGTCAATTTCATCAGCGATGATAAAAAATAATTTACATCTTATTTGGTTATTTAATAACCTAATTATATTCGAGACCCAACTAAGTTGTTTTATCGCATCCGGAAACATTAAATTCACTGTAACACATCAGAGGACCGTTTCCAAAATAAAATTAACGAATACACAAATATAGAAAAATATAAAAAAAAATTGCTGGTTTGATATTATAGAATGGAATAGTATAGTGACAACATGGAAATTAACTATCTTATATATAATGGACTTTAACAGAACACGTGCTCAAGATAAACATAGCTTTTTGATAGCGACGATGGTGCAAGACTGGAAAATTCTACTAACAATTTTCTTTGGTAAGAAAGTAAAAGTTGTTCTTCCTGTATTGCGTCTACGACCTGTCTTTCGTATATTAGTGATATATACAAACACGATCTCACCCATTCTCTCTCTCTCTCTCTCTCTCTCTCTTTTCTCTTTCTCTCATTGGCACATTCGCTTACTTAGTCATTCACTTATGTACACATAGTCTTTATGTACGGTAATAGTGTCGTGCGTATTTAAAACCTAGTCGCACTTCCGAGTTCAGATAAATCGGAGTTCAAGCATTACCAAAGATTTCTCTTCCTATAACTCGATTCTATCAAGTGATTTATCATCATCTTTTTTTTTTTTTCCAATTTATCTACGGTAATTCTTAGCGAGATTTCTTATACCTACTTTTTTCTTTTCACTTAAAAAAGAATCACTATTGCAGGAGGCAGCGGCCATTGATAAACAAGGACAAGAATCTTCACGTTACATAAATGAGGCAGGATCACCTTGAACTCATCGGATTCAATATATTCTCTTTTAAATTTTGGTTATTTTGATCATCGTAAAATGAAAGAAACTTAGCCTTAACGCTAAGCTTTCATTTTATTCACCTTTGGATAGACCTTTGCTCAGTTGATTTTGATCGATCAACTTTTCTTTTTTTTTTTACTTTCTGTCGAGGAAAAGTCTCCATTTCTTTTCTCTCTCTCTCTCTCTCTCTCTCTCTCTCTCTCTCCCCCCTTCTTTCTTTTTTGTCTCTTTTAAATAATACATTTAAGAAACTTGTAATGCAATTAAGGAGTTCGATCGTATAAGTTACATCATAGAGTGTACTAGGTCAGAATCGATTTGACTTTCCAATTACTCAGCATACTTGAAGTTTCATGAGAAGGCAGGGGCAATCATAGCATGCGACGTGTTTAGAAAGTAATCTACTTGGAGAAGAACGCTCGCGTGTTACTGGCAACACAGCAACACCGTGGCCTGGTGAACTCGACGATAACGAGTGAGGATTTAGTTGTGGTCTGGTTAACCGTTACTAATTATTCCTCTCTCTCTCTCTCTTACTTCTTTCTCTTTTCTTTCCCATGCCCTCATCCCCACCCCACCCTTCGCGTCCCTCCCTCTTCTCTTAATGAATTCTTTTGTCTAAACAAATTGCGTTGATCAAGGAAACAAAAATGTTACGACCGCTTCGAGAAAAATGCCATGTCTTTTATATATAATGGTGAACTCTCGAACCGTTGAGAGAGGCGATTGTCCTGGACGCCGCCGCATGCGGTTGTACAACTTTCTCGCGTGCGGAATTGCAGACGCGGAAGAAGGTTGAAAGTGCTGGTTGCTTCGAGTGCTGCGATATCAGCGATGCATCGACAGTACACCCAGGATCGTTGCCTTGTGAGGTTCGTATTTGTTTTTATCGAGGGAACCTTTCTCACAAACACCTTCACGGTAAGTTTGTTCCATTCGGTCTCATTAGCGGAAACTTCGCGATGACGAAGTCGAGAAAAAAAATTACTTTTTTCAAAGAAGAAGAAGAAGGAGGAGGAGGAGGAGGAGGAGGAGGAGGAGGAGGAGAAGAAGAAGAAAGAAGCAAAAAAAAAGAAAAAAATCGGAAGATATAGATACAGTCACGGTCTATCACGTCTCCTTGTATAATATTCTACATAGAATTTATCATTCGAATCGAAATATCTCAAAGTTCAATTCTCATTATGTTTATCTTTCAAAGTCCGATTTCAAAGTTCGGTAGAGTTCGTTCGTGAATAAATTTACTATTAATTATTAATTCAATAAATTTCAATTCATTTAATCAAGATGATTATGTACACTTGAGTTCTTAAACTTTAACAAATGCCCCGAGGTTACGAAATCCCGGAATGTTTCGCTATAAATCATAATGAACAATTTCTTTTCATTATGCACAAACTCGTAACCATGCTTGCCACCTCTACGTTTTCGCCCCGGAGACTTTCGATTTTTTTTTTTTTTTTTTAATTAACGAACTTTTTGGGCTCCATCGGTTTTGTAAGAAAAAACTTTCGGGTTGTGAAAATCTTACTTTCGTTACTCTCAAAATTCTAATAAATAAATGATACATCGAAAGTTTAAGCGGTTATTTTATTTTATTTTTTATTTATTTATTTATTTACTTTCTTTTTCTT
This sequence comes from Dolichovespula media, assembly GCA_911387685.1. NCBI lineage: Eukaryota > Metazoa > Arthropoda > Insecta > Hymenoptera > Vespidae > Dolichovespula > Dolichovespula media. Next base: position 6,639,970 of record OU426852.1, on the reverse strand, counting down.
AATAAATCCTTATACGTTTTGTGGTTTGATAATTCCGTCCTTATCACTCTACATTTTCATGCATTTTTGCTTACAAATATTAAAATTAATTTATATAATAAATGATTTATCAATATTTATTGTTTTCATTTGTTCGATATCTTGCTCTTTCTTTTCTTCTTCTTTTTTTTTTTTTAGTTAATCAAAATCTTCGGGTTAGCATTGATTAAAAGGTCGTAACTCTGTTCATGACATATATATATATATACACACACACACACACGCACACACACATATATATATATATGTCTGTTACACTTATGTAAAGTAGAAATCCGTGACGAACAAAAATTATTATAATATGTTTTGTCTGATGAAACATCGCAAATGAGTATTAGCATGAAGACATAATAGAACACTGATTCTTTGTCTTTTGCGTAACGAACATCAAAAACAAGAATAGAGAGAAAAAGAGAGAGAGAAAGAGAGAGAGAGAGAGAGAGAGAGAAAAATCTCGTCTGGTTTTTTATCTTCGATATAAAAATAATAGAATACGTTGTAGGATCTATATGAGTCTACAATGTTTTATTGCGGATGTAATCATGTGAACTGTTCTCTGTAATATCAATTTAAATGCATCACGCGTGAAAGAGCGACGATTTTTTCGCTCTCTTTTCCTCCCTCCTACTCTCTCTCTCTCTTTCTCTCTCTCTCTCTCCCTCTCACACACTATTGTCACTCGCATTTCCCATTGTTTTTCCTCGTACTATAGAGGGTACAGATCAATTTCACGTCAAAGTAGGTCGAGCGATGAAACTATCCTTCCTTGAACGTTGCGCAATCGTATTGCATTGCTTACAAATTCAGGGACACCGATTAGAAAGACAAATTTTTATTCATAAAGCTTATTATATAAATGAAATTTCATTCCTTATTCGTTTCGGTTTAAACGATTTAATTTGGAGAAGGGAAAAATTTGAATCGATACATTGCTATTATTTAATTACAATTAAATTCAATTACGAAGACCGCTTACACCTTATTATTACAACGCGAAGCGAAACGAACGAAAGAAAATTAAAAAAAAAAAAAAAAAAAAAAAAAAAAAAAAAAAAAAAAAAAAAAAAAGAGAAAAAGAAAAAAAACATAATAGAAAAAATTAAAAGAAGAAGAAGAGAAAAAAGGAAAACGTATAGCCGGAAGATGCTATTTTAAAAATGACCTACAAACTTGTAAAAGCGAGTATAATTTCATGGACTTCATACGAACGAATCCTGTGTATGTCATTAACGATAATAACAGCGAAAAAAGCAAAGAATTAAAGTGGCATTCCGATGTTACATTATTCGTGATGTAATTAGAAAATATCTAGTAACTTTATTTAACCGCTTTCGAAAAGAAATATTAGGGTAATACGGAGGATATATTTTAAGGTAATCGAAGAAGCATGTCGGTCTTATTTTGCGAGTATTACCGCATACTATCCAGCATTACGGTTGTTAGTGAAAGCACAAAGCCATAGATGCAACAGGATGACCCTGACCACGTTTCGCAAGAGACACGCATACGCTCTCTCTCTCTCTCTCTCATTCTCTCTCTCTCTCTCTCCCTCTCATTCTCTCTCTCTCTCTCTCTCATTCTCTCTCTCTCTCTCTTTCTCTCTCATTCTCTCTCTCTCTCTCTCTTTCTCTCTCCTTCACTCTCTTTCTCTGTCTATCCCTGTCTGTCTGTCTATATCTCCGTCTTTCGCATATAAACAAACAGAAACGAAACGAAACGAAACGAAAAGGAACTTTTATTTTCATTAAAATCATTCACGCCGTTGGACTCTGATCTTCGAAATAAAAGATGACAGAGCCGAGTTCGTTATATTCTCACTTACCTTATTATTATCGCAAATTTATATCGCGGTGTGAAATAAGCTTAAACCTTGCGAATCGGCAGAAAGGAGGAAAAGAGAAGGAGGTTAGTTGTATATCGTGCGAGAACGATAGTCGAAGATAATCGTGAAACGTGAAGTACTCGTTGTAGACGTCGAATGTGTCGGAGCGTCACTCCCGTGCGGTTGCACATTTTTCGTTATATTTTCCCGTCCGGATAAGTTTGGAAATTTCAAACGTCCATCACGTGTAATTTTTATTAAGAGGAAGGAGGATGTATTCTTCTAACGATAGAAATTCAATTATGGCGCAGACCAACGACAAGAAGAATTTTAAGAAAGAGGATAAAAGGGAAAAGGAGGAAGAGGAGGAGGAGGAGGAGGATAAGAAGGAAGGTGTCTACAATTTGTGTCATCAACGTTTGAACGAATTCGACGGAAGGAAGGAGGAGGAACGACGGGAGTGCGTTAATGAGAGAGAAGATTCGAGGGCTTCCAAGATGCCGGAACTCAAGGACGAGCTAATCGAGCCCGACGACGAGATCGTTAACCTCGATCTCGATGAACCACCCCCTGATGTTATGGAGTATGCTAGGAGAGAAGTCGGCGAGACTGACGAGGTCAAATGTCAGACCTTGCAGGAATTACGCGACTTGATTTACGGTAATTAATGTAAATTTCAACGAAATCGTCAACGAATTTTTTTCGAAAAACTTTTCTTCGAAAATACTTTCCCTCGAGAAACCTTTCCTCGCAAGAAAAACTTCGCACTTCTCCGACGATCGATTAATTCTTATTCTTCTCTCTTTTTTTTTTTTTTATTTTCTTTCTTTTGCTCCCTCTCTCTCTCTCTCTCTCTCTCTCTCTCTCTACGTTTGAATATTATAATCATACCGAGAATATTGTGATTCATCTGTTTAATTTGAATAACATTAGTGAGTAACATAACTGGTTTGACCTTCGTCATGCCGATAAATACTGGGATCTTTGCGACGTATTAAAATGCATTAAATAATTAACGACTGTCAGCAATATTGCCTCGTTAAGGATTTCATTGATCTCAATGTCAATCTGACATCGACGATTTGTGTCCTCGAATCGAGTCACACACTATCATCGTGATAATGGAATTAACGTGTAAAATAATTTACATAGACTCGAGGTTAAGTACTATAAAATTTCAAAAGCGAGATTGGTCATCTTTAAGAAATACATGAACGATACATTAAATGAATGGTGTCGGGAACGAACAAAACAACGGCTTTATGAGGTCACGGTATTCAATAGCTTTCAAGGGAAAAGTTTTTCGAACATTCGAAAGGAGACGAAGTTTCAAGCAAAACTTACCAAAAGTATATCCTAATCGTTTGTTCGAATAATCATAAAAACTTTCTTTACTCGTTATCGCATCTTTCATCGATATAACGATCAAAGATTTAATCGATTTTCATTATTCTCGCTTTTATCATATTTGTTATAAATAAGTGTAAAGGGAGGATACTTATTTTAAACTTTTAATAATATTTTCTTCGATTTAACGTTTAGAACAAGGCGAATGCATACCGCATAGAATGGATGATGACTTTCTGATAAGATTTCTCCGTGCAAGACATTTCGACGTAAATCGTGCTCATCGACTGGTGAGTCGTCTTTTTACTGCTTGTTTTTATCTCTTTGGTATAACATTAACGACTGCAAGTTGAATGACGAAAGACCGAAGAAAGTTATTACGTAAAATAAATATTTCAATTTTTTATTAATCGATTTTATTGCGGAAAAGGAATCTAAAATTACCTTTAAGAACCTTTTAATCAATTTATATATATATAATATTATATATATATATATAAAATATAATATATATATATATATATATATATAATATTATATATATATATAAAATATAATATATATATATATATATATATATATATATATATATAAAAAGGTTTCTCGACACTGTTCTCTCTCTTTCTTTCGTGTTATCCGGATTAAAAAAAGAAACATTCGCCGGTGATTGTAGTTGAGCAATGATGCCAAGGCAAACCTATCGCTGACAGAAACGAGTAAAGATCGATGGCCTAATGTTATATGCTTTCTGTCGTTCCAAGGAAAAAAGAAATGCTTAGCAATTTTAACAAAACCAAGAATGTTCAACACGAAATCTGAAAGAAATCGATACTGCACGTTATTTCGTGTAGTAATTTCACTGGAACTATATATATACATACATACATATATATATATATATACGTTGGAACGTATAGCACGGACATGGAGTCTGAAAATTCAATTTTCTTTTGTACATAAAAATTTATCCACTGAAATCCCCCGATAAGAGCATACCTTTCTCCTATCTTACAAGAGAACGCGCTCGCTACAATAGAAAAGTTTTCCCAATGGCTGTGAATGTACGTGAAACTTTTTAAGGTCTTTTTCGTCGATTCACGCGATTCAAGTGTATCGGTCGTTTGTCTCATGGGATCTTTCGATAGATAGTGAACTACTACAACTTCAAGGAAGAACATCCAGAGATACATCAGGATGTATGTCCAAACGAGATGTGCCATATAGGCGAGGACTACGTAGTTACTGTACCGGCTTACAGAACCGAATGTGGCAGACGGATGATGATTTATCGTATGGGTAATTGGGATCCTCGAAAGTACCCTGTCGAAGAGATTTTCAAGGCCACAGTTATTATACTCGAGCTAGGCATTCTCGAGCCAAGAGCACAGATCTTAGGTGGCATCGTTGTTTTTGATCTCAAGGGTATTACCATGTCGCACGTTTGGACGGTAACGCCGCAGGTCCGATTCTACATTTTGTCGCATAAATTTTTTTCTTTCCTCGCAGATTGAAGTTCTCTTTGAATTTTTACAGGTTGCTAACATGGTCATGGCTCTAATGGTAACGGCCTTTCCCATAAAGACATACGCAATTCATATACTTCATCAATCTTGGATATTCGAAGCGATTTACGCCGTTTTCAAGCCACTCTTAAATAATCGCATGAAGAACAGGATCTTCTTTCATGGCGACGACATGCAGAGCTTCCATAAACACATATCGCCTAATTACTTGCCCAAGATGTACGGTGGGATTCGCGAGGAAGTACCTTATTACAAGTGGATCGAGTCATTGATAAAAGTACCGAAGATTGTTAAAGAGATGGAGCAGCTAGGATACGTAATACCGAACGATTTTCAGATACCGAAAGGCTGAAGATATAATCCGACGGCATTTAACGATTTTCCAGTATCATTACTCTCATTGATTTTCCCTCTTTATTATCACATTATAATCGTTGTATTATTAATCAATTCACGAGATAGCTCGTCAATAATATTTTCTATTAAAGCGCATGGTATGAATTTTATCAAATTTCGGTATTGTTCCAAATTTTTATTTCAAAGCGAAATGTTATTTGGGCCAATCCATTTAATTATATTCGATATATTTCTTCCGTACCATTATATCCTAATTAACAATAACGATGATATCATGAAAAAATTCTATAAGTATTGCTCAGCTTACGTACACTCGATTACTTAAATATAGGCTCGACCCATTATTTTTCTACCAAACAAGAAAGAAAAAGAAAACGGGAGAAAAGAAAAACAAAGAATCTACTGACCCCGGTAGGAAAGAGCCGAATAAGAGAATCACACCGAGTTGGAGAAAGAAGAAAAAAAAAAAAAAATATTTGGACAAAAGCTAGTACATATGTACGTACATAGGTATACATACGGTCGGGGGAAAGCGATAAGAGGATTTCGCTAGTGGAGATAAATAGGTCATTTGGCAAGTACGCCAGATAAACTGGTAAATTCGAGTTACCGATTAGCATCTAATCGCAATCCATGTAGATACGTATTCAACGCGCGTGATATTCTAATAACAATTAACCTAGGACAATTTATTGATCTATACATCCATTCTGATCCATAATCGTGTAATTAAATAGACGATAATAAATTAATCCTCGGATTATAGGTTAGGAAAACGGTGAGAAATAATGTTTTATCGTTTTTCTTTTCTCTCTCTTTTTTTCTTTTTTTTTTTTGTTCTTTTTTCTTTCTTTCTTTCTTTCTTTCTTTTCTTTTTTTTCTTCTTAATTCTCACGTAAGACTACTGTTCCAGTTATCCTTGATAGTTTCTCCCTTGGAATAGAGTTAGGTTTCTAGGTAGATAGGTAGGGCAGAAAGAGGCGCAGGTAGGACTCGGCGTCGACTGCTGGGTTTTGTGGTGGTTGATATCGACCCGAATCGCGAGGGTCGGAGCTGTCAGGGGTTCGCATGGCGCACGCCTAGACTCGGTGCTTGGAAAGAGGTGGTGGTGAGAGAGGGTGCGCAGAGTGATAAAGAAAGAGAAAGAGAGGGAGAGAGAGAGAGAGAGAGAGAGAGAGAGAGAGAGAGAGAGAGAGAGAGAAAGAAAGGGGGAGAGAGAGAGAGCGTGAGTGCGAGGGTGACGGAGAGAGAGAGAGAGAGAGAGACAGAGAGAGAGAGAGAGAGAGAGAGAGAGAGAGAGAGAGTTAGAGAGTTTTCTCCAGCGGAGAGAAGAGAAGAGAAGAGAAGAGAAGTCGAGGAAAAGACAGGAACGGTAGTAGCAACCTGGGCAGTTCCCCGCGCGCGCGGGTGCAGGTGCACGTCGAAAAGGAGGCCGGCCCGGCTCCATCTGTGTGTGTCTGTGGGTGCATGATAATTCAGAGTGTGTGTTCCTTGATTTTTTTCGTCGATCGGTGCGTGAATAGTTTAACCGGAAGGACTAAGGAATAAAGGATAAGGAAGGGAAGAAGATTAAAAAGAAAGAAAAAGAATTGTCAAGACAAGAAAATTAAAAGGTTCGAGTAGGGTGAACGAGTGAGAGAAACAGAAGGAAGAGCGCGCGCGCGAAGGAGAGAGAGATACAAAGAGAAGGAGAGAGATAGATAAAGAGAGAGAGAGAGAGAGAGAGAGTGAGTGAAAGAGAGTGAGTAGGACTTGACCTCGCCCACCCTAAATCTAAGTGAGCTAGCGAGCGAGCTTTCCCAAGAAAGACGGCTCGATGAGAATCAACGTGAAGAGAGATTTAACTTACAATAGCAACGTATGACGGCTAGAGCCGTCTATTACGTTGATTTTATCAAGAAACGAAAGGGCGAAAGGAAAAGAAGGAAGAAAAGATGCGGTGCGACTGATAACGTGAACGATTCCTGGCGCCATGTCCCAAAGACTGGAGACCTCGAACGAGGAGTCTTACCTGAACTCCGGCAGGCCGTCGAATTTGTTGAGAACAAATTTCAGTAACGCCAAACTCGAGCGGCTCTATCGTGCCTCGTCCCTACAACAGAGACGCGGTGGCCTTCAGTGCTTCCTCTTATCAGCTGTCCTTTACGGGGCATATACGGTAGCCTCGCCTGAGCCGGAACTACCGGCTCGAGGACTCACCGCTGTTTTCCTCGGTCTTAACCTGGGTTTACTTGCATGGGCGGAACATGGAACACGGGCCAGAGACGGCTTGTGGGCCGCCGTTCCCCACGTGGCATGGTTGCTTGCTACGGGACAGTTGCTCGATCAGCTGATTCTAAAATCGAGCGAGGTCACGCCCAGGGACGGACTAGGATGGCTACTGCTCTTCCTCTATCTCTTATTCGCTACTCTACCCCTTAGACTATCTTACTGCTTCGTGTTGGCGATCCTCACGGCTGCGACTTATATGGTCACCGTCTTTAGACTCTCCAGAATGTCGATCATCACGTTCGTCGACGTTCTGGTAGGTTTTTGATAATGTTACAACACCTTTTAACTTCGTATTCTTTTTGTTTTCGTTCTTCTTTCTTTCTTTCTTTCTTTCTTTCTATCTTCCTTTTTCTTTTTTTCTTTTTCTTTTTTGGTTTTGTTTTCTCTTCGTCATATCGATCGTTACGAAGGATTACAAATAATTCCATACGCTTGCCTACGTAATGGGGCAATTAAAGCGAGGGAAACGGAAGGTAAACGGCGATGGCGTGCGTGTGTGAAACAACTGTTGCTGCCACTACTTTCTTAATTTCTTATCAACCTACGCTAGACGAACGTCTTTTCATTCGATCGATCACTTGTCCACCTTGATACAAAGCCACGTATGGAAATTTTTTTGGAAGAACACGTATATACGCTGCAGATAGACGCTGTTTACGTGCCACTAATCGGTCCCCTTACTCATACTAATTTATGCAAGGTTGTACTTCGTTCATCGATCCAATCGCGAGTAGGGAGCTCTGCGTGAAGTCCGACGGAAGAGAAAAGAAAATATTATCATGCAGAGAGAAAGAGAGAGGGAGAGGGTGAGAGGGAGAAAGACAGAGAGAGAGAGAGAGAGAGAGAGAGAGAGAGCGTCTATTCTTTGCAAAAAGAAAAAAAGTTTTAATTATGACTTCAAGGACGATAATCAACGTTGTAGATAATGAAACTTCAGAAAACATTGAAGAAAGTTCATTCATAAGATATAACACGACTTAACGATGGATAAGAAAATTATCGAGGAAAAATTTGAGAAATGTGTTGACATCGACCCTTTCGATCATACCCCCATATAACCAAATCAGATCAACGCATACCACGGGGTATCGTAATCTTACATTACGCGTTCGTTTACCTTAAAGAGTTCTATGCCCGACGGACTAGGTATAGGTATTATAGAAGACATCGACATAAAGTTACAAACTTGTTGTTCGTGGAGTACACGAAAGCGAAAGCTTCGGCATAGACACGTGTGCACATGTGATGCTGTCGTTAGTGACACTCGAGTAGAGTTCGGTCAATGGTAGTTTAAAATAGAGAGATAGAAGCTCTCGCGCGCGAGACAGAGACGGACATATACGTGACATCGTGCAACGATGCGGCACCTTCGCCTTTCCATGCACGACATACGATCGTTTTTCAATGAGAACGACTAGTAGCCTTCATTGACGTGATATTCTGGACCGTCGGGAAGAATGGAACGTTGATTAAAACCCCGTGAAACCTACAATTAACGTCTATTAAATCGTACAAATCGTTTCCGTCGTCCGCGCGTGAAAGTTCTTTTTCTTTCTTTTTTTTTTTTTTTTAATTTTTATTTTTTCTTTTCTACGAAGGATAAATCGACACGATCTTCGATACACACACACACACACACTCTCTCTCTCTCTCTCTCTCTCTCTCTCGTTAAGCTAAAAAAAAGAAAATAAAAATATCGAGAAAAACACTTGCCTTCTCATTAACGTTGTACCTGTTTGTTAACCCTTCGGTGCGCGACATTTTGCGGTTCGTATCTTTCCGGATGAGAAAGCTGATCGACAAAGCGAGCATCGAAGGGTTATCCTTTTTGCTAATCGGTTAATCCCCGCGTTATCGTAAAGCGTAATCGCAATCGTAAGAATTTAGCGTGAAAACATCCTATAGATCCTGACGGTGACACTCTCGGCCGGCGTCGCTATTTTGGGTGCTTCCAGCTACTCCCTGGCGGAGTTCCAGCAACGTCGAGCCTTTCTCGAGACAAGGCAAAGCTTGGAGGTACAGTTGGTGATCGAGGAACAAAGTGCTGAACAGGAGAGGCTACTTCTAAGTGTCCTGCCGGAACATGTTGCCGTCAAAATGCGACAGGATTTGGGGGCGTGCATGGACACGCAATTCAAGAAGATCTACATGTCGAGACACGAGAATGTATCGATACTTTACGCCGATATAGTTGGTTTCACGGCAATATCATCGACCTACAGCGCGAGCGAACTTGTCAAGATACTCAACGAGCTGTTCGCACGATTCGACCAACTCAGCGAACGGTAAGTAATAACATTTTCCATGATATATATATACATACATACATATATATATATATATATATATATATATATATATTGTTTTATCTACATTAAGTAATCTATCTAAATTCTAAGTCGGTCTGATAAACTGTAACAGTACGATTGATCGAGTCTGCTTTAAACTCATTCATTGGCATTCAAGTACATATATTACTCGGGGAAAAAAGAAAAAAAAAAAAAAAAGAAATGTTCAAACTTGTCACCCATTTGTTCTACAACGAGAAGAAACTCATTTCCTTATCGGAAACGATCGATCGGGAACTCTTAATGAGTATTCCTCAATATCCGTGCAAATTAGTGTCGCTTTTTCGTCTCCCCTTTATTTCTTTTTTCTCCTCGGAATATCCTTCGAGGCGACGATTACGAAAACTCGTCGGACGATCGATAAATGTATACAGGATGTGGATATAACGGCTCTCATTAAATCTCGTTTATCATTTGTCATCGTGTATATCTGTGTTCACAGGTATGAACAGTTGCGCATCAAAATCCTTGGTGATTGCTATTACTGCATAAGTGGTGCACCCGTTGAGAGGCCGGACCATGCGGTACTTTGCGTGCACATGGGTCTCTCGATGGTCGAGGCTATAAAATACGTTCAACAGACAACCAATAGTCCCGTCGACATGAGGGTAGGCATACATACAGGCGCAGTCCTAGCTGGAGTTCTTGGTCAACGGCAATGGCAATTCGACGTTTACAGTAAGGACGTTGAACTTGCTAATAAAATGGAGAGCAGCGGAAGAGCCGGGTAAGATTAATTCCTTTTTCTTTCCTTTCTTCTCTTTTTCTTTTTCATTCTCTTTCTCTTTCCCTTTTCTTTTGAGTTCCTTTACGCCGAGTTCCATCGATAACGATAATTATGATAAAGACTTCGAGATAATGTCTATCACCCTTGTACGCGATACTGCTTTGGATCATTAAACGTGACCGGCGCAGTTAGGGTACTTGAATCTCGGCACGTACCAAGGGAGCTATTCGTTCGAGCTTGCGTTCCTCTTAACCTAATTTATTCAGAGGCCCTTAAGTGGGGATAAACAGACAAGGGGCTCGACGAGAAGGATGAGAACGAACAAACTAGCGTACCTTTACTCTTTCAAATCTTCCCTTAACTTCACGCGAAATTTCACCGTCCAAGATATAGAGATAATTATATCAAGTTCTTCGCGCGAATTCACAGAGGTCGTTGATTATGTTGCGGAACGGGGTCAATTGTAAACGGATAGGGAGGGGGTTGGATATGATTGATTGAACTTAACAAATTTGATTATAATTTCTATAACAATACCGGCGCGTTTATTTTAAGGAGAGTACACGTTTCGAACGTGACTCTGAGTTTTCTCAACGACGAATTCGAAATCGAGCCGGCGTTCGGTGAGAAAAGAGAGGAAGCACTTAAGAGGGCTGGAATTGTCACCTACTTCATAGTCAGAGCCTTAAAACCTTTCAAACCGGCTATAACGAAAAGTCTGGCATCGTTGAACGACGAAACATCTCGAAGAACAATGGATAACAGTCAGGACAGGAGAAACAACAAAGAGGACTCCCAGGAGTTCAGGCGAAGATTGAGAAAGGAACTTGATAGCAAAGGTAAGTGTTTATCGATCGTTTAATGAATGCTTCGATATGAGAATAATCGATTTACGTAATCTCAACGTAGGTGGGGGCGCCGACCTGAAGGGTCATGCATCGTGGTTGACGTTGCGTTTCAAGGATCCAGTTATGGAAGACGCCTTTCACAGTGCCGAGGAAGCCTTCTCACCTTTATCTTTGTTAGGCGGACCTTTGGTGATAATGTGCGCATCGCCGGTATGGAGATTACAGCCATGGGGACCTTTCACTTGGGGCGGTGCAGGCGTGGTCATACTCTTCGCAATCTTTCTAGCAGGTGCCACGTGTCTTGGAAGTGCAGTAAGAGCGACATGGTTGAGGAGAACCCTTGCATTGCTAATGATCTTCTCTCTCATGGACTACCTAATTCTCGACATGGTATCACAATTTTCTTCGCAATTTAACATATATATATATATATATATATATATATATATATATATTATATATTAAATATACATATATATATATGTATATATATATTATATATTAAATATACATATATATATATATACATATATATATATATATTATATATTAAATATACATATGTATATATATTATATATTAAATATACATATGTATATATATATATATATTAAATCGGAATGAAAGGACCCGACACCAAATGTTGTTTATTCAGGGTAACTGTGCGATCATCGAAGAAGTTGAAACAAAAGGAAACTATACGATCCGGCCACGTTGCCCTTATCCTTCCTATTATTCTTACATCGGCGTGCTTTCCCTGGTAGCAATCTCTATGCCAACCTATATTTGCTATCTTGGAAAGGCATCGCTGATGTACCTACTCGCCGGTTTACAATGCTCCATGAATATAATTTTCATCGCACCCAGCCTGGATAGAGAGGATATGGTAGCGTCGCCACCTGGTCCAGTACCATTTCCTTTAAAATATTCCTTGTCGGCTACGCTGCTCACCGTCGCTACTGCCTTGGTCATCGTAGCTAGATACGTAAGTAATTATCTCTCTCGATTGAAATCGAACGAACGACCGTGTCTCTCGGATAATCGAAAGCGTTGATTACTACTCATCTCCGTTCGGTCCTCCCCGCGTTACGGAAACATTTCATATCGATTTGCGAATTCCTGGGACTCCGGTTAGAAATTGAATCGACTCTAACACGGCGTCCGTCTGTCTATTAGAGGAAGCTTTTATCCGCGATTTTAATCGACAAGAAATTGTCACGTGAAATCTCTTTGATTTTATTTACGATCGTTACAAAGTGGATATTGTCGAATAGTAAAAAAAAGAAAAAAAAAAAAAAAGAAAAAAACGAAAGAATGAAGATACGATATGATCGGGGAGAGAGAGGCGTGGGAATGGGAAAGGTGGAAAAGGAAAATAAATAAATCGATTGAATTTCTTCCGTTAGACCGAGAAAGCGAGGAGAATGCTGTACCTTCATGGTCTTGAGGTAGAAGCTCAGAGAGAAAGGGCCGCCGATATGAAACGAAGAAATGGCGCTTTAATATACAATATTTTACCGCCCCACGTAGCAACCTATTTTCTCTCAAGGGCGAGGCATCACGACGATCTCTACAGTCAAAGTTACGCCGAAGTCGGTGTACTATTTGCCAGTATGCCAAACTTTGCCGATTTTTACAGCGAGGAAAGTATCAATAATCAGGGACTCGAGTGTCTAAGGTTCCTCAACGAAGTTATCTCCGACTTTGATGCTGTGAGTAGTACACGAAAATATTTCCAGTATCGATAAATATATCCAATCGATATATTTACTCGTACTCTACCTAACATTTTTTTCTTTGATATAGATCTTGGATCACAGTAAATTCAAGGACATCATTAAGATCAAAACGATAGGCTCAACCTATATGGCTGCCTCGGGTATAACGGAATCTGTAGAGACCGAAGATAGTCCTAGATGGGCTCACCTTTCAATCCTCGTAGAATTTGCTTTGGAATTAAAGAAGGCTCTTTCGAGTATCAACGAACAGAGCTTCAATCATTTCGTCCTAAAAATGGGTATCAATCATGGCCCGGTAACTGCCGGTGTTATTGGTGCTCGAAAGCCTCATTACGATATTTGGGGTAACACGGTAAACGTTGCTTCGCGAATGGAGAGCACAGGAAAGGTTGGATGTATTCAGGTAAAAATAGCCATATTACATTTCTATTGCATTCTAAAGGAGAGAGAGAGAGAGAGAGAGAGAGAGAGAGAACGATTATCAAGATTAAAAGTGAATTAATCGATTTCTAGGTTACAGACGAGACCCGAATGATTTTGGAACCGTTTGGATTCGGTTTCGAACAACGTGGCCTCGTATTCGTCAAAGGAAAGGGTCAACTGCTCACGCACTATTTGGTATCTAAAAATGGAGTGTCCCTTGAACTCGACAGCGACCTTCCTGTCGAGCCAACTCATCCGATTATTTATCAGTAACGAAATTGGAGGCACTAATGTCGTCAAAAATTGTACGTTCGTTGATCGTTCATCGATTGTTCCGAGAAAAACAAAGTTACTGGGATAGTTCATATCTGTTCCTTTCTCTTTTTCTCTTATCTGTATTCTATTTCTCTCTCTCTCTCTCTCTCTCTCTCTCTCGTCTAGCTGTCTCTCTCTCTCGCTCTTTTTAATTCATTCTAGTCTTTCATTAGAACTTATAATTCGTATTCGTGTTCATAAATAATTACGATTTAAAATATTTAAACAGAAGGGCAAAAAAATCCCAATATAAAATAATCTCATTATTTAAAGAGATCGTAAACTCGAGCCTCCTCTAGCCGATGTAATTTATTTTTTTACACCCCAAATCGTCGAGTTTATCATAGCACAAAATGACACGAGTACGTGCAACGCACAGAGTATTACATTAAGGAGAAAAAATAGTAACAGAGAGACGGTGGGCGAGAGGGCGGGAGAGAGGTAGAGGGAAGGGAGAAGAGGGAAGAGGAAGGAAGAGGAAGAGGGTCGGAGAGTGTGCAGAGAAAAAGAGTGGGCGGAGGTGGGTGATTAAAGGACAAAAGCAGGTAATAGAAAGTTCGCAGGAAAAAAGAAAAAAGGAACGGTAAAGTACGGCCTAAGCACGAACGAAGCGAATAATTGAAAAAAGAAAAAAATAGAATGATATACGAAGAAAGAAACATGTTAAAAAAAGGAAAAAGAAAAGAAAAGAAAAGAAAAGAAAAGAGGTGGTCGAGATCTCCAGTAGAAAAATAACCCAAATTCCTGATTTATATGAATCGACTTACTTCGAACGAAACCACGATTTTTCCGTATGGGAATATCGTGACTCTTTTTGCTGCTACTACGCTGACGATAAAAATTATTCTCTATATACATTGTATTGTTTAAACGATCGAAACAATAATGAGGAAAGGAAGAAAGGCGGGAAAGAAAGAAAAGAAAAAAAAAACAAAAATACAAAAAAAAAAGGAAAGATCAAGACAAATTGGTCATACGAAAATTGATTGATTGACCTTGACGCTTCTCGTTGAGGTCACGTACGACGAGAAAATAATAAAATGCATACATACTTCCACGTTCTTTCACTGATCGCTCTCTTGTAAGCAGCCGATGACGTACATACACACACACACACACACACACACACACACACACACACACACACACTTACATACGTACATACACGCGACTTACATACAAGATGCGCTTATATCGCCCGTAGTGCGTCTGTACAAAAAAAAAAGAAGAAAAAGGAATAAAAAAGAAAGAAAAAAAAATGAAGCATGCGGACACGTAGGACAACACAAACACATACGCGTACACGTACATATACATATACACAGTATGCATATAAGTATTACATGGAAACATAATCGCGCGTGAAAGATATACTTATGCGGGATGTAAAGTAGCAATAAATGGAATTTCGTGTAAATAATCGATTTATCGATCGATATAGGTATGACGATTGAGATCGTGATCGGTATATAAGTACATATTAGATGTCTTTCGATTTCGAAGGGGAAGAGAGAGCGTAATGAGAAACCGAAAAAAAAAAATTGAAAAAAAAAGAAGAGAACAAAAGAGGGAGAAAATCTAAGTGCGAGAACAAATTGTATGTATAATCGTGTACGATGAATAAAATCACTGTAGATATATTAGCACCTTTAGATGTGGAGGAGGAAGGATCGAAGATGTGACCGAACACTTGTAATTTGAAAATTCTCAGTATTGTCGAGATGTGAAGGAAATATACATATGAGATACGCATACAAACACACACATCATAACCAGATACAAAGATATATGTACACTGAGGTTGAAAATGGAGATCAACGGCGTGAAACAACCCCGTCATTGAATCTGATCGAAATAAATGATGTATTACCGTTATACAGCAACAACAACAACAACAACAACAACAAAACGAACGATTACTTACGAGCATATTAATATCCTCTTCTTGTCTTTTTTCTTTATTTTTCTATCTTTTTTGTATTTTTTATTCTTTTTTTTTTTATTTTGTTTTCCTCAAAACTGTATTCTCTTTGACGTTCAATTTTCGTTTAATACGTTTAATATAAGATACAATTCCTTATTATTAATATAAAAATGATATATCGTTGGTATATCGTAAACATATATGGAATTTCTAGAAAAATATCTACGAGTTAAAATGATTCATCTTTTGAAATCTCTATGGTGCCTCGTTGCGTAGGTATAGCCATTCAAAATGGATGCTGCGCATTGATTGTCATTAATAGAAGAACTTATTACTTACCTCTACGTTGGATCACGTGACACTTAATATTTTTCGCGCACATTTGAATTATCATCCGATCGAGGCCAATTAAGAAAAAAGAATATGCCTAATTGTAAAATTCGTCGCATAAACGAAACTTCAAGACCTAGTCTTTCTATGTTAACAAAAAGAAAGTAAGAAAAAAAAAAAGAAGAAGCAGAGAAGAGAAAGACATACTTTCGTTTCTTCTAAAATACGGGGGATGGGTATCGTTTTTGGAAGCAAAGCCTGCTCGAGATTTTCTTATGACGTATATATTGTTATTTATAATAATAATAATAATAATATATATATATATGTTACATATATATATATATATATATATATATATATATATATATATATGCGTGTGTGTATCGATGCAACGTCATTGCAACAACGACGTAATCGATTATAAACGAGACAGGATATTGGCACAGTGAAATTTAATTTCAATGTTCTCCAAGTTACCTCGTTCGATAAGATATTTTCGATTTTTAAATATGTCTTTTAATAAGTAAGAGCTTTGCGATAGTATTTTATATGTTCGAGCAATATTTCAAGACACGATAACGCATATAATTTTGTTATCACATTTAAGTTCGCCCTATTAAAGGTAGACAGAGGAAGAGAGATTTCAATGAAACAATAATAATTAACTGTATTCAATAATAAGTCAGAAATTAAAATTATCTTTAAAATGACGTTCTAAAAAAAAATATATTTCTATTATATTATCACACACGACAACGATAAAACCGACAAGATAAAGATAGTAGCGATGTTATTAAGAGAAGAGATTTTACGAAAATTTCTTTACTTAAAAATTTCGTTGCTTTTTTACAAAGCATTGTGTCGTGTGATATGGATCACGACACACATCTTTGTAA
Organism: Dolichovespula media; assembly: GCA_911387685.1. NCBI lineage: Eukaryota > Metazoa > Arthropoda > Insecta > Hymenoptera > Vespidae > Dolichovespula > Dolichovespula media. Next base: position 6,623,058 of record OU426852.1, on the reverse strand, counting down.
TAATAACACTTCTATTT